>CM057822.1:67857692-68340192 GCA_030067965.1 Latrodectus elegans | reverse complement strand
AATTTCTATTTTACTTTCGGTTTTGCTTTTGATTTTATTTGATAAAACTTTTTAGAACTAGCTACTTTCCTACTACTATATTTTTAGCATTTATTTAAATTTAAATATGGATGCTATTTATTCTAAATATAGAAAGCCTAAAAAAAGACCGAGTAAAAGAAGTATTGCTTCAAAGAAAAATTCTTTGAAACGTTGGGCAGTTGAGAAGGAATTGGAAAGCAGTGCACAAAATGATTCATTAGAAACTGTTTCTACTTCTGTCTCTATTTTTTCACCATCGCAATATGTTTTATCAATTCAGATATATTTTCAAATTTGCTGAAAAATGTCCCTTGTAGTGACTGTGGTGACAATTCTTTGGGTATTCGACAGCTGAATTCTTATGGATATTCAGTGAAACTAGAACTTGTGTGCAAAACTTGTTTGAAATGCTTTGGATCTGCATTTTCAAGTGAACGAGAATTGCCAACAAGAAAGTTTGATATCAACAGCTGACTCTTTTTTTTTTGTCGATGCATTTTTAGCTATCGGAAGAGGTCATGCAGCTATGGAGACATTTTCTTCAATTATTGGAGCACCATCTATGGGTTCAAAAACATTTACAAGATGTTTAGATAATCTGTGCCAAAAGAATTCGGAACAGAAAATGGAAATGTTACACGTGTCACGTGAAAGCATCCGTCATGCTCATGTGCAAGCTAATCCTTCCATCCAGGAAAACGACATCATAGATGTAAAAGTTTCTTATGACGGCACATGTCATAAGAGAGGACACACTTCTTTGTGCGGAATAGGTATCGTAATAGATATTTTGACAGGTCTTGTCATAGATTTTGAAATTTTGTCAAAATACTGTCATGATTGTAGGATAACAACTAAGAATCTTGATGATAATTCTCCAGAATTCAATATATGGAGAAAGAGTCATGTTCCTGATTGCCAGAAAAATTTTGATTCTTCGGGGAGTATGCAGATGAAAGCTGCTTGCATTCTTTGGGAAAGGTCAGTATCAGAATGTAAAATGATGTAAAGAGAAGAATGCATCAAATATGTTGCAAAACGACTTGGTACAGGTCTCCAAAATGAAGTGAAAGAGTGGAAGACAAAAGATGTGACACTTGGTGGACGGAAGCGAGGAAATTTGACAGAAAACACTATCTGCAAATTACAAAATTTCTATCGAAAAGCCACTTTTGACAATGCTCCAGACATAGAGAAAGTAAAACCTTCAATATTTGTTACTTTGTATCGTTGCATGTCAACTGATGCAAAGCTCCGGCACAGCAAATGCCCTGAAGGAAGAATATCTTGGTGCTTTTTTAAGAGCCGAAGCAAGGGGTAATAAACCAAAAGCACATTCTTCAATGAAGACTTAGCTGTCAGAGCAAGTTGTTGAAAAAATATTACCTGTTTATCAACGACTTGCCTCACATGAATTTCTTCTAAGATGTGCTTCTTCTGGCACTCAAAATGCCAACGAATCTGAATCATCGCTTTATTGGCAAGTCAGTAAACTTTTGTGGCTATGACTCAGATTATCTCGTTTATGTTTATATATTGTATTCACCTGTTCTGTATTCGTCTCGTGTCTATTTTGTGATTTTTCATGTGTTCTGTTTGTGTTTTTCTTTTTATTTGCCCTGCCATTGGAAATAAAAAAACTTATGTATTTCATTTGCGTTAGAGCTCCTAAATCACTGCATTTATTATAATGCAGAATTAATTTTTCGAACAATGGTTATTTTTTACACACGTTGACTATTTTGATTTTAACTTAGTTTAATGACAATTTTGAAATACTACTAATACCTATAAATTGTTGAATCGGGGATCATCATTAGCTTCTCAATTGCAAGTTCAATTCAATATAAAGGGTGTAAGAGATCAATTTTTTTTAATGTATCATGGTTTATGCTTAATAAAACTAACAAAATAATTCTTATAATTTTATGAATTGGAACTATTATAAAGAAGTGAACTATTCATCCCTCCATTGTTAAAATATACACAAACTTTATAAGGAATGACGAGGGAAAAAATGCAATTTTTTGGTTATGTTAAGAACTTTAAATACTCACATATATTTACAAACATGATCGCAAGAAATAAATTCATATTTTATATTATTAAGGGAATATCAATTTCGTTTTAATTCATTTTTATTCTTGTTTTGAGCAAGTTATTTTCTTGTGTCTTTTATGAAATTATTTAATGTTAACTCACAGAACTATTATAAACACATTTTTGTTGACTGATCATTGTGGAATAATTTTGACATTTTCTATGTGATATCGAGATTTTTTTTTTTAGAATATAAAAAGAATGTAATATAAATTGTTACTAAATTTTATCTTAACGGTATCATGGTTTTCTAAAAACCATTTTTATATAATCTGCATGAACTCAATACTAGAATTTAGAAATCACTGACCGCATGAAAACATCTCTAGCAAAATTGATTACGATAAATATTTACAATTATATTAAAAAAATAATTAATAAATATTTTTTTAAAGTACAAATGTATAAAAAATAGATTTTTAAAATACAATTATATAAAAATTATTCTAATTTAACATAAACTTTCCTGATTCTTTGTAGTAACGTTGTTATAAATTTTCTCTCAGAAGCGTTATTTTTATCGCACTTGCACTCTAATTTCATCCAGCTGCACATTGCTTTCACATAACGTATAGTTAATTAACACTTCAAAATTATTCTTTGAAAGCACTCTTTAACCAGAAATATTATATAAAAGCTCAGTAAACTTAGTTTCTTCTGTCACAGACGTAAATTGAAAGTAAACCATCTGGACGACCATATGCACGCATATACATCACTGCGTCTTGTAGATATTCATGCATTTGTTTTGGGGTGCCTGTAAATGTGGATGGTATAGTAACCATTTTTCCCAATTTACTGAGATTATCATCATTTACAACTACATCACGTAAATGGATGTAGTCTTCAGAACGCAATTTGACGTGATTTAGTCGTACGCAGAGGAGTCTCTCTTTCTGATCTTGCATACGCGTGAATAAGGCATTGATGAACTAATTGTCTACGTTTCAATATGTGATTATCAGAATTCTCACGAATCATCGTTCGATATGCATAAAAATTCATAGCACTGACTTTTTTGTTTATGTCCTTGTTAGTAGTAGGATTCTCTCATATTAATATTAAAATGAGATATCCATCCTCTCCTAACCAAAATAGAATGAGATATTGTAATGCGTCATATGAACGGTGCGTTTCTGATACTTGCTGGAAGTCAATGAAGAATTATATCGCGGGAATTAAATTTCTCACCAACTATGACAATTGCCACTTCATCGGTCGTTGGTGTGTTAAATTGTCTTCGATGTTGACCAATAGGTGTTTTATCTGCCTTTATTATCACTTTGTAATCGTTAGATAGCATTTGTTTAATGGCGGTTTTAAATAATTTAATTAATTCATTACGTTGTTCAAACAAATTTTGTAATTCAGCGACAATCTCTCATTTGGTACTCATATTCAGTTGACACCATCTCTTGATTTGTTAGTCAGTATTTTCCATAAAATATATCTGAAGATATTTGTGATCAGCATTTGGCAGTGATCCAGCATGGAGATAAATTTCCCTTGTACTTTAAATGTTGGCATATAATTTGCGAGAACGATATCCATAGGTCTGAACGATGTCATTTGAAAGTATAAATTGTACTTGCGTATGTTTTTCAAAAAAAATTTTGATTGACTTATATCACCTGATACTAAAAGTTAATAATGCTTCAGGTGGTCAACGCAAATCTGGTATTTTTACTTTTCCACCTGCACAACATATACCTGATGTTTCATTTTTTAATTTTTGAGTACTACAATACTTACCCTTTTTATCTATTTTTCCAATAATTACTCTTGGATGTAGATTGCACTTGTAAAAGGGATTGTAATTGAAACAACATAAATTCAAATCAATATGTATCGTTTGTCTTGTCTGCATCCAACGAATTAGATTCCTTTGCTGTTCACTCGTTACTAATGATCGATACAAGAGCATTGTGAACTCGATTTTTTTCTTGCCTTGCTTACCTCTGTTCACTGGTTTCTAACGATTGAGTATGAGCAGTATGAACTCGTTCTCTTTCTTGCCTTGCTTACCTCTGTTCACTGGTTTCTAACGATTGAGTATGAGCAGTATGAACTCGTTCTCTTTCTTGCCTAACTTGTCTGCTCACTTGTTTTTCAAAAGTTCACTCGTTCTTCTCTTCTCCTTTTTTGTAGATCGACCAATGACAATTTGCTTTAGTGGTATAATTGTAGGGTTAGAAAAAACGTATTTCCAAAGATTTTCCTCAGCTTGAAATCAATATTTTTATTTATTCACGTATTAATAATTTATTCTCGTATTAATAATTTAAAATGTTTGTTGACTGCATTTATGTATTTATTTGGATTTGCTGACAAAAACATCGAACGTCAAACGCATTTATGTTGTTTCTTGTAATTTAAATTAAATTATTGAAATGTTAAAGGAAACACAATTTATCTATTTGAAATATTTTAAGTTTTAATATAATTTGTAATATTCAAACAATAGTAGAAAATATATAAATACAACGACCTAAGAGTTTACTTACCTTGTGCTTTATATTTTTATTTTCACTACAACTGTTATTATGGTTGTTATTTTTGACAATCTAATTTGTTTAAAAAAGTAAATTCTATGAGTAAATTTCATGAGTAAAAATTTTATTTTTTTATTCATGATCAAACTTTTAACAAATAATACTAATTAATTGTTATTTTGATAGTTTTGGAATGTTTGTTCGGGAACACCTAGAACCCCAACTCTGATTTGAAAAAATTTTCATAAACCTTCCTAGGGATGTACCTAATAATTTCGCAAATTTACATGGTGATTAGATGTATGGTTTTTGAATCTAACGAGTACAGACAGACACACATTCATTTTTATATATATATTACATTAGAATTTACAGTATAAGGGATGTATAAAGAATGATTTTTATGATTTTTTTTTGAATTGTAAATTGAAATTTATGAAGAACTATAAATATTTTCACTGATTCTTATTTTGATTCTTAAAGTATATACTTTACATAATATTTTTTAATGGTATCTCTTATTTTTTGTTAAAATATATATTGCTTAATGTTTGCCCATGAGTATAAAGTACATAAAAATTGACAAAACGTAATGCTTCTGATGCGTTGTAACCAGAATTTTTACTTCTTATATAAAACTTTCTGTTCACACTCGCGTAATGATAAACATTAATAAACTATTTTTCAACAATACAAAATCCCATTTTAAATTGGTGTACTACTAATAAATTAATTTTTAAAAATCTACGGCTATATCTATAGGTTTTAGAATTATCAAAAAAAATAATAAATAATAATTTTGCCCCTAAGATAATGAAACTTTTAACATTACCTTATTTCACAAATAAAATGGATTAAAATTGCTACACCAGGAAGAAATGCAGATAACAAAATTATATTTATTGGACAAATATATTATACTAGAAATAACAAGTGATTAAATTTTCAAAAAATTTGGCTGGATAGATCCTGAGAAATCAGAACCCAGAACAACCACCTATGGCAGTAATAACAGCAGTTATACGCCTGGACATCGAGTCAAACAGAGATTGGATTGCATGTACAGGTACAGATGCCCATGCAGCTTCAACACGATGCCACAGTTCATCAACCGTAGTGACTGGCGTTTGGTGACGAGCCAGTCGCTCGGAAACCATTGACCAGACGCTTTCTATTGGTGAAAGATCTGGAGAATGTGCTGGCCGGGGCAACAGCCGAACATGTTCCGTATCAAGAAAGGTTCGTAACATACCTTCAACATGCGGTCGGGCATTATCCTGCTGAAGCGTAGGGTTTCGCAGGGCTCGAATTAAGAGTAGAGCCGCGGGTTGTAACACACCAGAAATGTAACGTGCACTGTTCAAAGCACCGTCAATGCGAACAAGAGGTGACCGAGACGTGTATCCAATGGCACCTCATAACATCACGCCAGGTGTGAGCCAGTATGACGATGACGAATGCACGCTGCCAGTGTGCGTTCACTACGATGCCGCCAAACACGGATGCGACTATCATGATGCTGCACACAGAACCTGGGTTCATCTGAAAAGATGATGTCTCGCCATTCGTGCTCCCACGTTCGTCGTTGATCACACCATTGAAGGCGCTTTTGTCTATGACGCAGCGTCAAGGAAAACCGCAGTCATGGTCTCCGAGCTGAGTGTCCATGCTGCTGCAAATGTCGTCGAACTGTTCGTGCAGACACTTGTTGTCTTCATTACGACCCCGTTTCTTGACTCCCGGCTCGTGACATGGTTGCACAATCCATTACGGCCATGCGGATAATATACCTGTCTTCTCGACTGCTAGTGATAGGTGGCCGTTGAGATCCCGCATGGCATTCCGTATCACCGTCCTGAACCCATCCATTCCATATTCTGCTAACAGTCATTGGATCTCGACCGACGCGAGCAGCAATACTGCGATAAGATAAACCGCAATCCCGATACGCTACAATTCGACCTTTATCAAAGTCAGAAACGTGCTGGTATGCATTTCTCTTTCTTACACGAGGCATCACAACAACTTTTCACCAGGCAACAACGTTCAAATACAATTTGTGTATGAGTAACCAGCTGAACAATTTCCTCGTGTAAACAAAATGTAGGTATCGCTACTGGCGCCTGGTTTGTCTGAATGCGCTGAAAAGCTAATCATTTGCATATCACAGCACCTTCTTCCTTTCGTATAAATTTCACGTCTGTAGCATGTCGCCTTCTTGGTGTAGCAATTTTAGTGGCCAGTAGTGTATATATATGTATACATATACATATATCTATGTATATATATATATATAACGTTATTTTGCAAATAATGTAAGTTATATAAAAAAAAATGCTCCTCGTGAAATGTTAAACATTTTAAAAGAACTTAATTCTTAAAAATTATTTAAAAATATTTGGTTTGTAAAATAGGAAATATTATCTCTTAGAAAATATTAGCTGAATTTTTTGGCCTAAGCAATATAGCATTTTTGTTTATTTTAATGATTTTAAAGCATTTCTATCCGTATAACATTTTTATTTGCATAACATTTATATTTATGTGACATTTATATTTGTATAACATATATATCTGTATAACATTTAAATTTGTATAACATTTATCTATATTTATATAGCATTTATATTTGTATAGAGATATTTTATACCATTTCCTAATGGAAGATTTCTTGAAGAACTGTTTTGTTCTATATTAAGTATAAAATTTTAAGAGAAAAATTTGAATGATTTTATTTTTACATAAAAAATAGATCATCAATTAATTCTTATTTTTTTTAAGGGAAAAAAAACAATTTAACTTACCATTAACATCTATTATAAACTACAAGGAATTCATTTATTTATAAAACATGATCGTGCGTTTAGTTAAATTCCAAAACCATCGCGTCTTTTAGAATACATAGTACACTTCTCTATATATTATGCTTGGAATCTGAAAAGGTAACTATAAAATAGAGAAAATAAATTATATGAACATAGTTTTTGATTAAATAGTTTCTAAAAATTTTATTAAGCACCTTATATTTTTCGTTGCACAAAATTGTTTGATTTAAAATTGTGTTCTCAATATTTAACAATTATGAAGATCCATATATAATGAGAACATGAAGGATACAAAAAAATAACTATTCCCTTTTAAAGAAGGTATTTTGAAGTTTTGCATAGCACTTAAAATAACATGAGTAGGATTTGCAATTAAATTTAAATATTTATACTTTCATATATCCTAATTTTGCATTATTTTCTTATTATATCAACAGAAATATAATGATTATTATTGAAACTATGATATGATTATTATTATAACTTCAGATATGATTATTATTATAACTATATATGATTATTATTATAACTTCAGAATATGTTCTAGAGAACCTGTTGCTAAGCTTGTTTATGGAATTATTTTGAAAGTTTCTTTAATAATATTAGAAATGGACTTCTTAATAATAATTGCAATATAAATGCATTTTAATATCAATCTATGTCAGCCACCAAAGTCAAACTTAATCAATTGCCGGATTTGGCAGATCACCCCAAGGTATAAATTATCGCAATACAAGAAATAAAGTTGAAGACACCTTATTACCTTAAAGTTCTCGATCTATTGAATAGAATACTAAAGTTCACATGTAACAATTAAATATCGTGAGTAATCATGAGAGTTAATTATCATGAATTTATTTTCGTGATGTTATGTTCATGTTTACACATGGTGCTGAAAAGCTGTATTTTTGGTTACACAAATTTAAATATAAAAAAAAAAAAAAATCTGTATCAAAGAGTTCTGTCTATATTAAAAATACTGAAATTTTCCAAACTTTATCGGATTACTTCAATATTTTTAATATAGTGAAAATTTTAGTCGTTAATAACTTCCTTTTTAGATCCATAATATTTTACATATAGACAATAATAATGTGAGCAATACATCACTTTTTATCCAATCAGCAATCAAAAAGAGGAGTTTTTCAGAGAAAAGTGTCGCTAAAAAATTCTAGCATATTAATTTACATTTAACTAAAATGCTTAATATAGGTATTTCCTCAAAAGGTAAAATGTACATACAAAATTCAAAACAATAATGACATACATAAAGCACGAACGGATTTTTTTCCCACACACTTGAAATAATTTTCTTTCAGAAAATTTTACTTCTGAAATAGTAAATGCAATCAAACGCTGTTCGATAACACAAATGAAATTTTAAAGAATATATTTACGGTTCGATCACATTTGAAAGTGTTAATAAAAATATATCAATGGCTTCTAGATTGATGAGACTGGCATATCTGGAAATTAAATACTAAAATAAAAAATGAGCATTAATTTTTAATAATGTGTAAAATTTGAAAAATATTTATTGAAGCAACTTTATGAAGGTAGTTTTATTTTATAAGCAGATATATATTAAAGTTTAATCATCTGTATATAGTAATTTCATCAACCAGACTTATGCGTAAGCAATACTTGCCAGACTTGTGCGTACACAAAATAAACGCATCTCTGGGAAAATAAAGCAATTTTTTTTAAACAATTTATACATAAATTATGTTAAGTATACCTTTTAAAGTTGAATAGATTAATTTTTCCCTGATTATTTAGCTTAAAAATTGGTAATATAATAAAACTCAACCTGGAAAAGAGAACGTTCAGCAAGGAAGCATAAGTAACTGAATTCTCTCAACAGATTAGCTTGAAACCAATAATTAGTCTGATACTCATTAGAAAAGATAAGCGGAATAAGTTATTGGGAAACAGGAAACAAGTCGAAGTTTTATTAATAATCACTGAAAAAATATTGTAAGCAGTAGTACCGAAGTGGGCATAATAAAATCACTAGTTAGATCTCGAGCATTTTTGAAATTTTTGTCTAACGAAGTAAAATGTAATCGATAAAATCCTTGCCAATTACTGTTCTCCATTCAGTGATCTAAGAATAGTAGCAAATTTATACATTCATTCTTTAAAAATCTACTGATCTAGATTAGGTTAATAGTCTTATAAAATGCTTACCTCTTACTTCCAACAGTCATGACTCGTTCAGTAATGATGATAAATGAAAATGTGCAAGGAAATCCTTTGGTTTCCTTTACATCTTCAAAGTACTTTTATCAACATTACATCAAGTTACTGAGTATACCAAGCATTTAGAGATAGCGCAGGAAATAATCGTATTGAAAGACATTGGTTTCAAAAATAGAAGTCTGAAGATTCATGCCAAAGAAGGAGATTTGAGCCAATCATTCATTGATTTCCTTGCAACCAAAATCCAAAAGTTTTACCACAAAGACATCGCACAGCTAGAGAAACGTTAGTAGAAGATTTTGGATATTGATGGCGATTAATAATTTGTGTAACACTTTCCTTATGGATTATTGAAAATTTCAATATCTGTTTCCTTGTTTTTCTTTTAGTGGATGATACACACATGGTTTGTACATGTATAAACTATAATTTTGTTTATTTACATTATTAATAATTTAATTATAAATATATAGTTTTGTTTCTTTCAGTGTATTGGGAAGCCGTGATTGCGCAGAAGTTGTCTAAACTTATGATCAAGAAATAAATAAATGAAAACTAGGTTTTATACTTCCATGATAAATTTTACATGTTGAGTAAAAAGAAGACTAAGCATTAAAATAATTTTGATTATTTTTCAACTAACATAGGCTTCAAAAATGTTTTCGTAAAAAAAATGTCATAACAGAAAATATAATTTTAGATAATAAACATTGTAGACTTTGAAAAGTTCATTTATTTTACCACTTAATTACCATATATCATTTTTATATTACAATGTATACTTAGAATATTAGCTAATTATAACATTTACAACAAGTAAAAATCTTCAAAGCATTTCTTAAAATTATTTTTTATTATGAGTATATTTATCTGTATTTGAGAAAATATATGTTTAATTAATAATTTGAAATTCATTGTATATTCATTATAAATATAATTCTATTTTTATAATTAGATTAGGAATAATTATTATAAAGGAAAACAAGATTTCACATGAAAAATCTTTATCATATGTATAAAATTTGTGATTAAAGTTCTTTTTTATTTATATCTGATTCTTCTATTATTTTTCCATTGATTTCTTTACTTGTGGTTGAAGAAGCTTCCTTTGATGTGGGACTATCCTTTCCTTCCCAAATATTAAACAATGTATGGCATGGAATCTCTATAGCAACATATGTAAAGTAGGCAAATATAAAAGACCAAGTTGCCAAAACGGTAAGGTCACTCAGCTGTAAATATAAATAATTAAATAGATTTTGCAAACATAAATATAAAAAATTTTAAAACTAGAATATTTATAATAAAAATGAAGGGTTATACTTTTTTCAAATACAAATATGTGAACTTCTTTTTCGTTATTCTTTTTCGAAAAATTATTATTCCTTTTACTAAAATTCTTTTTAAAGTAGAAGTGATCTTATTCCAAACTTATAATTGAGGTTAACTTTCATATCATATGACATTTAACTGAAATCATATACTTTTCCGAAATTGATTGGATATTTACGAGCTGAATTCATTACTTGCAATTTAATATTTTAAATGTTGTGACGCCTGTGGGCAACAGCTTAACCGCAGAACATCATTGTTATGCATTTTAATATCCACCGCATAATTTGCCCTTCGAAAAGAAATATTTCATAAATAATGAACATTGTTCTGGTATCGCAAGGAAAGAAATGAGAAAAATCCCAAGCACCCATCCTGACAGACGTGTGGTCAGAAGACAAAACCTCACAATCTATTTCCTCATGGTTCAGCAGTAATTGGAATCAAATCCGGGACTTCATTCACCAAAGTGTGCGTTCTATTCTACCAATAAGTTCTTTTTTACTAAGCCACTGTGAATCCGACATCGTTTATGATATTAAACATATGATATTTAAGAGGATATTTAAATTAATTTAACAGAATTCGGGATTCTTTCGAATGGCGGGATCATTAATTTTTTTTTTTTTTTTTTTTAATACAGTAATGATAATCACAGTTAAAAAGATTTGAAATGATTACTATTGAAATTATCCAAAAAACAATATATTATGCCGATTAGTTAAAATGTTAAATTCATTGTTCATGTTTGTGGGTAAAATATTGTCTTCAATTTCATTTAAATTGACAGTTTAAGTTATTTTGGGAAGGATAAATAGAAGGGATGATCAAATGGCGTCATAGGCTTCGGTATGTCTCACATTACACATTGGAGTTTATGGTTTTTCTGTGCTCGTGAAATTCCACAAGTATCGGACCTTAAAAGTCGAAAAAGACAGTGAGCAAACACTTTTTCTGCTGACACTAGGGTCTGAAACTTTTCAGGAGGAGGTGGCGACTCAGCTTCTACTGGTTTTTCACCTTCCGCTGTCAGAAATAGGATAACAACTCGCTGCTCCTCAATTGTCAAACTTTGCAACGTGAAAGACATGCTGTTCTCATACAGACTGCCGCATCATTTGGACGCCGCTTTTGATAAGAGCCTCTGCTCTCTCCTGTGCACGCGAGCGCCCACGCATGCTCCGATCCCAGTAAGAAGCTCCAATCACATCCCAAGATGTCTTGCTACGTTCTTTCATGGCTCAATATGCAAATATTTATTATATTAAATATAACTGTAATATATAATTATAATATATTCATAATATATAACTGTTACGTTTTTACGTCGTTTAGTACCTTTTCATTAGATCACCCCTTATAATATTTGTGATTCTTATACCAGTAATTAGTTTTTCGAAAGTATTAGTCATTATTTAGATATAAATCATTTATACTTATAGCATTTGATAAAAGAATTAAAAAATATTAGACGTCGTATCTGTGAGTAATAATAAACCAGAGTTAGTCTGTATATGTGAATAAACGAAGTAAATTGTTATATCCTGCAAACAGAATTGAATAGCATTTATTAGTAGAATTGTCATTCGAATAAAATATAAAATGAACTTGTCAATCAGAACGTCAAATATTTCTACAAATTCGTAATGACAGATGTGTTAGAAGGTTACAAATTATGTAGAATATTTTTGATGATAATTTAATATAAGCTATGTCTTCTCATGGTCTGTCACCCTCTTTTGAGTGAAAAATATTATTAATAATATTCCACTGTATGTATGCATCAACTTGCATACAACTTAATGCATCCATTATAAGATGCATTAAGTTGTAACTTACAGGTGTTGAAATTTCTTTCTCTGCAAGCATATTTGCTTTGGTAAAATTTGGTGGTTTCCTGACCACCAATTCCACCACAAAAAACTAAAAATATTTTGTTATTTATCAATGAACATGCGAAAGCACAAGATGGTTCGTATATTGGTTGCAAAATGTTTGGCTATATGCTGTTCATATATAGTGTCAAATTTGATATAGTTCATGACTGCCTGGTGATATGGAGATCTTCTTCGGAGTGCTTAGAACATAATTTTAGAAGCCAACTACAATTCATATTTAATTTTTGAAAACAGAATTTAAATTAGATGACTGTTTTCCATATGTATATCTTAAAGTGTTTGAAAGTTTTACCACTTAGCAATGAGTAAATATGGGTCACTATCTTTAAAAGTAAAAAAAAAATAATAAATAAATAATAATAATAATAATAAAAACTTTTGACAATTAAATCAAAGTGGCTATTGAAAATCATTCAACAGACTTCTGCTATCTTTTATAATATGTTATAATTTTTAAACGTGTGAAAGTATATCAAGTATATTCAACAAGCAATAGGTAAGTCAACAATTTAAAACCATGTTTTGTATAAAAGCGGGGGTTGTCACATTGTAAACACTATTTTCCAACTTTCGTTAAAATGAAATCAGGGTTTCAGAAAATTAACTTCGGTTCAATTTTAAAATAAAAATTTATATATGCAACTTATTTTGTTGAAGGGCATTTAGAAAAATGATAATAAAGGACAAACTTTAAGGCATGGAATGCTGATTAGAATTAAATGCATGGGATATTTCAATTTCAAAATTTTTTCGGGAATTCAAAATTCTATGATTCGTTATTTCAGGAAAAAATAAAGTATAAGATCAAGCATTTAATTTCAGCCTTGATAACACAAAGGCTTCTGTAATATGTAGTTAAGGTCCAAAAGAAATAAAGCCCACGTAGAACAATCAGTTCTTACTTAAAAGAAACAAAGTTCTAGTAATAAGGACAATGGAATATTTGAAGGCATATCAATGATAACAATGATGTCAATTTCAGACTGAATGGGAATACTATAAACGAAAGCCAATTCAAATTTTTTACTAAACAATAGTTGTTTACTTCATGGATTGTTATATTTTGAGATATCTCAATAGTGTTTTGAGATCTCAGCGTATTTTTCAATGGAGTTTCTCCTCCCAAAAACATGTTTAATTTGTTTTAAAATAAAAGCTGAATTTTCTAAATGAAACCAAAAATATATCGGAAGAAATTCCTCTGAAGTCACTTGAATTCAATCCAATCTATTACAATGTATTATTTACTTTGTATATGCAAGTGTTTGGACATTAGAGTAGTTACATTTAATTTTTCCATGATTTTAGACAGAAAACTACCAAAGTTAAATTTACTTACAGTGCAATTAAACGTAGCTTAATTTCTCAGTATAATGCAATAAAATAGAATTTTGTAAATAATGGTTTCTTTAAAAATATTCATCGTATATTGCAATTTTCTACAATTTCAAATATAGTTTCTTTTTTTAATAAATTATCTTATTAATCTAAGGAGAAATAATTTAAATCAAACTTTTTTACCATAGGGATGTTTCCCATAAATACTCTCTCTCTTAATGAACCATAATAAGCATTCAGAAGCAACTGATGAAAAATATAAACCGAGAAACTTAGTTTTCCAAGTACAACCAATGGTTTCGATGATAATATTTTAGTCAGTATACCTGAAATAAATGTAAACTTTAAATGCAACGTTTTAAATATATGTAAGGAAATATTGCTAAATATATCTAATAATGTTTTAAAATAGTATTTACATCTGATATATCACAATAGCCATCATTTTTACAATTACATAAAGTAATATTTCATACTTTATAAGAAATGTTTCGCACCTAGATGAAAAATAAAAAATTAAAGTAAATAACTTTAATTTTTTTCATTCTTCATGTAAGTGTAAAATATTTCCATTCACTCTGACTTATTTATTTATATAGATCCTTAATAACATCCTTTATTAGTATATCCTTACTACCCTGAAAGGTTATAAGAGAGCTCAACTAATCTATAACTTCCTAGCGTTAAGAACTAAATACTGCATGGGTTAAAGATTCAAATAGTATCTTCTATTCTCAAGGCAGCACATTTTTTTTTATTCAATTAACTTATTTATTAATATCTGTAAATTCTGTGACTATCCAGCCTCACTGAAACATATTCTGGATTGCGTCGGACTTTCCCGGGAGCATTTATCCTCACATCCCATGCTAGTCATTGACTTTCTAACTGCCAACATTTTAATGGAGTTGATATAACAAATATTAAATCCGTAAAGAGGATAAGTCAACAACAACATCAATATCCGCATAGGTATTTATACAGCAATAATTAGCTTCATTTTATAAAGTGTAAAATTTCATTATAGTATGAATTTTAATTTTTGTGTCAATTAAACAGCTGATGTTTCGAGGTTTCTAATAAAGCCTAATTTTATTTATTTTCTTATAAATTCTTAATCCATATTGTTGACAGTAAAAAATTAATACTAGATAAATTGCATCAATTATATTAAACTATTTTTATGAATTATTTAATTTACCTTTCCTATAAAATTATTACTGATATTGTATCTGCTAAGAAAGGATCAGTTAAATTAGCCTCATTCATTTTGTTAATCATTCAAAACTATAAAAACACTTCCACTTCCACCAAATATTTTAAAACTGATAAAAATGATAAAAATTATTACTGACAATTGTCGTCTTTCAGTAAAAAAATTATAATCCATGAAAAGTTAACACTGGTAAAAGCTATCATTCATTATCGAAAACTGAAATATTTCATTTGCACTGCATAAATTAGTTAACATAACAAATTGTGTAAATGTACATATATATATATATATATATATATATATATATATATATATATATATATATATATATATATATATATATATATATATATATATATATATATATATATATATATATATATTTAAACATCTATTACATATTATTTCTTCGGAGGATATTTCAAAGATAATGAAAGAATGATTTTAGAAACAAATATGCGCACTGGCGCGCTTTTTAAAAAAAGTAGAAATGACGCATTCAACTTCCTCGAAACAAAGGAAGCTGGGATCCAAATCAAAGCCTTTAATTTATAAAACATAATCTTCACATTAAATCATGTATAATTTTAGATAAACTTATCCAGATCTCCATAACATGTCAATAATAAAATTGAATGAATTTCGTTATCATGAGAAATTACTGGGGTGATTGAACTTGTAATTGGCTTGTAACTTATTCGGCTTGTAATTGACTTGTAATTGGCTTGTAACTTATTATTGAACTTGTAAATTATTCGGAATTTAGGTATTATTTTGATTGCCGTCATTATTGAACTATCGGAGAATAACAGCATTTATTCCTTTATAAACATCACATCCTCGGTCAATTTTAGGGGTTTGTTGTAAAAAAGAATGAATGTAACTCAATTTTTATGAAGTATTTTTTCATAAAAGCAATAATAAAAGTTATAAGCTTTGCGAGATAAATTACGCTGTGTAAAATCACTTGCTATATTACAATGATAAACTCTGGCTCACTAATTTTCAATGTTTTCTAAACTTTTGAATTTAGAGTGATTCGAAACTACATTGTCTATAGCTAAAAGATGCAACAATTTGAAAGTTTTCTGAATGCTATTAAGTACATTTTCCTTTTGCGATAACTACTTATGTGTTATTTGAGCTGAAATGCTGAACATTCTGAAGTATCCAATCAAGTAAACAAAAATATGTATGTATATATATACATCTGAAATGAGGATATATGAGGACTTGATCTGAACTTTAAGGCAGCGAAATGTGAGCGACATGTCAAAAAGTACCACACCCTGAAGCAATGGAAGCAAGATCTTACGCATGCGCAATACATCGGAGTGGATATTGTTCCCATTTCTACTCTTCTGTTCTTGCGTTTACTTGTCTGTTTCGTTGTTTTCTGCTTCTGCGTTTGCCTGAGAACTTAAGTGATCTTTAAATGGTTGACATTGTTATTAAATATTATAAGTTCGAAAAAGTTGGTAACTTTCTGATATCACTGCCCAATTCAGACTAAGTGTTATTTTAACGTTTTTTTTTTCAATTCATGGACAATGACATTAGAAATATTTTCTTAAAGTTATTTTAAGTATATAAATTTTTTTATATATTTTAGTTACTTATTTCATATTTAAAATGTGAATTGTTACGTAAGTATAAATTAATACATATTTATGCATTATAATATATTCGTTCAATATGAATCAGTACAAAACTAAAGGTAATTAAAAATAATATATGTCAATGGAAAAATAATTAATAAACTATACTAAGAGTTTTTTAATGTAAAATAACTGTGAGCAATCAAAACAGTATATATTATAATTGTTTATGCCAGTCAAAAATTAGTTTGAATTATATATTAAAAATAATGTACAAGAAGATATTTGAATACTAAAATCCACAGCAACTCATAAGGATAGAGGTTTTTAACTATACTATGATATTTATATATAAACTATAGTTTTTTAAAATAAGATTATTTTTATTTGATAAATTTTAAAAGTTTAGAAACTAATAGCTTAGAAACATCTATGCGTTTAAACAAGAATTTCAGAAACTCTTCTTTTAAATTTATTTCCCATCATGATATATTTCAAGTGCAATTAATTATCGATTAAAAATATTTTGCACGGGAATTTTATTAATTTTAGCTAAATTTTGTAAAATTTTTAAATTATATATTTTAAATTTACATATAAGTAAACTAAAAATCCTTTGGTAGTGCCATCTATCGGAGGATTTAAAGAGCAGAGACATACTTTCACCTTTGTGGTGCTCTGATTAAAAAACGAAAGGCGCTCTCTATTGATTTAAATTCACATATCGAAGGCATAGCGAGTTTGACTTGTCATAAGTAACAACGCAACAACAACATAGTGAGTTAAACATTCGAAAATTGACAATAGTTTTGTGATAAAAAATTGAAGGTGAGTGGTGATTCTTGTAAGGAGCTTCGATTCATCAAATTCACAAAGCTAGGAGATAAAGACAGCGTTGTTCAAAGAAATTCAGACTCCCCCAAACCGATTACCCATATACTCCAGGTGTTTTAATAAACATCTAAGACTGTTGTTTCGATAATAGCCATCAACGGGGAAATACATTTGCTTAGTTTACATGATCGCACAATCACCTATAACTTTTGATTACGAAATATATTCGCGTAGTCAGTTGAGGTAGTACGACGCAAGTCGAACTTTGATAATGGAAGAATGAAAATAAAATTCTCTGGAGCGATGAAGCATGGTTCAAGTTCTACCACTCGGATGGACGAGTTCGGATTTGTTGCATGCCTAAAGAATGGCTTTATGTAAATGTATTTTATCTACAGTAAAGTTTCGCGAAACTGGAACTATGGCATTGCGATGTTTTTCTCATGCTATATACTGAAATCTTTGATCCCAATTCATAGTTTGCTCAACGCAGATTCTTTCTTCGTGATTCTAGACTAGAACATATTTCTTATATTGTGGTGATTTCGTGAATAAGTATCATTTTTACATTTAAGGGAAAAACTCCACTTATATTGTGACATCCATCATGGATTGGTATGCGGACAATGGAGTGAATTGGGTAGACAGGTCTGTGCATAGTGCAGAATTGAATTCTTTGGAATGAGTTGGATTGCCGAAATAAAAGGTGCAGGAATTGTCCAAATTCGATGAAAAAATGAAATTCAATGGAAAATTCCATTATGTCTTTTCCAAACTGAAAGGAAAAAAATATCATTGTCAATCCACGTGTGATAAGTATACCCAGAAGGTTAAAAAGGTAGTTATTGCCTCACGTGGATGATCTACCAGCTACTGGATATCAATAAATTATGTTTATTTTTTATTGTAGATGATCAAATACTTTTTGGTAGACAGTATATGTTTGCATTTCCTTATTCTTAACATTAAGGATTATATTTTTCTAAGGAAATAATGATGTTTGCAATTTTTCTGTGTTTTTGAAGAGTTATTTTTAATCTCTTCAAACGAATGTGTTATTCCGTTTTCCTATACGTATACAGTTAAAAGTTTACTGGAATGCGGACAAAGAATTTCGAATTTAGTATTTTTAACATCGTGACTGAGGAGAATTCACAAACATTGATATCATTAGAATTCACAACCTCATTCGATATTTTTAGTTAATTCATGATGTAAAATAATGTTTCGAAAGCCTGTAAATTAGTTATACTGTAATAAGCACACTTTGTGTGTTAAACCGTAGAACTTCATATATTTTCACCGTAGAACTTCATATATTTTCAGTTCAGCGCATAAAAATGCGAACATTCTCTCATGCATGTTTTTTCAGATTTTTAACTTAAATTTTTACAAAACTGATTATTTTATCTTCATAATACCCATATCAAAATATTTGCCTACATCGGTATGACATAGTAAAAAACTAGTACAATTTTCGCTCCTACTTTTATCAATTAATTTAAAAATTTGTTTATTCTTTTCATAACTAAATAACGACTTAAATTTTAATGTGCCTTGAATCTTCCTTCAGAAGAGATTACTATAATTCTTTGAATTTTTTACATTAGTATACAATTTAGAAAAAAGATCTAACGTGTTTTTATTTTCTTTAATAAAAAAATTTCCATAACAATGAGCTGTTTAAATCCATGCAAGCTTTTTCCTTCAAAAATTATAAGCTATATATATTTAATATAAGATAAGTCAGGTTTCAACTATAAATTCATTGAACTAGATGAAAAATAATTAAGAACTCAACGAAGAGGGTATAATCAAATAGCTCTTAATAAAATTCCCTACCTTTAGCAGTTGTACAAGCAAACAGAAACCATCCCCAGCATACTGACCATAAAAATATCCTCATCCAATTAACGAATAAAAATAAATATTTATTTGAAATTTCCAGCCTTAAAGCATAAAGTGCAAAAGAGGAGGCAATTACAAATGAAGTCCATCCAAAAACTTGAAATTCCTGGAAATGAAAATTTTGATTAAATAACAGAAAATAGAAGACAAATTTATAATACTATATAATGTAAGCAAAGTTTTTACTGAATTAAAGTATATATATATAGATATATATAACCAAAGGTTTGACCAATAACGAAAATTATGAAACAATCTTCTCTATCATAATAATCCATGCATCAAAAACTTACAATCTTTCTTTTAAAACAAAATAACGAAATTTTCCAAGCTAGAAATAATCAGTGTTGCCTGTTTAAACACACTTCTATATTTTATACTTAAGCTATAAATAAAGAATCTATAGTCAGATATATTTCCGCAGGGAACACAATAAAATGATTTTACCGAAAATATATGTAATGGTTTAAAAGTAATTTAAAAATTTGCTACATTCCGATTTGTTATTAAGTTATAGAAATAATAATTGTTATAATACGAAAAATATATAATCATTTGATTTCATATCAGAGTTAAAGTTAAGATTAAAGATTTATTTATATATATATATATTCTAGTTCTTATATATTTCAGTTGAAACAGTGATATAAAATATTTATTTTATGCGAGAAAATATAGTGTGTTAAGATATTTGGAAATTAAGTTTAATTCAAATTCATTGAACGAAATTAACTTTTTTATTTATACATTTAAATGCTATTTTCCCGCCTACATTTAAAGAGATAAAACACACGCTCATGTACATTTCTTAAGAATTACATTGCCCGACATTGAAAATGCAAGACAAAGAAGGAGTGGACAGAACATTATGCCCATTTCAAGTCAGACGCACCTATCTGATTTATGCAAATGATGGGAAATATGCAACTCTGCAGCGCAAGTGAGATAAGATATAAGATAAGAAACCAGCAGAGTGGATAATAGTCATGCCATTATTGCTGATTGGAAATTAATGGTTGAAAGTTTTTTCTTTTCGCAAAGGACGCCTGCCATTGCAGAGAATGTAAGACCATCGTCGGTGGAATCAGTTCCAACAGACATACGAGTAAGGGTAGGTTGCCTCTTTTGGCAAACTGAAGCTGACAGACACCTGGATGCGTCCGCAGTGCACCGGTTGTGGCGAAGATGGTGTGAAATGTGGAACATTTGAGGAGTGGTGGTGCAGCCAGAGTGACATCAGCAAGTGTGAATAGACGCGTCGGACAGGAGGTGGTGGTGATCCCGCAAAGTATGTTTACCGAAATTCTGCAGCCTGTGCAAGACACCCTGGATGTTCTTACATCTAGCAGAACCATTTCCAGTCAATTGGATGCTGTGGAATGCACTTATGGCTTCCATGAAGAAAACTGACATTGACCCCACCATAGAGGACAACATCTGGAATGGTACTGAATTAGGGTGACGTGGACGACGTAGTGGCACAGGAAGTCCTTCTCAGATGAGTCACGCGTCTATTTTTTTAGCCATAGTTCCCATGTACGATTGTGGCGTCGATGTAGAGACATGTCCACTTCTGCAGCAATTGTGGAACCCTCACCGCGTGACAACGCGACATCATGGTTTAGGGTGCCATTGCTTACGATTCCATGTCAACTCTATTTCGTATTCACTGCACTATGACAACCCAACATTACATGCATGGTGTGCTGAGGCTGGTGACACTTCCCTTCCTTAAAGGGCAGCCCAATGCCATATATCAGCAGGATAATGCGTGACCACACATTGTCACATCAGAAACCATGCTCTGTAAGGCGTGCAGCTGCTTCCCTAGTCACTATGCTTTTTAGATGTCTCATCAACTAAAAACGTTTGTAATATGACTGGACGCCATTTGCAGACCCTGACACGCCTTTTTCAAAAGATGCAATTTGACAAATGGTTGACAGGCAATGGAGAGCCATTCCTCAGGACGCCATCCGTTCCCTCATTGGCTCTGTACCCAGACGTGTTTCGTTGCAGATCGCCTTCTATGATGGTCATACAACCTACTGACCCACCAAGCTCCCTTCTAAAACTTCGCCTATATAAAAAAACCATCAGAAGTTGGCAAAGAACATGGGAGACATCGCAAATGGGTAGGTACACCCACCATTTACTTCCAACAGTCTCCACAGATTTTCTCATTCCAAACTCTTTTATTAACTATTTACAAACGAATCATGGACCTTTGCTGAATACTTCGCAAGATTTGGCAAATCCAATTCAAACATCTGCAAATGTGGTGATTTAGAAACTGCCCTTCACTACATAGTGAAATGTCAATCTACAAAGTCCATCCACATGAAAAGGCACCATTGTCAAGTAAACCTTCAATTTTAGCAATTTAGTCTAAAGAACGGTTTTAGACGAAAAAAATAATTCAAATACTCAAATTCTTAATAGTACAAGGACTCAAATTATGCCGTGACCCTGCATAGTCCTCAACAATGGTAGATGATGAACATTATTCGTCATCAGATTTATAAGATGAATAATAATGTGTTTCCATTTAATTCTTTTTTTTAATATTTATATATATCTAATGGTGTTCATAATAGAGTAACTATTTTAACTATTAAAACTAATGCTTCAAGTAATATGTAACATCAATGTCTTGTCAATTCATGCAAATTTTAAAGGAAATAATGAACACGAATACCTTATATCAATTATTAGTGCTCCATAACATGATGTCTTTAATGTGTCAATTGAGTCAAATGTTTAAAAAAAAAAAGATTTTTTTTTTAATTTATGTATATGGTTGTCATCTAAGCTTGTATTATAATTCTACCCATTTCTCTTATTATTTTGTGCATTATTTTACTTTGTCAATTTATAATTCTACTTTTTTCATTTAATTATGTATGTATAACAAATGGTGTTCATAATATAATTATTTTTTTAGTTATATTTAATATTTCAAGTAATATGATCCATTAATGTTTTGTCAACTCATGTAAATTGTTATTAATTTAAGATTGTATAACTCCTTGCTTACTTTTCCTGCAATTACTTCTACTTTTTATTAATACAATAGATATACATCGTTTAAAAAATTCCATGAATTTGTGTTTCGCTTTTCATTGAATGACTTTCTTTGAAATTGAGGTGAAAAGTTTGTGAGAATTGTACGTTTTTTGGAGCTTTATTGTTGTTTTTCCTATCATAAGTATAATTTTTCCCTATATTTCTATTTAATTTAATCCTGGTGTTAAACGTACGCCTATTACAGTTCTTTCCAACTGAGTTAAGTGAATAATATTAAAAAAATATTTATAACTATTTGGATTTGAGCAATATTTTGTTTTTATATTATGAGATGCTCTCCAAAAGTGAATGAAATGGAGGCCGACGTGGCATTCGTGGAATATTCACCACGCACAGCAAAAATAACTTCTTCAAATACACTATACTTTGACGATGATCTTTCATAAACTATATTATTAGCATCTGAATGTGGTATGAAAAAGTTTTTGATTTTCCTATTCCCCGAAAATGACAAAAGAGGAATTCCGAAACGCCCCTTTCATTTAAAAACTGAACTAAATCAGTTATTGCGAATCCAAACGGTATAACCGAAGTCCTATTTACTCGTCAGGGGAAAATATTAATTAAAGCAAATAATGCAGAAACTGCCACAGAGATTAGTTGTATCCGACGTATTCTTGGAGTTCCTGTAACCCCGCAAATTCAAAAAGAGAGCTATACATCAAAATTTCTATTAACAAACATCCCAATAGACTTGGATTTAAACATGCTTGCTAAGAAAATTAAAATAAACGAGTTAATAGTATCAAACATAAGACGTTTCACTAAGAAAGGATCACTCGAGTTTTCTCAAAATATACTTATCACCATTTACGGCTTCAATATGCCAAAAGAAATTAGTTTATTCTATTTGCGATTAAAAATAAGACTTTTCGTTGATAAAGTTCGCCAATGTGGTACATGCTATCCTATCCCACTAGGTAATGCAAATTGCAAACTCCAATATGCAAACAATGCGGCTCGGCACATGAACACAAAACATGCTGTTCTAATGCAATTATATGTGTAAACTGCAAAGGCAATCATTCAGCTGATTATTTATCGTGCTCATCTCGTCTTGGAAAAAAAAAGATTTCTAAAGTTCAAAGCAGAAAACCATTTATCATTCATCGAGGCGAGGCGAAAATTCAAGTCTCCTAAAGAATCTTTCGCTGGAATTATCTGTTCACCACAACCTAGTGGGATTAATAAGAGAGAAATAGAAGATATCAATAAAGCAATATCCAGAGTGACAGAACCATACAATAACATATTATGGAAACTGACTTCATCTTTCGAGGCCAAATTACTAGCTCTACAAACTACTCAGGATGAAATGATGACAAAAATATTCTCGTTAATAAATAACACAATTGAAACATTTGCATTAAAAGCACAGGAACAGCCTGAATCCCCTAAACAAAAGTGTACCAGAAAAAGTTCTGGGCAAAGATCTTCCCAAAATAAAAATGGATTAAATACTAATTTAAATTCCAGAAATATCCAAGGACTTTAATTTTGGATTAACCTCTGAAGTCGGTCAAATAATAAGTGAGTGCTTAGCCATGGAGAAGAGACCTAATCAAAGTTCAAAGCAGAAAACCATTTATCATTCTATCTCCATAGCACAAATACACAGGTACTACTTTGAGGCGCTTTCAAATTTTCTGACTGTTTTCATATCATTTTCCTATATCTTCATACATGATAAGTTTTCTATTCTATCCGGGAATTCTAGAAGTATTTCTAACAAGTGCCTATATTTTAAGTTCTCTAATTTTACTTCAACAAGTGTTATTGCTATTCAAGAAACTTTTCTGAAAAAACAAGACTCTTTCTTTTTAACTAATAAAGTTGTATTTTGGAGTGACAGAGACCCCGTGATCGGGTAGGAGGTCTCCTAACTGTCATAGATAAATTGCATCTAACTCAAATATACAACCCATCACGTCTTCCAGAGGATTATCCAGAAATTTTGGTTGTAAAAGTATCCCTTAACTATTAAAGTATTCTTTAACTACACTACTGGCCATTAAAATTCCTACACCAGGAAGAAATGCAGATAACAAAATGATATTTATTGGACAAATATATTATACTAGAAATAACAAGTGATTAAATTTTCAAAAAATTTGGCTTGATAGATCCTGAGAAATCAGTACCCAGAACAACCACCTCTGGCAGTAGTAACATCAATTATACGCCTGGGCATTGAGTCAAAAAGAGATTGGATTGCAAGTACAGGTACAGATGTCCATGCACCTTCAACACGTTGCCACAGCTCATCAACCGCTGTGACTGGCGTTTGGTGATTAGCCAGTCGCTCGGCAACCATTGACCAGACATTTTCTATTGGTGAAAGATCTGGAGAACGTGCTGGCCAGGGCAACAGCTGAATATGTTCCGTATCAAGGAAGGTCCGTACAATACCAGCAACATGCGGTCGGGCATTATCCTGCTGAAACGTAGGGTTTCGCAGGGCTCGAATAAAGGGTAGAGCCACGGGTCGTAACACACCAGAAATGTAACGTGCACTGTTCAAAGCACCATCGATGCGAACAAGAATTGACCGATACGTGTATCCAATGGCTGCTCATACCATCACGCCAGGTGATGGGCCAGTATGACGATGACGAATACACACTGCCAGTGTGCGTTCACCACGATGCCGCCAAACACGGATGCGACCATCATGATACTGTACACAGAACCTGGATTCATCTGAAAAGATGACGTCTCGCCATTCGTGCGACCAGGTTCGTCGTTGATCTCACCATTGAAGGCGCTCTTGTCTATGACGCAGCGTCAAAGGAAGCCGCAGCCATGGTCTCCGAGTTGAGAGTCCATGCTGCTGCAAACGTCTTCGAACTGTTGCAGATACTTGTTGTCTTCCAAACGACCCCGTTTCTTGACTCCCGGCTCGTGACGTGGTTGCACGATCCATTACGGCCATGCGGATAATATGCCTGTCCTCTCGGCTGCTAGTGATAGGTGGCCGTTGAGATCCCGCATGGCATTCCGTATTACCGTCCTGAACCCATCGATTCCATATTCTGCTAACAGTCATTGGATCTCGACCGACGCGAGCAGCAATACTGCGATAAGCTAAACCGCAATCCCAGTACGCTACAATTCAACTTTTATCAAAGTCATAAACGTGCTAATACGCATTTCTCCTTCTTACACGAGGCATCTCAACATTTTTTTACCAGGCAACAACATGCAAATGCAATTTGTGTATGAGGAACCGGCTGAACAGTTTCCTCATTTAAACACAATGTATGTGTCGCTACTGGAGCCTGCTTTGTCTGAATGCGCTGAAAAGCTAATCATTTGCATATCACAGCACCTTCTTCCTTTCGTATAAATTTCACATCTGTAGCATGTCGCCTTCTTTGTGTATTAATTTTAATGGCCAGTAGTGTATTTTCATAATAAATGTATACATCCTTACTGGAACATTTTCAAGCGATTGGTTAAACAGCATAATCCAAGGTATCAGATTACCTTTCATTATTCATGGAGATTTTAATGTTCGACATACCGATTTTTGGAGTCCATCCAAATCTTTCCAAAGACTTGAGTTCTACGACTGGATACAAGAAAGTAACTTTTGCCTCTTGAATGCTAAAGTTCCGAAGCATTTTGGTCCACATCACAAACCCTCTCTTATTGATTACTGCAGTCTCCTTAGATATCTTGCATGTGTGCACTATCAATATCCATCCAGATTCGTTTGGTAGCGATCATGTACCTATGAAGACGATTATTTCTATCAATGGTAAAAGAGCCCACAATGGCGAGCGTGGATTCTGTGGACTGACTTTTTTACTTCATTTAACCAGCAGTTAAATAACAAATTAGAAACTATCAACCAATTCAGTGATATCTGTCAACATAATTTAACTAAATTTCGAAAATGGCAAAAGTTCCCGTATAAATCCTACCCTCCTTGGCGGAATTCAAAATGTAGCTATCTATTAGGGCAAAAAAGACTCCGGCGCATAGCCAAAAGGTCTTGTAACGTGAACGCATGGATACAATATAAGAAAATTGTAGCCGAACTCCACTCCTACATATTATCCATATCCATGTCTCGCTGTTTCTGGGAGAAAACTATGTCATCTGCCGGTCAGTCCAAAGATATTTACCGTATTTTAAAAAGTCTTCAAATTAGAGTATCCATATGCACAGACTCATATCTATATATAATTGAAGGATCCAGAGCAATAATTGCCGCTGTGGCTCTTGCAAATCTTTTTGCAAACTATTACTCTACATATCCTATTTCTGAAGGAATACCACTAGATTTCAGCACAGACTTCAAGTTTTAATACAACCAACCGTTTTAATTGACTGAACTACAGAAGGAAATTACCCAATGCAAAAACACATGAGCTGGTCCAGACAAATTCTTGGCAAAGATACTTCAAGGCATAGATCATAATAACCTTATCTGTCTCCTTCATATTATAAAAAATCATAGATAGCGGGAATAGTTTCAGTGATATGGAAAAAATCTATTATCATCCTCATTCTAAAACCAGGGAAATGCTCTGATGACATCAAATCCTACCGACCCATTTCTCTTACTAGCGTTCTTTATAAAACAGTTGAGCGCATGATTATAAAATGGCTCACCAATCCTCAACATAAATCACCACAGATTTTTGCCAAATAGAAGATGCGACAGCATATTTTTAATCATCCATCATTTAACTATATCTGCTCGATCCTCCAAAAAGTTTACTGTGTGTGTCACTGTAGATATTGCAAAAGCTTATGATTCAATATGGCAGGATGGCCTAATTTTAAAGCTATTAAATGCAAGTATTAAAGGTAATGAAGCACTATGGATTCATAATTTCATCATAAATCGAAGTTTCCAAGTTAAATGGAGGGGTGAGATATCAGACCAAATGTCTTTCCATAGGAATGTCCCTCAAGGAAGTGTATTATCTTCTTTCCTTTTCACCATATTTATGAAATAATTCCCGATGGCATTGAGTGCTATATTTATGCAAACGACATAATATTACTGCATAAATCTATAAAAATTGGAAATCAAAATGAAATGCTCTTATTAAACTACAGGAGTGGCGCCAAAAATGGAAACTCATGGTAGATCCTCAAAAATGTTCCGTCTTTAATTTCTCGACAAGGAGGAAACAACCTAAATTCAATTTATATATTAATCAGCAGCCTATTCGATAGAATCAGCATGTACGAGTTTTAGGTATGTATTTTTCTCATAGCTTGACTTTCCGGAATCATTTCATACAAAAGAGAAAGCCACTCTAAAGAAGTTGAATGCCCTGAAAGCAATTGCAAGCAATAGGTGGGGTGCACGAACATTTCACGAACACTGATAAAGATAACCTAGTCTTATATTGTCAGTGGGTTGGATTATGGATGTCATGCATTCGTCACTGCCAGTAAATCAGACCGAAGAATCCTAGATACTCCGTATCACGCCGCTATGAGAATTGCCACAGGGCTTCCTAAATGGACATCCATCCCAATTCTTCTTCAAGAAGCCGGAGTTCATCCTTTATCAACAAGGCATGAGATGCTATCCTTAAGATTCTATGTACGAAACATTTGAAAATGGAAACTATCTCCTTGTGGTATTTGGTGGAATAAAATTTCATTCAATCAGATGAATAGTGGCCAACCTCTGGCTATCAGAGCAAAAGATTGGTTTTCTTCTCAAGGAATTCAAATACACCAATTATTAAAAATCCCAATTTTAATTCCTCCGAACAGAATTTAAGAAAATCCAACAAGCGTAATAATCAAATACTCTGGCTTGCCTTTCCAGTCGAAAAATATACCCAAAGATATTATTTGTAAAAGTTTTAATGAATATTATAAATCTATTTGGCAGGATTATGTTAAAATTTATACCGACGCTTTAAAACAAGGCCCAAATCTGGGAATTGCAGTTTTCAATTCTAAAACCTATATATCAATATCAAGTAAAATAAACTCTCTAAACTCAAAATTTATCGCTGAGGCAATGGCTTTGCTTTCTGCTGCATCTAAAATTTGTGTACAGGCAGAAAGATATATAATCTTCACTGATTCATTTTCATGTCTCAAATCTTTATCTACTTGCAATCAAACATCCCCTGTTATCATTCAAAAAATAAAAAAAAAAAAAAAATTAGCAGTGCAAACTTGTCAAGAGATACAATTAATTTGGATCCCGAGACATTCCGGAATTCA
Organism: Latrodectus elegans; assembly: GCA_030067965.1. Taxonomy (NCBI): domain Eukaryota; kingdom Metazoa; phylum Arthropoda; class Arachnida; order Araneae; family Theridiidae; genus Latrodectus; species Latrodectus elegans. The sequence goes on along the minus strand of CM057822.1, from coordinate 68,311,134 downwards.
TGGAAAGAGACAGTTGATTCTCTAGCAAAATCCGCAATTTTCAGCTCTAATTGTCTGAAATCTAATCTCCCGAAGACTTTGGATATTACATAAAAAAGCATTCCAGATTAAAGGATTAAACGAGTGGGGAAATAGCAAATATGCTTCCTATTTCTCACACTTGATACCCATAAGCAAAAAACACTTACTCTATTCCCAATCTCGTTTAGAAGATATATTGCTATCTAAGCTCCGTACTCGAACCTATTCTACAAAATCTGTTCTATACAGATTCCACATGTCCCCCACAGATCGTTGTCTGTGTGGGAAGCCTAAAACAATCGATCATATTCTAGTATCTTGCCCTTTATATAAGGACCCGAGAAATGATCTCCGTAAATCCTTGGGAATTGGTGCTTTATCATTTTCTTGGATGTGTTTGAAATGATTCCGTAATGAAATTTGTCCGCAAATCCAAAAGTGAAAACTCAAGCTTTATGCGAATTCATGAAAAAAACTTACAGATTTTGACATAATGATAATACGTCATAAAAACATCATGTAGTGCTTATCTATCATTGGACAACTTTTGTCTCTGCTTATCGAAGAGAAACCATATTGTAATCCCATGAAATTTATCTGCTGAGTGCTAATTTATATCCGGCGACTTTGTATCAAATACAGCCATGAACAATCAACAATAAGGATCAATCCAAAAATACGATACCAATCAATCAACTATTTGTGTATCTTCTCTCCTCAATATGAGCTATAAGAAACTTTAGCAAAGAGCTCCAAAACTGCCGGCCACAACCTAACCCCAACCCTATTTTACATTCACTAAAATTTTTAATATTTAGTTTCAATCATATAACTGAACTGTGATGCAGACACCTACTGCGCTAGGTTTTCTTCAGACTTTCAAGCACCATCAATGTGAATATAATTTTAAATAAACTCAAGGCTGGGTCGTAAGTGGGCCACCCTTAAACGTTATGGGAGGCTCTCGAAGATGGTGGGGCATAACCCGATAGCCAGTTAGTAAAGTCCGAGGCCTTACCACTTCGCTATGTTAACTTACTAACTTGACGCTGTTCTCGTTCTGTATTGTGCATACCATTTCGAGATAAAGATCACTTACTGTACGTTGTTGTCTTTATCCGTTTGGAAAATTTCATCACTTTCTAGCAAATCCATCTTGATGTTGCATTTTCAATATTAAATGTTGTAAAAACTAACTGATGTAATGGGAAAGTGGATTAAAATATTGGCAGTTGCGGGGAAATGTAACTGATTAATGCTTTTTCTTTTAAGCAGATATGAATGAAACTGGATTCATATTTTGTATATATCTGAATCATATTCAAATTCTTGAACTATTGAAAAAGAATAATTTGAGATATGCATGATTAATATGATTTGCAGATAAACTCACACTCAGTCATTGACAAATGAATTTTATAACTACACACATGTCCATAAATTAAGAATAATGCCGGAGCCAGCAACTAAAATTGCAGAAACATAATAAACACTCCTTAGAGCACATGCACTGGATATTGTCAGTATAACTATTAAACAGTGCGTAGTTATTATGATAGTTAATACATCGCTTGTTTCCCATATGAAGTTCCTACAAATTCTCTCCGAAATTCTAGAGAGCGCGTCAACCTCCTCCTGTATCTGGTACAGATACAGGAGGAGGTTGACGCGCTGCAATCCGTAGTTCAAGGATGTCCCACACATTCTATATCACATTAGACAGACAAATATTTATTTTATTCTTAAGAATTTACTCTAAAAAAACGTGATGTTATTTAAACAAGATTACGGCTTAAGATATATCGGGTGAGTCAGAAGAATGCTAAAACTTCGAAATTTTATTGAAAAATGATTACATGTTACACGTGAAGAGCCTTAATGCAGGATAGTGCACCACCACACTATGCCAATACAGTGAAATAATTCAGGTTAAAATCTTAATTATTAGGATAGAACGATCGCTTGGAGTTTCTTGATCTAATAATAATCTAATCATAAATCTTTCCTATGGTACCTGGACTTGAGCCACCCACTTTCTCGATAAGGGGTAATCTGTAAACTTTATCCCATATATATCGTTAGGCATTAGCTAAATACAAACATTCTATCTGTCGTGAATTCACTCAGATATGTTGTTGTAATGTTGCACCTTAAATAGACTTAGTAATGTTGTAGAATGCACTCATGGCCATGATAAACATTTTTTAGCACGAAAAATGTTGTACTGTTTTATATATGTTCTGTGTAATATATGTGGTTCTGTTTTAATTGTGTTTCAGATGGTCAGAAAACTACCCAGATGACATTTTTAATGAACATTGTTTCTTGTTCTTAAATAAAATCCGAAAATTTTGAGACCATTTTCTTGCAAAGTTCATGTTTTGTTTTTGGTATTACTGATTCGTTAAACATTTTTAAAATTTTGATAAATTTTTGACTCAGTTGGCATATAAAGCTCTTAGAAGTACGCACTCCAAAGTTGTATGCTTACAAACTATTGAATAATTGTTTATCAAAACAATTGAAACTCCGAGAAGCAGAATCATTCATATTATATTCAAATGTTTTATTTAATCATGGTATGTTTTAATGAGTCACGTAACCCAGGCACAGTTAAAATTTAGTCTCCATTTTATGTTAAAGCGAAATTAATTAATTCATGTTAGTAGGGAAGAAATAAAATTTCTGCGCAAAGAGGAGCATTGAGGAGAAGGGAGGAAACCATTCTCTTTCCCACCAACCATTTGCTCCATCTTGTGTGTGTGTGGGGGGGGGACGTTCCCTTCCCTACTACTCTCTCCTTAGATATTATAATCGTCTATGTATAGGAGATGAGAACAATGCGAGGAAACAATTAAATTTTTAGTATGAATTTCACATTATTTTGCTATTCAAATCAACAAAATAGTATAATAAACTTAATTTTCTAGTATATACTATTTTTACTTCTATATCGTCTGTAATTAAGGATAAATTACCTCCTTTCAAATAGAATTCGTTTTAACATACCAATAATTTAAGTCATTATTTTCTCAAATTTAAATTTTAAAAACAGAAATTACTTAATGTTCATTTACATATTTTTGTTCATTTGTGTATGCGGTGTTATTTACTAATTATTTTAAAACGTTATGATTGAATCACTTTCAAAACTTCGGATATTTAAGTAAAAATAATACAAAGAACTTTTTTATATAATTTCTATATCCTTAAAAAAATGCTTAATTTTATGAAATGCGTATGCGTTGATATATTTAATAATTATAATCATTACCAAATTAACACAAAATTTTGCAATGAAAGTTCATGGACATTATTCTACATTTGCTAATAATATTGAACTCTTTATTTGTGAGGAATATTTAGGAAGTATTCACAAATAATATAGTTCCACTTTCACTTTATTAAATACCTATTAAATTATAACGAAAACCAGGTTTCTTAATTTTTGAGCTAGCAACGTTTTCAAAGTTCAACGACTTTGATTTTAATTATTTTCCCCTATCGCATTTTATTAAACCGGCCAGGTGGTTAACAAAAGCCGATTGGGTTAAATTCTATTATTAAAATTGTTAAAGGATTTTTTCTTCTATCGAATGAGAAAGAGTTATTGGTATCTACTATTCAATTTCGAGCAAAGTTGAAATCTGGCTATTGTAAACTATTTTTCTTGAAAATATGTTTTTCATTGATATTTCAAAAATAATCTAACGCATAAATACCAATCTATTTTACACATCTTCTCCACCCAAAGTGATATAATTTTAGAAAGTAATAAAATTTTATGAGTTTCCATTGAACTATGCATTTGGAAAATCATCTATTGTAACTATATATGAAAAGGAAATGAATACTAGTATTAAATATTGAAACCTCTTTTCAACCATGAAGCTGCGTTTCACTATTAAATTATTCAAAATATGAATAAGAATATATTCTGAATTGGGCCGGCTAACTTGTCTAGTGGTCAGCGTGCCTGACTACGGATAGGAAGGTCCTGGGTTCGAATCCCTGTTCAGGCATGGATGTACTTTCTCTATCTTGTCTTTGTCCTTTCCTTGTGTATGTGAATGAAGTATGAATGATGCCTACCCTATAAACGGGTTTTTATGGTATGTATGAGGGTGTTTGGTGGCCCACCCCCTGTGGTGCATCCGGGGCAACGTTTCGGCGGCTAAGAGGTCGCTGTGCCTGGCCGGTTCCTTGGTATCAGGGAACAATAGATTAATAGACTCTTTTGCAGTTGTGCAACTGTCTACAATTTGCCATTGAAAAAAAATATTCTGAATTGGAATACATTGTGATAATAGTTGAATAGAAAGAAACTGTAAGAAAAGTTTACTATAAAAATATTTTTCCCAGACCTGAAAAGCACAACTTTTATCGCTATTTATATGATTACATTCCACATTTTTTCTCATGCATTCCAATTTTAGGACCATTTGACTTTTATTTATCCTTTAACATCATTGAAAAGGTGGGAAATTATTATCACTGCGACATTTTGTTGTCGCTCCCCACGCATCACTCTTTTTTCACCCCGGCGGGAAATTGGTAAGGCCTACTATAATATCTAAATATTTCTTTGTAATCTTCCCTTTCCTCTTTTGTCAACTAGAGTTTCTTCACTCCTCCATCTCTTACTGCTGAGGAGGGAAAAATATTTTTAAGGGAAAATATCCTTCAATATGAATATAATTCGTTAAGAAAAAAAATGAAAACAAATCAAAGGTCAAATATGAATTGAACAATGAAATCGGTGCTATATAAGGAGTGAAAATTTTCTTACTTCCATAGTTTCTGATCAGCTTTGTCACTGCATTTCACTATCCCCAGTTGCTTGGGAATGCTCTAAGTGCTGCATGTTATTTTAAAATTGAAACTTTACTCATAAAAGTAAATAATTAAAGTGTCTAGTAAAATAATTTTTCCGAAGATGAACGCTGTCGAGGATACCTTTAATAAGGTTGATTTATCTTTAAGTGACCAGTTATTAGCTGTCGCTGATTTTGGAGATATTACATCATCACAACTTAATAACCATAACTTTGATGGCATCCCAGGACATTTGAAAAATATCCTTTTCATGCCACAGAAATGTAAAGAGGCATGTGAAATCGAGACATGCCGATAAAACTTATAAATGCATTCAATGTAATAAAATGTTCGCGAGATCTGGTAATTTAAAGAGACATTTTAGGATTTATGTGTCCATTTCAGCTTAACCTGGACCCTCAACCACCTCCTGTAGTGAACCTGTTAGAAAACGAAGACGAATTCTTAAGGATTCTCAACTAATTGGGAAATATATCTCGAGAAATAAAAATCGCTGTTTAAATGTTTTTAAAACTTATAAGATTCTGCCCACAGAAGACACAAATAGGGATATGAAAATATTTCTAAACTCAATTAAAAAAAAAATCGTGATAAAATTCTGGAAGATAATATGCGAGGTATAAAATGGTACCTCACCGTTTCCATGATATTTGTTAGAAAAATATCTGCTTATGATAGTGAAAAGTGTTCGGCACACTTCCGATCAAAGTGCATGATCAATCTCCCAGGACAACCTCTAAATCAGATGAAGCTTTTGAAAAGGTAAGAAATGTTTTATTCTTCAGATTAAACTCTTTTTGCAAGTATTACAAATATATTATTTTTACTTTTATAATCTAATGTTTATTACATTTTGCTTAAATGAATGAAGATTATATATACTATTTGTCAAATTTTTATTTTTTATAATGTGATTATGAGGATTATTTTTTGTTTCTAAAACAAAAACATATTTTGAAAACATTGTATTTTGTAAAATTTTATAATTTGTGAGTTTTTACTTTTTAAAAGGAAATTATAGTTCTAACGTGTGAATACTTGTTTTTTAGTAATCATTTACTTATTTATAATTTTAGTCTATTTCTAATGATATTTTAATAACCATGTGTAGTTTGGGAAAATTTTAAGTATTTTAAATTATTCATAATTGTATTTAAATATTATTTCTATGAGACAAAATATATAAATTCTAAAGCATATTAGTAAAATATTGTTAAAATAACTATTTGATAAACTTAATCTTGTCATCTTAAACAAAAATTATTCAGCATTATTTCAGTTATTCATACATATTTGAAAATTTGTAATAAGTATAGAAACACACACATAAAACTAAATAAAATATAGAATATATTTTATTCCTTAAGAATTCGATTTTTTGTATAAATCACCTAAAAATATTTATATTTTTAGGTGATTTTATCATTTAACGAATTTGAAGGAAGAGGCTCCGGATGGATTTTAGAAAAAAATTGAGCATGCCGAAGTAAAAACTGCATTATATGAACCTTTGGCAGCAGCGTCATACATTCCCTTACCAAAAAAATTGCTTGTAAAACGTGCACTTTTAAATATAAAGAACTATGATGAGAAATGTTTACTTTGGTCTGTTTTAGCTGCTCTACTTCCAATCAGTTCAAAAAAACATCCAGAGCTAGTGAAAAACTATGTACCTTTTGAGAAGGAAATAAATGTAGAAGGAATTGCTTTTCCTATTCCAGTAAACCAATTACAAAAATTTGAACGACAAAACCGTTTTTCCATAAATGTTTTTGGTTATGACAAGGAAATATATTTCCTTTATACATCACAAAGGAATCAAAAGACCAACATATCAATTTATTACTGTTTTCAGAAAATGAGAAAAATCATTATTGTTTAATTAAATGTATGAGTCGTTTGCTTTCGGATTTCACTAAATATAATGGCAAAGTATATTATTGTAAATACTGTTTGCACACAGATTTATAAAAAAAGTTAATTTGGATAAACATATTGAAAACTGCAGTGAATACGGACTGCAAAAGGTGAAGATGCCTTCAGAGAATGAAAAATGGTTAACTTTTGATAAACTGCAGTATCAGCTTCCTGTACCTTTTGTCATTTATGCAGAATTCAAATCTCTTCTAGTGAAATTGGACACTTGTTTGCCAAATACATCGAGATCTTTTTCCCATCCATTAAACAAGCATGTGCCTTCGGGTTACTGCTACATAATTGTGGGTCCAAATGACAATATGTATAAAATTCCTGTTGTATATAGAATCTCGGATGGAGTAAATCATTTTCTTTTAAATTTGCTAAGAGAAGAAAATGAAATTTTAAATATTTTGAAAACAAGTGAACCTATTCATATGACAGAATCTGATGTAGAAAATTTTAGAAACTCTACACACTGTCATATTTTTAAACTTTCATTATTGAATGATAAAGTTCGTGATCATGATAGATAAAGTGGAAAATATCGCTCTTCAGATCACTCCGAATGTAATTCAAAATATAAATTAGTTTCCTACATTCCTGTAATAATACATAATTTAAAGGGTTATGATTCAAATCCCATAATGCAAGGTATTGGAAAATGTAAAACACGTAAAATAAGTTGTATTCCGAGCAATAGCGAGAATTTTGTTTCGTTGAGTCTCGGCAACATAAGATTTATAGACTCATTGCAATTTTTAAATTCTTCCCTTGAAAAAATGTCATGCAATTTACCTCCCGCAAAAATGAAATTTACTCATAATATATTTGATAATAAAACAAAATTCATGTTGCGGAAAGGTATATATCCATATGAATTTATGGATAATTTTGAAAAATTTGAACTTGAATGTTTGCCCTCAAAGAAAGAATTTTTCAGTAATTTAACATGTTAAAATATCACAGATGAAGATTATTTTCATGCACAAAATGTTTGAAAAGAATTTGATATAAAAACACATGGGGGAATACCATAATATTTATGTTATGAGTAATGTATTAATATTATGTGACATTTTTGAAAATTTCAGAAATTTTTGCGTAAAATATTATAAAATTGATCCTTGCCACAATTACACAGCTCCAGGATTAGCTTGGCAAGCTTGTTTAAGAATGTCAAAAGTTAAACTGGAACTTTTAACAGATGTTGATAAGCATCTTTTCATCATGTGAGGCATAAGAGGTGGCATTGCAATGATTAGTCAAAGATTTAGTCAAGCTAATAATGTATATATGAGTAATTTTAACCCTAGAAAGCCGTCAAAGTACATTATGTATTTAGATGCCAATAATTTATATGGTTGGGCAATGTCCCAGTATTTGCCAACACACGACTTCCAATGGGTGACAACTCCAATAGATTTTTTGAATATAGATGATGATGCAGAGGAGGGATACATATTTGAAGTAGACATAGAGTAACCTCCGTCATTGCATGACCAACATGCGGATTATCCTCTGTGTCCTGAAAGAATTACAGTTAAGGAAGAGATGTTATCCACCTTTAATAAAAAATGGCTAAAAACTTTAATATTAAATTAAATAATTCTGAGAAATTGATTCCAAATTTAATATAAAAAAGAAGTACATTATATCCATTATAGGAACTTGAAGCAATATGTTTCGTTAGGGTTAAAAGTTACTCATACATACAGAATTTTAAAGTTTCGTCAAAGTCGTTGGTTAAAAACATACATTGATTTTAATACAAGTCAAAGGAAAAAGGCTAATAATAATTTTCAAAAAGATTTATTTAAACTTTTAAATAATGTGGTTTTTGGAAAAACCATGGAGAATCTGCGACTTCGGTCTCAAATTGATATAGTTCATGAAGAAAAAAAGCTAAGAAACTGACTGCATCCCCAGCTTTTCATGCATATTGAATAAATGAAAATCTCGTATCTATTCAAAGGAAAAAAAAAACTTCCATCTTGCAGAATAGACCCATTTACATCGGATTTTCGATTTTAGACATTTCTAAAACCTTGATGTAAGATTTTCATTATAATTATATGAAAAACAAATATGCCAACAATGCCAAACTTTTATTTACTGATACAGATTCTCTTTGCTACGAAGTAGAAACAAAAGATATTTATAGAGATATTCAAAATGAGAAACACTTATTCGACTTTTCAAATTATCCTTTAAAGCATTTACTATATAAAAATGATAATAAGAAAGTTTTAGGAAAGAACAATTGGAATGTAGAATAGCGTTAGAATTCGTAGGACTGAAACCAAAAATGTATAGCTTGAAAAGCGATTGCGGTGAAAAAAGAACAGCAAAAGGAGTATCAACAACAATTATCAAGAGACAAATTTGCTATGAAGATTATAAAAAATGTTTATTTAATCAACATCGTACACTTGCATTATAATTGCATTATAATAAAGAATTGCTGGTATAAATCATAGTGTTCGAACTGTTTTAGTACAAAAATCAACTTTGTGTCCATTTGATACGAAACGATATACATTATCAGATACCTCTTCCTTATGGACATTTTAAAATACACACTGAATAAATTTCACATTTCTTAACAATGATAGATATGGAGAATTACAGATACAGGCAAAACCTCCTTAAAAAAATGCGCCATGATTCCTACCTCTAGAGGTGGTGAGGAAACGGAATCAAATAAATAGGTTAACTTGTAAGACAATACTACGTTCAACATGGAGTTTCCAAAGTTAAAACATCCTTTTTCCATGTTAATCAGTGGTCCATCTAATTCTGGAAAATCATATTTTGTTAAAAAAATTACTTGAATCAAATATTATTCACCCTAAGCCCTTTAAAGTACTTTGGTCTTTTGGTGCTTATCAAACACTTTTTGATCAAATATCAAATGTAGAATTCATTGAGGAATTATCTCCAAACATTACTCAAATTTCAGATGATCTTATGTCAGAATTAGCTGATAGCAAACATTTATCAAATTCGTTTACGAAAGGATCGCATCATAAAAATATTTCTGTAATATTTATTGTACAAAATATATTTTTTAAGAAAAAAGAAATGAAGAATATTTTTTTGAATTCCTCGTATATTTAAAAATGCTAGAGATAAAATGCAAATATCATGTTTGGGTAGACAGATGTATCCAAATCAAACACAATTTTCCCTAGAGAGTTTCAAAGATGCTACTTCTTTCCGATATAGATATCTGTTTATTGATTTGAGACCGGAAACATATGATAGATTTCGCTTGCGCAGTGGAATATTTCCTGGAGATAAGAATATAATATACCTACCCCGGTAGTCAGTTGCAAACCAGATTTCGATACGTCAGTATGTATGGTGTAATTGATTTTGAAGGCTTTCAACTTCATCCAGGGGTTTTCGTTATAAAAGAATTGGCTTTTGCAAGTAAAGATACTTATGAGCAATGGTTCTTCTCACCACCTAAACCTTGGCATCATTTCGATAGGAAACAAAAAACAACATTTTCTTGGGTGTCGAGAAATATTCATAAAGTGTCTTGGGAGGATGGCGATTTGGATTATGCAAGGTTAAAGGAGATTTTGTTTCGTGTGACTTATTCATGTTCTCAAATTTTCGTGAAGGGATTAGAAAAAAAGCATATTTTACAAGTTTTATGTAATTGTGAAATATTTAACGTAGATGATTTCGCTTGTAGTAAGATTGAATATTTACCTAAGCCAGAGTGTTCTTGTTCATTTCACTCTATAAATTTTAAGCACTGCACATTAGTAAAAGCTTTCAAAAATTATTTAAAAAGCTTATAACATTAAAAAATATATCACTAGAATGTCAGCCAAAGAACATCTCAGAGATTTAAAGCTCTTAGCAAAGAATAAAACTAAATCAGTTATTTTACGTAGATGCTCAAATAGTTTAATAAAAGCATTAACTGAGTATATAAAATGTTTTAAGGGGTAATGTGCCGCTCAGTAAACAGTGTAAAATAAAGCTTTATTCTTATAAGAATACGTCGAGGAAGATAGCTTGTAAGAAAATACCTCTGTATAAAAAGAGCAAGTTGCTCGTTCAAAAAGGCGATGGATTCTTAAGCTTCTTGAAACCTGCTGCAGTCTCAGTCTTAAAAACTCTTGTGAATGGATCACACTAAAAGATCTGTTCTTGTACCGGAGGAAAGACTCCAGAGATTTGCGGAAGAAAACGTCTCTGACTTCGATGTCCAAATGAACTCTATCTTAAAAATGAAGAACATTACAGATGAAGAAAAATCAGCTTTATACCTTCAGGTACTGCAGAAATTTGTTAAGTTCCCTAATCTCGTAGAAATGGATAAAGAAGAAAAAAAGATGGAGATGCATCGAATGAAAGAAGAGTCTCACCCGTCGAAGATAAATGTTGCATCAGTTGGAGAAAATTCTCTAAAAAATGTTGACGATATTGAGGAAACCTTAATACAAGAAATTATCAGTACTGTTCCGAAGAAGCGAAAAGATGCAGCTAGAGAAGCTATAGATTTCATCATGCAACAGAAGAAGGAAATTTTATGGAACGAATCAAAGGAATTAATTCTGAAGGGTGTAACCCTTAAAGATTCTAATATTGTGGATCTTGTGACCCATTTAATGAGAGACAAGAAAATAATGCTCATTGAATTTAAAAAGTTTTTTGACACTTTAATAAAACTAAAATTACCTGGAAAGTTTGTAAAAAATAAGTATTTAAAATTTAAAAATCTATATGCAAGACCTAATATTTGGATAAATTATGAGGAATGAAATAAGAATATTGTAATCAAAAATTTGAAAATAAAGAAAAAGTTGTACATTTATTTTCTTGAAATGTTCTTTCAAGTTTTATTTTTATTTAACATATAATAACCTATATTTCTAAAATTTTGACTTTTCATGAAAAAATCTTATCTACATTCTTATAATTTAAATACAAATTACATAATAACATGTAAAATAAATTTGCCTAAGGAAATGAATAGACTGGGATTACTTTCTAAAAGTCATTTTTATTAAATATTTTTTCTTAAAATATTGATACATTCGAAAATCATTATTCTTTTTAGAAAAAAAACATAATTTAAAATATATTCCATAGAAAGACCTTGACTTCTCTTCAATACATAAAAGACACAATATTGTCCGCAAACATTGGAAGTAGTACTCTGAAAAGTGATCTTGTTCCATTTCACTTGTTGGAAACGTTTCGCGTAGTTTAATATATAGGGTTCATAAAATGAAGGAAGAAACCCATAAGAATCAAAAAATTCCAAACAGTTTTCATTGTGTATAATCATAATAAGCCAAAGAGATCCTTCTTTCTCATGAGTATCGGTGTTAACTATAAAAGATGCTTTTCCTTTTTCATGCGGTGATTTGTCGGCAGGGAAAACACCAGTAAAGTTTCTTGAAGCGTTTATATCTTTCGATAAAATATGTTGTATCTGAGAAGCATACATTAGTTTGCAAAATCATATTGTATGTTTCTTGATTTGTTAATTTCAATTACTGACTCAAATTCTGCAAAAACTATTAATGATACTGTTTTTTGTAGTGCCTTATTAAATTTTATTTCAATTCTCATGTTACTGTGACGAATTAAATTAAAATGCTGACCATCACAAAGATCTGGAGTTAAGTTAAATAGAAATAAGGCATATCTCCTTCAGGGTATTCACTTCTTGATAAGAAAATTCTCTCCGTACTTTGAAACAAGCTTTGATAGGCTCTTACGTAATTTCCTTTTTCAAAGTCTAACTCTAGAGGCTGAGATGGTATAGGTTGTCCGTCTACATAAATAATTATAAAATTTACATTATTATGATTAAATTTAAAAAAGGTGATTTCTTGTAATTTCCATTAAATGCTTCATTATCTATCATCGCTAGCACTATTCTGTTGGGCATTTGACCGGAAAAAACATTGTCTTGAACGAATGAATAACTAGATTGTGGTATTGAATAGAATATTTGCAGGCTACTCGATCGATAGGATATTTCGCCGTTGTTTTCTCTAGAGCTTTGCTATGCGTAATAACTATAGCTGGATTAACACGAACTTTTCTCACAAATAAAGATACATGATCAATGGTTATTTTATAGTCACCTTCACCCATTAAGCAAAATTCTCAGACTTGCTTCGAAAGAGCTTCAATTTAACATCAACCAGATTAAGTAAAAGTCTATCTTGTTGAAAAAAATCAATATGAAGGCGTCCCATCATGTCAACTACAGAGCTATTTTTGGTAAATTTTATTCATACCTTCGTTTTCGTTTAAACTATTCATTTTACCAGCAGTATCTTTGTAGAAAAGCTCACTAGATAGTTGAGAAAATTTCGCATCATATCCATGGTTAAGAAGTTTTTCAATAATAGCTCTATAAGGATATGTGTTGTTGCTAGAAGAAACAGTTCATTCATTCAGACTCAAATCAACTTGAGAAAAGAGGGAATGTAAGAAAAGATTCACAGGACCAACTTTATTTTCTTAAGTTAAAGTTTTCCAATCACTTTTCAAAATGCCTGCTTTTACATGTATTAATGTTTGAGAAAGATCAAGATAATCCTCTCCATTACCAGAAACCAAAAATTCAATAGGTGCTCCATCTGTAACATTTGCGATGGGATGGAATTCGACCCAGTGTCCTCTTTCAAAAACTGTTTGAGTAGGAGGAGGAGAGAATAAATTAAGTTCAGATTTTACACACTCGGGAGAATCCTTCAGAATAAATGCCATTATATTTCTTTTTCGTTTAAAGATCAAAGATATCACGTCCTGTCACCTTCCTTACTTTAGAGAAAATAAAACGGATTCGCTTTTACTTCTTTCTTTTATGTACCTTCCCTTTTCCGAGCATGTCATCTGTCTTCTTATGGCCGTTTTTGTTAATTTCCGACCAGTTTCTTTACTTCTATTTTTTGTTGATTCCTTAAAATTCTGCCCCTCTAACATGTCCTTAGCAATGTGAGTACCAGTTTTCAGAACTTCTTTTCCAATAGACTTAAAGTCACTTGTCAAAAATGGTAGTGCTGAACGATATAATTTTTTAAACCAACCACCAATACCATACCCTTTTTGAAATGATTGTCCACGGTAAAATGTTAAACCATTTCCTGTTTGATTAGCGTAATAATCATTGAAAGCGTTTGAGCAACATTCGTAAAGAATAAGCATTTTTACTCTTTCAACACAATTACAAAACTGCATTAATTTTAAGAAACACTGAACCTATATAATTTTCTTCATTCTAAAATGTAAAAATTGCAATCACTTTTCCTCGTTCAAAGGGTACTAGTTCTCCAGAATTTAGTCGAAGTACCATTTCAACAGTATGAAATTGTTTTCTAATAATGGGGACATAATGTGGTCTAGTTTAGTGCGCACTAACAAATTCACCATCCTTTCCCTCAACCTTTACGATTCTTAAAAGAAGGGTCTTGAACATTTCCTATAATTTGAGGCTCTACGATAACACAATACACATAAATAACCTGAAATAAGGATTTAGGATCAGCTACAAATAGGCTCTCTACTGTGCCGGTGTACTGACCTGGTTTGAAGCCTAACAAACTTGATAGTCCTTCATGTAAAAGTACTTTAGCTTTTCCTTCGATTTTTATTTTCATTCTTTTTGTGATTGGATGATGATGAAATTCAATTTTATTTTTGTGCGACGCCGAAGTCATAGCTTTTAGAAGATCTGGAATTGTTTCATAACATTCTGGGGGCACTCGCCTTCCTACCATTATACCGTTTCCAAGATCAAAACCAAATAAATTGTTATTTTGACCAACATTATTCCATGTATGTGGGTAAATTAAATCAACGAGTTCAACTTCCCACTCATCGGAACTTAAATTAATAGGGGAAGGTAGCTGAGTTATGAAATGCGAAATCTTATTTTCAGGGAAGTAAAGCTTAGAACTGTCACTAATTAATGTCACGTAGAAAGACACATTTTTACTACTAAATAATTTTATAGTAAGCAGGTTCTTTATATTGTCTTGATATTACTAACCCAGGCATTAAACTTTTCAGGATATCCTTCAAATTTTACAAAATATTCAGTTTTTCCTTTTCTCTTTCGTCTTTGTAATATTTTTTTAAATTGGATAGAAACCTGAGTCAGCAACTTTTTGCAATTCTTCTTTATGGAATGTTCCTTTTAATACTTCCTCTCCTAAATATCTTAATTTATAAACTATATGAGAACGAAGTACAATTTTATGAACTGTAAATATTTCTCTTGTCCAATTCTGTTCATATCCTGTTTCAAATAACAATTTTTCTTTACTTATTCTAACAGTGTCTCCTACTTTAAATGCTGCTTTATTAAATTTTTTTACCATTTTTTTCCCATAAAGATTGTTCCAAACTGTGTTTTCATTCTCTTTGGTGACTGATATTGGCTCCATGTTAATGATTCGATGCCAAGTGTAATTATAACTGCTTGTAAGTTTATCAATTACATCAATGTAGTGTTTTGTGTTCATTTCAGTGAAATACTTCCACATTTTTGATTTCAAAGTACGATTGAAACGTTCAACAACAGATGCTTTTGTATTATTATTTGTAGTAAAAAAGGAATTTTTATACTCTTCAGATAATTTTGTAAAAGTTTATTGGTAAATTCTTCCCCAAAATCAGTTTGCAGTTTTCTTGGAGACCTTTCTAAAAATATTTTTTTAAAAGCTAATAAAATTTCATTGGATATTTTAGTCTTCAGAAGAACAACCCAAGCATACTTAGAAACTACATCAATACAAGTAAGTAAATATTTGTAGCCATCGTTGAAATGTGTTAGCGATTGTAAATCAACTAAATCTGCTTGAAACTGATTATTTACACCACTAACAATAACTTTATTTCTCATGAACTTACGTCTATATGGTTAATGTAAAGTGTATGAATCTTTTGATTCTAACCACTTTTTTATATATCAGATCGTTTTACTTAATGCACGATAAATCGAATCTATACCTCCGAAGCTTGCTGGTTTCTCTGGATTACGATAAAAAGTTTTAAAAGACATGAAAATCTGTTATGTTGTGAATAGTAAAAAATAAAATGAAATGTTTACTTAGTGAAAAGTATAACACAAGTGATTTGAAAAGAATAAATTTTACATTTATACATTTACATCCAAAATGATTTCACAAATTTAAAAAAAACACTAAGAATATTAAACATCATTTTGTAAATAACAAATTTGAAAATAAATAATTAAATGATATGATTTTAAAAGTATTAAAAGATGCTTATATAAAATACGAACACAAAGAATCATAATAATCAAACATTTTATTTAAAATAGTCTAATGGGTAAGAGGTCAGATGCGATATACAAATCTTTTGCATTTTTTAACAACAATGACATATTTAAATTACAAATAAATGAATCATTAATACAGTTGACAATTTGAATGCTAGTTTGAACGAATTCTTTAGATAATTCTATTAAGCCTACATTTAAAATTGCTAAATCACCAAAGGTGGCTAGTCTATCTTCATGGTTGTAAGTAATGCATTCATGCCCGAGTTGGCTCCCTAATGCATTTTGACAACCATTATATTCAAAAACATTTCCAATATTTTTCTCCAAATGAGTCTTAACAAGTTCCATTAAGGAAGTAGTTAACACAATTTCTGCATCACAGTTCTAAATATCCTTGAATTTTGAAAATGTCGTTTTCGAGACTTCCTCTAAAATATTTTGTGGAAGAACTTCACCGAACATTAATGTGATATCTTTATGAATTTCAATTAGTTTTGCCAGTTCACTTTCTTTCAGCACACACACACCAGGAGCATATTGCCTGGAAAGATCTGTACGTAAAAAAAAGCGTTGAAAGCTGATGAATGGTTGGTGAAAGCTTTGCACACAAACAATGAGTCTTTTACAATCTGAATTTCACCTTTGTAGAATGACATATCTGATTCTAGGCTGTTAGCCAAAGATCGCCACAAAAAGCTGCTGAGTGTTACTCTATTTCTCGTAGGTACGAGTCTATTATTCTCGTCAAATGTATATTCTCTTACATGAACTCGTACAGCACCAGCAAACCTCGAAATTACAGCATAGTTCTTATCTCCAAGATGATAGGGATTACTTGGAAGAGGATTAGATGGAAGAGATGGATCAGGCTTTGACTCCTTGTTAAATCTGACTCTTTTAACTGGAGTCGAAAAATTAACAACTCGTTTCATGGTAAAAGGTAAATCTTCAAGTAAAGTACATTAAGAAATAGCTATCAAAACATGTTACTTCAACAAGAGAAGTGTAAGGAATAACTATGAGGAAAAATAATTTGTTTCACCTGAATTTCATATTTTCTCTTATTGGATGATAAACAAATGAGTCAACAGCTTGTTGGTTTGTGTAAAGGGAAGTATACCTACGCGTGCGGAGTGATAAATGGTAGTAAGTCGGGAAAAGGAATATATATATATATATATATATATATATATATATATATATATATATATATATATATATATATATATATATATATATATATATATATATATATATATATATATATATACACCTGCAGAAAGATCCTAAAAATTGGAATGGATGAGAAAAAATGTGGAATGTAATCGTTTTAAACAGCGATAAATATTGTGCTTTTCGGGTGTTGGGAAAAATATTTTTAAAGTAAACTTTTCTTACAGTTCATTTCTATTCAACTATTATCACAATGTATTCCAATTCAGAATATATTCTTATTCATATTTTGAATAATTTAATAGAACAACACAGTTGCATGGTTGAAAAGAGGTTTCAATATTTAATTCTTGTATTCATTTCTTTTTCACATATTGTTACAATAGATGACTTTGCAAATGCATAGTTCAATGAAAACTCATAAAATTTTATTACCTTCTTCTAAAATTATATCACTTTGGGTGGAGAAGATGTGTAAAATAGATCGGTATTTATGCGTTAGATTATTTTTTAAATATCAATGAAAAACATATTTTGAGGAAAAATAGTTTACAATAGCCAGATTTTAACTTTGCTCGAAATTGAACTGTAGATTCCAATAACTCTTTCTTGCTCGATAAAAAAAGAAATCCTATAACAATTTTAACAATAGAATTTAACCCAATCGGCTTTTGTTGACCACCCGGCCGGTTTAATAAAATGCGATAGGGGAAAATAAGTAAAATCAAAGTCGTTGAACTTTGAAAATGTTGCTAGTTCAAAAATTAAGAAACCTGGTTTTCGTTATAATTTAATAGGTATTTAATAAAGTGAAAGTGGAACTATATTATTTGTGAATACTTCCTAAATATTCCTCACAAATAAAGAGTTCAATATTATTAGCAAATGTAGAATAATGTCCATGAACTTTCATTGCAAAATTTTGTGTTAATTTGGTAATGATTATAATTATTAAATATATCAACGCATACGCATTTCATAAAATTAAGCATTTTTTTAAGGATATAGAAATTATATAAAAAAATTCTTTGTATTATTTTTACTTAAATATCCGAAGTTTTGAAAGTGATTCAATCATAACGTTTTAAAATAATTAATAAATAACACCGCATACACAAATGAATAAGAATATGTAAATGAACATTAAGTAATTCCTGTTTATAAAATTTAAATGTGAAAAAATAATGAATTAAATTATTGGTATGTTAAAACGAATTATTTTTGAAAGGAGGTAATTTATCCTTAATTATATACGATATACGAGGAATAATAGTGTATAATAGAAAAATAAAGTTTATTACTATTTCGTTGATTTGAATAGTAAAAAATGTGAAATTCATATTAAAAATTTAATTGTTTCCTCACATTATTCTCATGTTCTAGACATAGACGATTATAATATCTAAGGGGAGGGAGTAATAGAGGGGAAGGTCACCCCGCAAGAAAGAGCAAAGGGTGGGTGGGAAGGAGAAGAGTCTCCTCCCTTCTCCTCAATGATCCTCTTTGAGCAAAAATCTTATTTCTTCCCTACTCATGTTTTTTGAAATATTCAGTTCAAAATGAATGGAATATTATTATATCAGCAAATACTGAAGTAAATAATTACAGATAACATACGCTCGATATACTGTATCAATAATATTAATTACTTATAGTTCTTTGATTGTTTCTTATTTTTCTCTCATCTTAATAACATTTGATAAAAACAAAAATGTATATAAAAAATGTAAAACATTTATAAATAAACTGTCAATAAATTTTCCTTTTTATTAATATGAGAATTTCATCCCCAAACCACAAAGGCTAATTAAATTGATATAAATTAAAAATTATTACATTAAATTTTGAAATGAAATTTCAAAAAAAATATATCCACTCTTCCCAGTTAGACTACCTTTTAAGAATTTAATTTTTACAATTTCTTTAGAATTATAAACTTTTAAGTTAATCTACTGTAGTACTGCAGACTTTATTTATGATATTCACTTCCTTTTAAAATTTTATTATTCATATGATATTAAAAGTAAACTTCAATAAGCTGACAAATCATGTTTAAACTATTGAAATTAGAAAAAAGTATCATATAAGTGTGTAATTTAAGATAAAAATATTCCAAGACATTTCAATACACAATTGCTTTTCAAATTTTAAAGGGAGATAAAATTGCGATTTTTTAATATGAATACTTTAAGTTTCATTTGCAATTTAGTTTTTCCGATGACTCATTGAAAATCATCAACTAGAGATGCTTAAATAGTTTATTTTAAAGTGTGTTGAAACCTATTATAGATCTATTTATAGATCTATATTCACGTACTGCCTAATTGAGACCTCATTTCTATGGCCCAACAAATAAAAGTTATCCAATTTCGGATATTATCTTTTAATAAGAGTTTCGTTTGGCAGAAAAAATAAATGGATGAGCTAAACTTATTTCTGAACAAAATCTCTTCAACGTAAAAAAAAATTATTTAATAATAAAATATCAAGTAATTTCGTCAAATTGTTTTCTTTATGAAATTCTGATAACGAATTATCAGGATAAATTTTAATTATGTCTAACATATTTAGATAACTGTAGCAAGGTATCTAATCTTGTTTATTAAATCACTGTAAATATTTGACCAAAGGTTTTCCATTTAATTCAATATTACTGAAAGATAATATTAAATGTTTAAAAAAGGGCTACAAAAAAGATGAAGTAGGTCATATTTTTGGAAAAAACATTATCTTTTATTTTATTTATCATGAAAATTTTCTAATTACTTATAGCTTTATATATAATTTATATTGTCATATATTGAGTCTGAAGGTAATATGACAATTTGAACTTATGAGTTAAGCAGAAACATGCAATACTAATCTGAAAGTTACAATGTATTTTTAGGCACATATTCAAAATTCACATAAAAAAATCGAAATAATTGGCTGCAATTTGAGTTCATTTTAATTTTGCTGTTTATTTAATCAATAAGGATAGCTTTTAATTTCATTTCCCCTTTATCAGAAAAATTAATGTTCCCAAAAATATTTTGAAAAGAAAATAGATTTGAAATAAATATAATTTTTGATGTTTTTATGGTACTAGAAGGAACATTTGTTATGATATTTGACTAATTATTGACGTATTATTTCCTTTAAAAAATATATTACGAGGAAGTAATTAGCAGATAAAAAAATTTCACAAACGAAATTATGATTTAAGTACATTAACAAATGTTAAATTTTTTTTAAGCATATTTTATTTCCTATTGATCATTGACATTCTAACTGAAATTTTTATTTAAAAATATACTATTTATTTGTGTTACTTTACATTGATTTCTAAGGCTAAAATTACTTAAAATTTGCTTCAAATAATTCTATTTTAAAAGTAGATTGAAAATTATTTGCATTTTCAAAAAATATCAATATATTTTCATAACTGAACTCCATTTTATTTCTTAATTTTTTTATGAGAAATTCTGATTACTCGGTACCATCAAATTTTTATAATGGCAAAGAGGTATCAAAAACACTTTATGTAGCTAGAAACACTTTAGAAAGCTGTGTTAAGAAAGTTTATATAACATATATGTGTGTGAATAAAAATAGTAATATTAATATTAAAATATAAATATCTAAATCTTGACTTATATCATTTGGATATTTGAGTGTTTCTGTCACGAGGTAAAAATATAAAATCACAAGGCACAAATATAAAATTATTGAACCATTCATATACATTTATTTTTGTTAAACCAATGATTATATTTCAATGTTAGAAAATTAACTTCCTTTATATAGTATCATAGATCCTCTAAATATATAGTAATGATTTTACTAGATAAATGATTTAAATAATAATAAATGATAACAAGATAAATGATTAAAATTCTATTACAGGGATATATATATGAATGGTAACATGTTGATTTATTCTCAAGACAGAATAAATTAAAAAAAAATAAAATTCTTGGTTGTCAAACATTCAAATTTAATAAAACGTCATTTTTCGCTAAATCTTTTTGGTGCCATCTTCCGTCAATATGGCGTTGAGATATATTATATATATTTAAAACGCATATGTGCGCAGATCTTGAAATTTTTACATTATTCATTGGAACAGGCTTTATTATATACATAAAAATGATTTATATGTATTTAATATACATAGAAATATAACTATACTGTGTTAATTTTATTATTATTAGACTTTAGGATAAAAGAAATCAATTAAAATTATATATTTTTAATTATTTTTTTCTTTCTTCTTTCAATTTGATTAAACACTTCATCAAAGAAACATGCAAAATAGAAAAGTGGACAACTTTTATTAAGTTTGCAATATCATTTATAACATGAATTTATATAGTATTTAGAATATGTGAAGAAAAGAAAAAAAGAAGCATTCTTAATTTTTTCTGTGAAAATATTTTTGGTGTTCCAGATTTCTTAAGTTATTTCATAATCATTGAAATACTGTGAGCAAGGAAAAGATATTTCATAGAAAATATGCATGTAATGTATTTATTTATATTAAATATATAAATAAACACATTATATGCGTCATGAATTAAAAAAAAATTAATTATTTGGGAACTGCAAAATCTTCTCATTGTGACTTGTTACGAAAACATAAATTTTGTGTTTGTTGCACTTAACATAAACAGCTGTACTTAATACGTGTCTCATTAACTAAAAGTAGAAATATGAGATCATTTAGAGATTTTTTTTGGTCAAATTAGCTTACAACCAATCTACTAATCTGTTTCTATTTTAAATATTTGTTTCAAACTGTCTTCATATTTTTATTGCTTCCGACCATTCAGATTTTTAAATATTTTTTATGAATATAGCAAAAATAATAATATTGAAAATTAAAATTCAGTGGTAAAATTAAATCATCTAAGTTAAATTTAATGACTTAAAATATTTCTCTTATTTATATATTTTCAGCTTCCTTTAGGTATATAAAAATATTCAGCAAATTAATGATTATAGTCACTCATAAGTTCTTCAAACATTTTATAAATTTTTAATTTCTAAAATATATTTAAAAAATAATCAAGCATACCTTTGAAATTGACCCTTTATTATTTTGGGTAATATATCCAGCAACCATACCAATTGTAAAACTCTGATAATGTATATTTGGATTTATATATATCGAGTCAATAAGTATAGTGCAATACCTAAAATATATAAATAAATTACATTAATCTATGTGCTTTTTGGAAATATATCAATTAAATTTCACACGAAAATATTTCTATTTAAAATTTAGCATTGGGTTCATTTTCATTTATAATTTATAAATTTAAAATGAAATTTTACCAGTAATATTATTTCATATATATATGCGGAATTTAAAAACATTTACACAATATCATTGGGAAAACTTTTGACGTTTATAATAAATTAGGAGAAATTATATTTAGAATGATAATCTTCACAAGGAAAAATATGTGATCATTATTTGATATAATCACATTTTTTATTAAAAATGCTTAATATTTCGGTAAAAAAAATTCGAAATTGAACAGTCAATAAAAAATGATTTATTTTAAAATGATTCATCAAATTCAGGTGACTTGAACTTTATTCGAATGTCTACAAGTTCAATCTTAATTTAATGAAAAATTAAAAGAATCAATTATAATTTCTTTTAAAGATTTGATTTTCTTTTCAATAAAAATATTCTTAGCTTTAAAGACTATCACAAAATTTATGAAAAAATTGCAGAAATAAAACTTTTGTTCATTAATAACTTTTAATAAAACTTTAGTCATTTAAACTTTTATTCATAAATAAAAAAAACTGCAAATCCTTGAAAAAATAATCCAGAATTTGAATTAGGCTTTCATTGTTTTCTATAGTACTGAACAAAATATTTTTTTAAATAAGATTCATAAATATATTTCTGATTCCTTTATAAAAAATGTTGCATAAGAATCGATTCATAAAGTATCATAACAGTTTTTGCAATGAATTAAAAAATAAAGATATTAATTTGAGCTACTTTATATGTAGATTTCGCATGAAAAACACAATTTTCTTAACAATATATATTTTTAAACAATTAATGGAATTCAGATGTATTTTTAATAAGATGGTGAATTTTAATATGATGGTATTTGGCTCCACGAAAATCTATATGTATTATAAAATGAATAGGATTTATGAAGAAGCTTCTATATTACTCTGAAATAAAATTCTTAATTTCAGATGCTAGAGTTTTTGTATGCTTTCAAATTAAAAATATATTCTATTTGATTAGTTAATTAATATATTAGTAGTTAATTTCTACTTGTAATAAAAAAATGAAAATTTTTTATTTATTAATTTATTATTATTATTATTATTTTATTTATTTATTTATTTATTTTTGAAAATTTGTAAAATATAGAAATAAACTAAAAGGAATTAATTAAAAAATCAAAATAATCTGCTTTGTTGTGTGGTCATTAAAATTGCAATGCCAAAAAAGCTAGTAGCCAGAAGTTCTCAACAAACATGAAGTTTATAGTTAGAAAAATTATCCTCTCACATCCAAGAAATTATCTTTAGAACTTTTTCGTACAAAAGAGACTTAGAAAGCTGTACCAACAATGTACTTAAATAAAGAAATTTTAAAGCAGGTTTCCTTTCTTTATCATTACCCCTTGAATGTTATAACATGCCTCATGTAAGAAAAAGACACGTTTCTGAATTTGATATAGGGAAAATTAAAATTATTGTCTACAAAAAACACGATTTCTCATACCACACTATTTAGGTGCTAGTCTGTTAATCAAAGTATGACTGTTTGAAACATTTAGAATCGAATACATCTGGATTATCATACGGAACGCTTATTTGACTTCAGTAGATGCATTTAATAATACAGAGTAAGACAGACATACAATCTCGTTGACTAAATGGATCATATAGCTGCATATCAAACTCCAAATTAAGAAATCTTGTTTGTGGCTCACTCCTCCCTTTATTCAATGAGAAATTGTACGGCTGCTCTCTACTAATCTACAGCTCAAACTTTTTGCTATTCCTCTGTCCACTATAGAAAGATGGTTCGTCACTATTTCTTGTCACTGTGATTGGTGATTGGGAATTCAATTGAAGCTACACAGGCCATTCTTGCAATACATGATTGAATGCCAAGAGTTGTTTGCGATCTGCTGTAGCTACTATAGATTGTTGTTCCGAATATGGTTGTTTAAAATGTATGCACTTGAATTTCGTAAAAATATAACCGCTTGTTATCTAGAGCAAAATATATTTTCCCTATAAATACTATCTTGATATCTTTATTTTTATTTCTTTAGTTAATTTTGACATCAGTAAAATATATTCATGAGTCAATTTTATTTAATCATATACAAATTGTTGTAAATATAATTATATAGAACAGATAAATGAATATAATTAAACTATATAATGATTATATATATTTTTATACATAGAATATAATAATTATTTTATATAATTTTATATATAAAATATAATATTTTTTATTAAAAAATTATTGTACTTCTTTCTCCAAATAAAGTACAATAATTATTATTATATGAATTTACTTACTCAACAGATTTCGTCTGAAAAATTCCGAAAGCATTCTTTTCCAAGTAATATGCTTTTAAAATAGCAATCATAAAAAGGGCAATTGTTATAAATGCCCCAAAAATAATTCCTGTTTTGAAATACCTATAAATATAAAGAAATTTGGTTTGTGATTTACTGCATAGTAAATGAATGTCATCAAATACATACCATATTTTATTATAATTAAACATAATAAATTATTCCTTATTCAATACGATTTTTTTATAAAAAGTAACGGAAATTATCTTTACAGAATAATGAAAGATATTAAGGTTAACTGTAAATAATAAATGTATTTTTTGGTAAAAAAACTATCCGAAGTGTCTTTTGTATATTGAAATAAATATCATTTAACAACCAAGAACTTACCATACTCATCATAATTATATGCATCCTTCATACCCAATATTACTTACAGATATTACCATTTTTTTGGCCTTTTCTGGAAAATTAAATTAGTGAAAAGCATATTTCATAAAGGGACTAAAAATAGTTTAGTTTAACTAATTTTATCATTTCTAAAGCCAAATATTTCAAGGAAATTTCTTATTTTTTTAGTAAGTAAGGAAATTTATCTACAAAAATGACAAGTTTCTATATTTCAAAATAGTAGAAATCGGAAAAATATGTGAGTGCAATGAATGTCCCTATTCATATACTTAAATTAATATGCTGCTTTATTTTACTACGTTTATTCATTATGGCATTGTTTCTATTATATTTTTTATTATGATATTATATCAGCTAAGACTTGGGAAAGTCTGAAAATATTAGGATTTACAAGTTAATATAAATTTAGTGAAAGCTTTTGCATAAAAACATTAAAATGAAAGTGTTTAGTCACGATTAAAAATTCTTCCATTCTTTACTATAGCTGTAGCTAAAAAAAAGCTTAAATAATGATTTAATGAATTATTTTCAGCACACATAACTTTTTCTGTGTAATATAGATAAGACAGAATATTATGTGGGACAAACAAAATGCTGATTTTCTTTATTAAATGCGTTTAACAGAACAGAGAAACTAAGGGGAAAATAATGCGTAAAATCCATTTAATGAGGGTAATAATAAATAAATAAAAAAATAAATAAAAAAACAAGTATTTAATATGAATAACATTTTGAATATTACAGATAATAATTTATTCATTAACTTAATTAAAGATACGAAAATTCAACCCTAAGCTAAAGTTGCATTTAGCAATAACCTTAACTCATGTAGCATATATATATATATAATAATAATCACAACAAAAAAACACTATTGTCCACAATAATTAGATATTTGTGATTAGAAAAAACAACATGCATGGTATAATTAAAACGTATTTATAAATTTAGAAATATCCTAAACATTAAAAACAGTAGAGTAATGTAGTAATGCATTACCAGTTATTATATTTTTAATATAAATTAGTATTAAATTAATATAAGGGAGAATTAAAGCTAAATTATCCATAAAACATCTAAATTTTGAAAGGTTCATTTATAATTGCTATCTATAAGACTTATTTCCTCATATTTAACATTAATAAAGTTAGTCTTCAACAAAATGAATTCACTTAAGCTTACAATTAAAGTGAAGAATTTAATGATTTAATTATCAAATAATGTAGTAAATACTTTACAATGAATATTAGATATGAATTCACTTCATTTTCATGATTGTTAAAGCTATTGGGAACACTATAGATCATATTTAAGATGTGAGTTTTAACAGTTGATTCATGTTTTATATTATTTTTATAAGCCTATATAGAGAAATACAAATGAACTCTTTTGAAACACTTATTGAGTTCTCTTTTACTTTAACTATATACATGTTTATTGATATAAACTAAGGTTCAAAGTTATGTTTTCCACTCGAATTGTCAAAAGTGTGCTCAAATTCCATAATATACTTTATACAAATGCACAGTAAAAGTGTAAATTGTTTATTTTTCTTCAAAAAAATTATCTTGTTCCTGTCTAATTAGCCTCGTGAGCAAAAAGTGACCGTTGAACGAAAACAAACAAACCAAACATTAAAGAAATTCTTACCTTCTAAGCATTTTATTTTGTAACTTTTGAAGTATTTAAGGTTTCCAGCTGTCTTTATAAATGCTAATGAAAAATATTGATGGAGAAATCAACAAAAAATTGAAACAAATCAACTCAGTGAGAAATATACGTTGGTATAAATTTGAGGATGACAAAGGATAAATGCATATAAGAAAAAGGAAAAAAATATACAGAATTTTATTTCTTTGAAGTAATAAAATTAACATAAGAAATCGCTTTAAAATAGTTTAATTTTATGTAAATAACTAAAAATTATTTGTTTAGAAAAGTTACAAGATCTCTAATACGGCATGTGGTATCGTCAAACAACTAAGAATACTGAGTACAAATTTTGCTAGTATGTATTGAAATCATCGATAGGAGAAGAAAACCTTATTCCTCACACTTAGAAAACAATGTGTCCCAACATGTTATTAATAAATACATAGGAAACATATGCTTAGTGTAGAAGAAAAATTGAATAGAATAATCAATTTAAAAGTAAAAAAAAATCCCTTTATTTTTAAATCGTATATATCGTAACTAAGAACTGTAAAAAGCTGATAACAAGACTAACATTCATTAGAAACTTTTCGGGATTATTATTATTGGTGGTGGATAGGGTCTCTTTTCATGTTCAACTATCTTGTCTATTAAGTTAGTTCAAATGGGTTCCATATCAATGACTTTGGGAACTAATATTTCACTCCAGAAGAAGTGTTATCTTCTTGTGCCATTGACTGTTAATACTAGGATATTCTTCTGTACCAAGCTTTTAGGATATTTAATGAATTGACAGTAAAAGGACTTTGGATAGACGAAACAAATTGCTTTAAGAATGTTCCTAATGTACATGATTTACATCATGAAATAATCCTGAGCATTCTATATTCTATTATTTTAATATATTTTACAAAACAAGTTATATTTGATCTGTGACATTATTATATATCTATTGTCTCCTGAGTAATGTATATTTATAGCTCAAGGAATATTGAATGAGATTCTTTTAGAAATTAATAGCAAACATTATCAATAATATGCAGATCAGAACATTGAACAATATTGATTTCAGATCGTATTAGAAAGTCACCTTTATTGTCATATATATTATCACTCAGTACACGTGGATCTGCTGCAATGGCATCTTTCTTTCCAAATCAAAACAGTTTTGGTGTCACAGTCCAAACATAAATGAGGATTATTGTCAAATAACACTCGACTCTAACCGTCTCTCATAATTTTGATGCTCAGCAGACTCTTTCTCGAGTCTCGAATACAACAAGATTTCTCAAATGTAACTTTATACGATTCTTTGTCTACCTACATTGAAACTATCTTGATGAAATTAGTTTTGGAATGTTTGGATGGAAATACTTCTTTTTGTAACCAAAAGGAACTCCCTTTGCAAGTGAATAATTTTGTCTGTTTTCTAAATAAAAGAGTTGTTAGGAGGTCACATCAGTCAGCATTTGCTTCGGTTGGTAATCCTTGATGTTTGCTATTTCTTGTAATTCATTCCAGAGCTTTGAAATGATATTCCTCATCATTTCAACAACATCCGCTAAACATTTCTGATAAACGCTATATGTTTGTTAAGTTAATATTATCACGATAAAATGTTATTTGGTAGATTCTAATAAATAATGTTATCTTGACATTTACAAGTCCTTTTTCAGATAACAAAAACTGAGCGATTGAATTTCGCAACAGAATCTTTTAAAAATTTACTGTGGAATCAAGATTTCTGCACTTATTCCCATTTACTGGTTTTTTAATATTGTAAGTTTCAATATGCAAACGAATTTTTCTCCTTTGTTCAGCTACATTTTAGAAAAACGGGCGTTTTTGATGTAAGGTATCGATATATCCCTATACTTAAATTTATCAAAGTCCATTGTTCTCTTGATTTCATAACAATATAATTGCATATAAATTTTCTGTTATTTGTAAAATGTACTGAGAAAAATAAAAATTCAAAGAGGCAAAAACAAAAATTCGTTTATTTAAAGCGGGATTCCCTATGTGATTTAATGTGCAGTTTTCTTTTGCAAAATTACTCAATAAAATAAATCATCTGTATAAATTTTTTTTATATTCATACTCTTTTCATAAATAGTATGTCATTTCGAACAGCCATATAATTTTGAGTTTGTATGCTCCAAATAATAATAAAGGGATTGATACTTAGGGATTTTTGTTATCAAAATGCGAAAAAAATATCAAGTTATTTATTCATGCACACATTTCTTACCTTCTTGTTAACTTGAGAACCAAGGTTGCAATAATTTGGATTTGGACTGCGCAAGCTATGTACCATGTGTGAACCCAACACTGTGAAAATTAAATTTTATAAATTAATATTTGTTTCACATTAATTTTGATAAAACATTACTTTGGAACTTTTATGTAATAATTATGAATACAAATGGTGAAAATTAAAGAAGGTAAATTATTTTATTACAATAGACGCTAGTTTATATGAACCTCTAATATATGAAGATTGATGATTTTATTAAATGAGTGGCTAATTTTTTAAACAGCTTCACAGAAGAAATAATAATCTTAACTTTAATTTACGAAAATTTAAAAAAATCTCTTTTTATGCGAATTCATTTTCATGTATCTTTTATTGCGTTTTTATCACCTGATTTTATTCATTTATATTTACTTTAAGATAAAGAAACTTAAACCGACAGTTTTATTGGACAATTTCCTATTTTCAATACTGCCTGGTATCATGCAATTTTTGAAGCAATTCGCGTAGAATTTTTCCCACGCACTCATCTTAAGTTCATGTATCAAAGTATAATGAGTAGCTTCAAGTGCAAATGTTGTTACGTACATTAACATGAAATGATCATGGATTGAAATCACTTTAATAAGTTAACGTTCAAGGTGCAATATGCTTTCTGTCTGTCCATTCTTGGAATGATGTTTCAGAAAAAATGATATCTTGATCAAGTTGACCTGCAGATTTTGTTAAAATCCTAGAATGTATGCAAGATAACTTGAACAAAAATGGGTGTTCATCCATGAACTTTGACAAAGAGAACCATTGCTGCTCATTTTATTTTAGAATTTTTTAAATGTGGACTAAGATGACATTTGTACGTAAAAAATATCTGTCGGTAAAATGATTCAGAACGCAATAATAATATTAAATATCAAACAAAAGAAAAATGATACTGTTTAGACAGTGAATGGGTAGGCGATGGCCCATTAGAAAGTTCTATCTGGCCTTCTGATAGAAATTTAGTTTGCCCGTCCCAGGCAAATTTAAGGAAATATATATTCATGCATTATATACGCATCTTTTTATCTACTTTGTTTGAATATTTTTCCAAAGTATTGAGGATCTTTTTACTTTCTCCATTTTTATTCTACAAAGCATAATTTAATGGAAATAACAAAGACAGAGCTTTTAACCGGCAAAGTATTAAAATTGGGAGTTCTTCAGTTATAGTTGTACATTGGCACCAAAAGGCGTTATCTCTTTCTCGGGGAACAGACATGTTTGGGATCCTTTATATATATATATATATATATATAATATATATATATATATATATATATATATATATATATATATATATATATATATATATATATATATGTATATATATAAATATATATATATATATATATATATATAATATATATATATGTATGTATATATATATATATATATATATATATATATATATATATATATATAGACCTTACATGTAGCAGTCTGCGCATATTAAGCTCCAGCCAGAAGTTTTTTTTCTTTTGGCGAGAGTTTTAATGTTTTTAATGTTATTGAATGCGAATTTTAGATTTTAGACAGATATACGTGCTCGTTAAATCTGTGGAAGGCCTATGGTCGGTCGTTGAGCAATTACCGTGAGTGAAATGATCTGGAGAAAATTTCCTCCCTTTTCAGATCAATGTCAAAATTGACGGAGTGGATTCTCTGGTGGTGCCATCCATCAGAGGATTTAAAAAAGAGAGCAAAGACATACTTTCATCTTCGTGATGCTCTGATTAAAACGAAAGACGCTCCCTATTAACTTAAATTCGCATTACCAAGGCAAAGCAAGCTTGGACTTAACCAAGTGTCATAAATAACAACAACAAATTTCAGACATATATAGCATCAATGCAAATAGTGCTGAAATTATTAAAAGTATAGCTTTTTAGTGTTTGTTTGGGTTATTCATAAAATATTTCAACTTCAAAATGTCTACGAAAAAGATAAGTTTATTGTCTTAAACAATTTTAAGACAATAAACTTATCTCGAGAAACGCTGACTTTTTGAATCAAACCTATCGGTGAAAATTTGACATCACAATTAGAGTCCCAGATTGGCAATTTAAATTTTGGCACAATAATTATAGTTGAAAGCACTGATATAAATGATACTGCTCAGTTTGTATTATTTATAAGAGGTGAGAGCTTTGAAATTAACGAAGAATTGGCTCGCGTGAACTGGCATTATATGGAAATAAGTTGGCTTAGTGAAGAATTATTTTGAGTGAGTGTGGCATCTGAAAGAAGGACATATTCTATGAGAAACTGTGTTCTGCGAAATGCAAAAAATGTGTTAGAAAATACAGAGAATGCTTTTCTGACAGTGTATTTTTCACAGATCTTCTTTGTCAGATGAGCAACTTGAATGTTAAGATGGAAGGGAAGAATCATTTTATAATCTTCATCCATCTCAAAGATTTTAAACTAACTTAATCTGTTTCTAGGCGGTCAGCTCAAAACGACTTGTCTTATTTTGCGGGGTTAAATTTAATACTCTTAGTAAATGAAGAGAAGTTAAAGCAATATGAAGATGGCTTGAAAAAACCGCATTTTGAGTTCGAATGAAGATTTCATGATTTCAGAGATATTGAAGATATGTGTTTTTGTGATATATTATGTGTACTTTTGTGATTTATATCAGAGATATATATATATCGTCAGCGCGTATCTTAAAAATCTCAGAGTAACCCTCGTTTATATATATTTGTAAAGTATAGTGTGTATTTGAAACGCATAAAAGCAAATCGCGCACAAATGAATTTATATCACATTATATAACTTTAATATATTTCACAATATTCGTGAAAAAATAAAATTGTTTATGATCAAGGTAATTATATAAGTAAAGTTATGTAATTCATGGAATTTATATAAGAAATAAAGCATGATTTAATAAGCTTCATAGTTAAAAGATACTTATATGAAAAATATTTTGCTCATAAATCAATTTATAAGGTATTCTAAAATTTACTGAATAAATTAATGCTAATTTAGATTTGTATTGTAATTTATTTATTTAATTTATTTTATGAATACTTTGTAATGTTTATATTCTTTCTAAAAACAAAGTTTGGACTGTTTCATTAATCAGAAAACTGTTTCTTTATGAATTTTTAAAATGAAATAAAATATTTTTATTCTATTTACAGGAACTCAATTTTAAATAAAAAATAATTATATTGTTTATTTTTAATCGAAAATATTTTTCATGAAACCTTGGTTTGTTGATGCAAATAAAGATTTCATATGAAATAAGAATTCTATGAAACAAATCAATGTAAATATATATTGAAAAATGATCACTTTTAATTAAAATTATCACTAAGCAATATCTTATTTTAATTATGTATCTCACAAATTTAGCAATTGTATTATTATATATATATATGTAATATATATATATATATATATATATATATATATATATATATATATATATATATATATATATATATATATATATATATATATATATATATATATATATATATGTATATATATATAAATATATATATGTATATATATATATGTGTATATATATATATAAATATAAATATGTATATATATATGTGTATGTATATATATATATATATATACGTATATATATACATATATATACACATATACATATATATATATATATATATATATATATATATATATATATATATATATATATATATATGTATATATATATATATATGCATGTAGTATGTGTACTTTTGTGTTTTTCCTTATTTTATGTGTTATCATAATATATAAAAAATAATAATCTTAATATAAGACCATTATTTCAAATTAAAGATATGAAGAAAAACATATATTCAATTTTCACATTTTTATTAAGTTTTTTATTAACGTATTAATAGTTTTCTTTGCTTGAGAAATAATTACTAATTTTCCCTGTTTAATAATATGTAATATCTGATTAATAAGGGAATATTTTTATACATATTTTCAACTATTTTATGCGTCATAAAAATATTTAAATTGCAGTTTTGATATGAGATTATATATTCGGCACAGTTATATTCAGAATAGAAGTGTTTAAATATTAATATGTTTATTTCTGCTTTATTAATTTGTATTGTTATAAATACTTTACTTTACATAAAAACGAATCTAGCTATTTTCATTGTTTTATTATAGTTAAAACCTGTGTGTGAATTTTTTTCAATCTTCTGCAAAAGGTTTCGTAGTTTGCATATTTAACTCCAACTAGGAAACATGCTGCGAATATATAAAACATTTGATACAATACCGTATAATTAGATTTTTTTAATTTTAGAAACTATAATATTTAAATTTAAAATAGCTGACCTATTTTTTACACGTAAAACTTGAAATCTAAAAGACTCTTTTCATTAAAATTTCAAAAAAAGTTAAACAGACTAAATTATTTTTAGAAATTTTTAAAATCCTTTCAATTAATTTATGATTTTTCAGTAAAATCTCTTGTGCTCTTTTGACTTCCCCTTATCTTTGTCTGACACCCTCTTGTCATTTTTACATTATCTTGTCTTTTTTGACTTTTTGTTGTCTTTTTTTGACTTCCTCTTGTCTTTATCTTAGTCTCTATCTATATAAATTGAAATTTATCTTTTACTTCACTCTTATTTTCTGTCTATTTCTTCCATTGGCTACTTCTCGATTATCAACTTACAATGTAACTCCTATACTTCAAGGGATATGTTAAAAACCTCCTTTCTTAGCCCTTGACTGGCCACACAAAAAATACAAAAGTGAACTTGTTTTTTTTATAATACTAGACCACCCATCCATCTCAAGAGAATAATTATTCTGAGATGTAATGCTGAAGTAAAGTTTTATGGCTTCACAGCAACTTTCAACTGCCCCATAAGCTTTTACATCCTTCCGATTTTTATTTATTTATTTATGGCACTTTTCCCTCCATTACAATTTTTATGTATATCCTTTCCTTATCATATTAAGCGCATTTATCGAAATGAATTGTTATGGAACTTGCAATAATAAAAATATCCTATCAGGCTGCTATTATGTCGTTAACACTACGACTGCAGTGACTTACATTTAAAGTTTTGATATGATTTACAATTTTAAACTCAACATTGAAATCATTTACAATGTTAAGAAAAATGTGGGATTTAATTTAACTATCGACAGAATTAACGTTACTTTGAATGCTAGATTGAGCTGTCCTCATATTATCAATTGATGAATGCTAATTAAATAAATATAGTATTTCATGTTTCCTGACAGCGTTAAAAATACATAGCCAAATATACATATTGAGGTAATAAAAAACTATCCACAAAGAAACACAGCAAATTTTAAAGTAAAAAAAAAAAAAAAAAAAAAACAGATTTATCTATATGCTTACTTGAAAAACATTACGAAATTATCTTAACTACCATCATACTACCATTTACATATATCCAAAAATACAAATCATAACAATTTTGTAAAAATATAACCAACTTACCATTTCATCCATTCCAAAAATGTTTTGAAGAAAAAGTAAATTACTCCATCCATTATTATAACATCTCTCGGCTTCAATTCCAGTTGTTGTAAACCATATAGGTCCATTATATATGTATGGCATGACGAATGAAAATGAAATAAGGAAAATGACTGGAGCATTCAATCTGTTCCAAATACGAATTTAGAATTAATCAAAATACTTTCTGACATAATATTACCTATATAGGATATAATAAGGAAAATAATGTATTGTAAAATTATTGGTGTATATGGAATTCTTTAGTTTTTAATTTAATGAATATCCAATTAGAAAATGATCCCTGACTATTATATCTGATTAAGCAATATGACATTCTCAATCAACTTGAAAAGAAATTGGAGATTTCGCACGTTAAAGTTTTAAAATGGAAGATTAAGAAAATTTATAAATTTCCCCTTGATGTTTGTCAAACATGCACTACAAAAGTTTTGTTTTTAACCTGTTTATAATATTTACAGAATTATTTACTTAGGAATGCAATCGTGTACAATGCGAGTTTACTGCAGCATCACATTGTAGTCTTACAGTAAAGATTAATTGCTTCCTAATAAGTGTTATTTCAAAATAAACTCGATACCAGCCTACCCAAGTCTGTTTTTTTAGAACCATTACCAAAAAGAATATCACAAAATGGAACTCAGGTCTTGTTTTCTCTCCCAACTGTAAGTGGACAAAATCTTCTTTCCCTTCAGTTTCCTACAGAATTAAGATCCACTGGTTCTACACTGACCTCAAAATTACGGAATTCCTCAATGGACATGGAAAATTCAACAGCTACCTATACCGTTTCCACATTAAACACAGTGGTGTGAGCATGTTAAACTCATGATTGACAACCTTTCTCACATTCTTCTTGAATGTCCATCTGTTTCATAAGAAAGGAACGAACTTCGTAAAGACTTGAATAACAGATGGTACCCGATTTTGATAAACTTAATAAAGAAAGAAATTTTTGTATTTGTTTAAATATTTATTCATGTTGTTATCTAACTCCTTTTTTTATTTTTATATCTCTTTTTTTTACCTCTCTGAATTCTTTTATTTTTTTCCTCTAATGATTTATTTGGATTTGTTATGTAGTACATTTGTTGTACCTGCGGGCCCTGTGAGGTATTTCTTGGTGAACAGGGAGATATTTTTGTTTTCCCAAATAAAAAAAAAATCAATCAGTGCTCTGCCCGAATCAATGAGCAATTTTTATTGATTTGGAAACTAAACGGAACTGTTAAGAGAAAATCAGTTTGTTTTTACGATAAGCTGTTTAAAAAGTATGATAATGCACCATCTCAAAAATATGTTTAGATGTAAGGAAAATTAAGGAAGAAAAAGTGGCTATCTCAATAAATCCAATAATATTCCAGGAACAGTCTTATTACATATTTATTCACTGTAGGAGCTGTCTGAAATAACTTTCCTTTGATATTATTTTTTAACAGAGTGTTCAAAGATCAATAATATAACTTAATGTAATTTTATAAGAACACAATTGATACCATATGCAAACTCATGCGATATTGATTGTGAAATATACAAATCATTATAAATTTCGCAATACAGAAATATAATGCGGGGAATAAGCACGTTATATGAGGGAAACCACGTGTTATACGAGGGACATGAAATCGCGCTATAAGAGTACTTTGTTATTTTAGGGGGATTACTATACTTTATTAATAAGAATTACTGCTTTTCAAAGTGTCTTTTCTTTAGAAATCAAGACTCAAAGCAATCTAATTTCAGTTGCTTTTTCGGCCTTTCTTTCCACTCTAGTTATTGAAATTCCTGGACAAATCAATAAAACTCCGGTTAATGAAATCAGCTCTGATGAATAGGACTGATACCATTAAAGTTTCTGGTTTAGAAGGTATTGCTACAGTTTTCTGTTCTTTAACTTTGAGATAAGACCAATTAGGTTCACTTTAAGACAAAATGCCCCATTTTGGATGAAAAATAAAAGTTAACGTTAGACATGGATTTAAAAAATATTTACGATATTTCTTGATTCTTCTATCGCCAAAAAAAGGGGGTGCTGTGTTATCCATCCCTTCCCACACATTAAACGAATAGGAAATGAAAAAAAGGAAACTCTCTTTTTAAGATAACGCACGTATAAAATCAGATACTTTAAAACTTCTCAATGAATAACAGTATTAAAGTTCTCTGTTCGAATTATTTAATAAACTTGTTAAATGTTGCTAAAAATTTTAACTTGGATTTATTTTAAATTTTGTGAACATGCATTTTAATTTATGCGTTCTTATATCAGGATTATTAGTAATATCAAATCGAAAACACCAAATTTAATTTGCATAATAGACATCATTCCTCACTACGTGCTCAACCGAGCTGGCAACTGAGTGTCTTTCTCTTCCCACAAAAGTACATGTAAAAGTAAATATTCGTGGAACCTTCTAATTAAAGTGAATTCTGTGAACCCTTACAAATTTCCCAGCCAGTATTGATAATTAAACCAATGAATTAATGAATAAAATTCAGAGTGTTAAACATAGAAATGCTTGATCAAACATGTAAGAAAAAGAAGTTTAAAAGTTTTAAATTATATTTTGTAAAAAATTTTAGTAAACATTCCTTCTATCATTTAAAAAATTTAACAAGCTCATGATTATAAATCATGGAATTATTATATTCATTATACTTTCTTTTTTTCTGAAGAAGGAATAAGGAATTTATCTTTATTGGATGGGAAGTTATCAAAAAAATATAATAATAAATAAAGATATAATGCTCTGATTAGACGGAATTACTAATACTCAATTCTTAACTCAGATGCCAATTGAAAAATTTAAAATCATTTTTTACTTAAAAACTTAGTTGAATAAAATAATTTAATGGGCATTTTCATAGTTATTAATATGCTTCCACATATGAAAATATTTTAAGTTAAATCCACGTAATAAATAAAATGTATATTTACAAATAGTTCATTTTTATGTTTATTATATTCAGTGTTTAAGAAACGTATATATTTTTAAAAAAAATTTATGTTTTGTAACGATATTATTCTTATCCATTTAATAACTAAATGCAAATAAGCGAATAAAATTATTATATATGTAATTATTATCAATAAGCACCTATTTGCAATATACTTTATACCAAGAAAAATCTTAAACATTACTTTTAACTGAAGGAAAGTGAGCGCTTAAGAATATTACTTTTTAATTTGGCTGTTGTTCAAGTTTCTTTTGAACAATAAGTGATAACACATTCGCTTTGCATTTTTAAAATATATGTCTATGAAGAAGATGCTTAGAGATTTTTAAGTTTTCTCCCTTGTAACTCAAAGTTATAGCCTATGATATGACAATTCTTCTCGGAATAAAATAAATGCTTGCTATTCAAATTGCTTAAATAATCAACGACTTTTATCTAGTCAATTATGCGGTGTTCAAACTTCTGATGTTTATTGATCTTACATATATTTTATGTTTAATTCAATCATTTTTATAGATTTTCAAATATTTTCTATTAAGTTTTCGTGCAATAACTCTAAGCATTTTTTTTTATCTTATGTCAAATAAAAAGACATATCTTGTCAAACTTAAACAAAGTTCAAATTTATATTTCTCCTTCCGTTAAAAATTTCTCTCAATTTACAAATTAATCTGGAAAAAAAAAACAAATAAATATTTAAATTGCCTTACCTGAAATAAATTTGCAAAAGGCTTTTCAAAATACTGTTATCAGTTTTCGACTTTTCTGTTTTCTTGCGTGCCTCATAAGTCATTAAAAATCCACTGAAATGAATAAATATCATAAATTAAATACATTTAATAATTAAAATCAATTAATTGATTTCAAACAATATTATGCAAATTATATAACTTTCATTAGGTAACAAAGAGAGAGTGGAAGGAGCATCCAGTACAAAAGAAATTTGCTCTTTCGTCTGTTAACTTTGCAGGTTACAGAACAAATAAATAACTATTTCCTTGTAATAAAATATCAAGGCATCCGTTTCCAAAGTACGCAATATATTATTTTGTGAAAGAAGAATTTACTTAAGACGAATATATTTTCACATCAAATTAAAAAATTTTAAGTATGAATTGTCACAAAAAAACGTTACTTATTTAAGGGAAAAGCTTTTCTTTATGACCAAAATATTCTATTTTAATTCATTGTTTATTTCCATCAGTCAAAACCTGCAGGAAATACGATTTTCGTAAAAACAGATTTAGGGTATTCAACTATAATTTGATGCTAGTATTGAAAGATGCTTAGTAAAATTTTAACGTTTTAACGAACCATTCTCACAAACAGATCTGATTTTCAGAAAATTCTTGCAAAACTATCCCATATCAAAAACTATTAGACAGATTCTGAAACTCAGCAGGCTATTACAATTAAAGCAGTTATTTTTTTCTCTCTTATTCAGTTTTCTATCAAATTAAAAAATCTCATAGCTTGTTAATTTGAATATTTTCTTTCTTCTTAGCTTGTGTGTGACTATCCTTTTAATTTCGGGACGAAGAGGACACCCACACTTTGTGTCCCACTGTGTAAGATGTCATCACCTTTCACATTCACCCCTTATAGCACTGAATAGGATTCAATTCGAAGGGCAGATGGGCATTATAAAAAAATAATCAAACAAAATAATAGAAATCAAATTAATTTACTTAAAGGATAAGAGCATAACTTTCTAAAATTTGTGCACTTATTATGCATATAGAAAGAACAAAGTAATTATTAGTTGACATAAAGTAAACAGATATATATTAAAGCTGAGAGATAGATACAGAAATATACGATATTTTTTTTCACTAAATGTTATTGAAATTTACCTATTAATCAGTTTTCTCTCAAATGATCTTCATATCTTTATTCTTTCAAGCAGTTAAATTTTAAAGTATTCACAACAATTTTTAATAAACTGAATATTTTTTGTTAAAACTAACAACATATTTCCAATTTATAAAACATAAAAATACTCGTTAAATATATGATTTAAATTATTGTGTGTGTGCATGCACAGTACAAAATGAATTATTTGGAGAATAATTTTATTATGAGTTATCAAAGTCACGTGATTGAATCTAAAATATAATAAAACTTGGTATTTTTCAATAATACAAAATCACTACTTGAAATTTTATAAAAATGGCAAAAGATATTAACTGTCCCTATGAAAGATGAAGAGAAAACTATATAATTAAAAAAGAAAATAATTAATTGTTGAACAAAACATTACTAAGAAAATTGATACTTTTTAATATGTATTTTATAATTAGAAAAATTATATTGAAAGCATAAATTTAGATGAATTGGGGATAAAAATCTTGATTACAACTTTTATGAGAATACAGCTAATAATTTTTTATAACTGATAAGAACATAAATATTTATATATTCATAAGATAACTTTAAAAAATTGAAAATTATAATAATGATCGCTTAACTTTTGACAGTTAAAATTTATTTTGTTCATATTAATAGCCTTATACTGATAGTTACCAATATGGATACATGTATATCGAGTCTAATAAGTTATAAATTATATAAATCGAGTGCGAAACAGTTTTTAGAAAAAATATAGTTTATACTTTCTATATAGGTATATCATATTCAAAGTATCGTAAAAGATCTAATATACAGGAATAATTTAGTAGGATTAAAATTAAAATGTAAAACATGAAGAAAAAAATTTAAAAATTTGGAAAGGCTTGTACTTTTTTAATTAGAGAGTCTGATTATACTTGACAAAAAAAGCCTTAACAATCTTCAAAATCAGCGAATTATATATGATGGAAATTCAACTTTATAAAAGATGAGGCTACAAAATGTCTGGATATTACTGGAAATTATTGATAATACGTCTGGAGTTTTAAAGGTTGCTTAGCTCATCGCAGCTTTAATGAGTTGAAAGCTATTACTAATTTATAAGCTATTATGAATATGTAAATTAAGATTTCCTGAATAACAAACTAATATATATCAGATGAGCAAAGTATTCTTATAAAAAATTTAAAATTGTATACAAAATAAAGGAATTATGACAAAAATGTACAGTTTGCAAGAAAAGGGTAAAAAAGAAGTCATATTTTGTACAGAAACGTCTAACAAAATTGGAACTCGCCACAGTTTTCACTGTGGGACCATTCTTCTTTGAAGAATCATGTCTAAAATCTGTCTGAAAAATGTACTCATTTACACACAACATCTCTAGTAAACATTATATCGTTCCTTCGTATGATAAAATTTCTCTGCATTAAATCAAAGAAGCGTGTTGTGCGCCACACTATGCCAGTACAGTGAAATGATTGCTGTTGCTTCTTTTGGCCAATACAGAGTGATCAGTAGAGGCTTAAAAAAATTCCGATCTCTACCATCACTGCAGAATGAAGAACCACTACTATATGCCAGTCAAGTGAAATGACTGCTGTTGCTTCTTTTGGCCAATACAGAGTGATCAGTAGAGGCTTAAAAAAATTCCGATCTCTACCATCACTGCAGAATGAAGCACCACTACCATATGTCAGTCCAGTGAAATGATTCCTGTTCCTATATTTGTCCAAAACAGAGTAATCAGTAGAGGATTAAAAAATTTGCGATATCTACCGTCATTACAGAACTAAGCACTACCATACTATGCCAGTCCAGTGAAATGATTCCTGTTCCTACATTTGGCCAAAATAGAGTGATCAGTAGAGGCTGCAAAATCCTAGAATGTCAACGGTCAATTAAAACCAGCCTAATTCTAAATGTGGGGTTATTTGAAAGCACTTAATTACTGTTTGTCCTCTTTAACATTGTCTAAATTCAAATAATCTATTTTTCTTGAAATTCTTATAATTCATGCTGATAAGGTGAAAGTCACTGTAACATGTTGTGATTCATATTAATATTGTTAAAGAGTGTTTGCGGTAATGATGAACTCTTACAATACTACAAAAAATTTATGTAATTTTGTTATGTTTAATGATCTACATTTGAACTTCAGGATATCAATGTCCACTTCAATATTTTCAACTGACTTTGTCCCTTGCTTCTAAGTATAAGTCGACATCTTTGTGATGTCTATTCTGTAAATCTTTAAATCTTTAAATTATTATCTTATTTCCTTGTCTATATCTGTGATCTTTTTTATCTTTATGTTTGGCTTTACCTGTGATCAAAAAACATTCTCATAAATTGAAATTAATAATCAAAAAATAGCAAATGATTGGAAATTACTACAAACTATTATATTTGGTTGATGACAAAGTAAATAATTATCTTCATTTAGAAACATTATAAATAATGTCTAAATTTTATATTATATTATGCCTTAATGATTGACTTCCATTAGATATTTTACATATTTATTACAAAAACAAAACACATTGAATATCTATATATCTAGCTATATATTTATATTTGGTTTCCTTTTTACCTATTTCTATTATTATTCCGTTTTTCTATATAATTAGAGCATCTACTATTCTTACGAAAAATGTAAATAGTACAAATACCTGTGTGAGTATTTTATGTGTTTGTGTAATTATTTTAGTGTTATCAAGTAACTTTTAGAGTTTGAAAGAGATTCAAATGTCTAACTTCTTGTTTTACTTTTAACTAGCATTCAGTTAACTCATCATTTCGCTGAGCCCTCTGTTTATACCTCTTCAATAGCTCCAAGACCGTTCCTCTTGAGAGTTTCTAAAATATTACAAAAATATCACCAAATGTCACCAAACTGTCTTAGATTTTACAGTTTTATTTCTCATCTCTAAAAAGGGCAATTTATCCACATTAAGCATTGCTTAGGTGGTAAAATCTCAAATATGATAATAACATACTGAAATAAATAATTAAATAAAATTTAATCATTCCAATATTTTCCCTATTTGCATTTTCTTGACAGTATTCATTTTTTACTCTTTTTGATAGAGGAATAACTTAAAAATATTTCATTTTTTTCCAATTACTCTCTCAACTTTACTTTTAATAAATCTTTAATTTTAAAATTCACTATAACTTTGTCATGACATTTTTCTTAACAAATCACTCTAAAAATAGAAAATTAATCTTAATATGTAAAACATTATGCAACTTTTGTTATTATACATAAATTTTCTCTATAAAATACATCAACTTGAACTTGAAAAAGCAAATGAAATTTTATAAAGATTTATCTGCAGTAACACATCGTAAATATCCGAAATATTTATGATTTTAAATTCTGAGAGAATATAACAAAATTTGCAAACTTTTAAAAAATCAATAATCTCAAAATCTATTGGCTTTGATGCAAATAAAATTTTTTCAAAAATGGAATGTGTTTTCATAGATACTTTTTCAAATAATATAAGGCATCTATGTGTGAGATTTTGCAAAATTTATTTGTCTTAATATAAGCGTAAGTAGACTCTATATTAAGCTTACCTTATAACTAGGAAGATTTGAACACAAAAAGTCCCATTTTCTAATATCAGTGCAGGAATTGACTCGAGATCCATTAAATTATTCAAATTATCTAAAAATTTAAATAGTAAGCATTAACTTAGTAGTAAGCATTAATAATTAAATACTATTAAATAAGCATTAAATAGTAGCATTTTAGGTAAATGTTGTTCTCGTGTGCCAGCTAGGCTGGAAAATTGGGGTGTGCTGCTCTACTTTTCCAACTGAACCGTATTTGGTGTGAAGTCCGACTTCTTCAGTACACACACATGAAAAGGGTTCCATTTATAGGGTAGGTAACCATTCACAAAAGGAAAGGACAAAGACAGGATAGATAGAGGCAGAAAGTACATCCATGCCTGAACCGGAATTCGAATACAGGACCTCCATATCCGTAATCAGGCATATATATACATACATACATATATATATATATATATATATATATAAAGTGGAAATACAATATATTGGAAACTTAAATTACATGCACATTCTCCTAATAATCTAATACTTTATTATAAGAATTGAATACTTTTTCTGAAGAGAACAATTTAAAAATAAATATTTAAACTTAAACTAAATTCTTACTGCATGGAATTTTAAAATA
This sequence comes from Latrodectus elegans, assembly GCA_030067965.1. NCBI lineage: Eukaryota > Metazoa > Arthropoda > Arachnida > Araneae > Theridiidae > Latrodectus > Latrodectus elegans. Next base: position 68,267,459 of record CM057822.1, on the reverse strand, counting down.
CAAAAATATTGAAAATAATTGAGAGATTTTTCAGGGAAAAGTAAGTATATTGTGTATAAATTATAATAATAACAGGTATTAAAAATTACATCAAATTAACATTATGTATTGCAATGCACATTATCATTTAGGTTCTTAACACTGGAGGATTTGTGGAGTCTGAATTAATTCTCGATATTTATATAATAGTCAAGGTGTATGCTCAGGTTGCTTCGAGGTCAAAACAATATTTTTGATTTTTAAGAAATACTGTTAAAAATACACCAGCAGGAAGTTAATATTCTATTATTTATTTCAGTCTCTTCATTTCTATTTATAATATGATATTAATTTTTTAATAAACACATTACATTATTTCTATCGTTACAGAATTCAAAATTAAAATTTCATACTGATACGCACAAGTTGAATGATATACTTATATATATCAACCTTCTAAGTTTAGAAAAGACTCGTTGTTTCTAAGTCAATAATAGATTTCTTTAAGAATATTGACAGAAAAACACTGTAAAGTGTCAACTCTTCAAAAGCTCAAAATATTCTTTTTACAGTTATAAAAAATTAGAATTAATTTAAGGGGTCACTATATTTAGATCATTGACTAATTATAGGGAGCGTTATTTTAACAAATAATTTATATATATATATATATATATATCTATATATATATATATATATATATATATATATATATATATTATATATATAAAATTGATGGTACATATAGATGAAGTTAACAAGATTAGATCAGTGTGTAACGTGCACGCGAGTAAGAATCCAGCTGATATCTCTCTCTTTCTGCCAATCCTGATTACAAAAATCCAGGTTACATAACTACTTAAAAACCATTTTTTTCGATCAAAATCTTGGTTCTTCTAATCAATAATTGGGAAAAGTTTGAATCAGGAAGCCGGTCCTGCATCAGCGGACAGAAATAGGAGTTCCCCACAGTACTCCTCCCAAGTACCAGGCACACGAAAAGTTAGAGATACCGTGGGTTGAATCGGACACTATGAATTGAACGTGTTGTTACTGTTTCAAGAAGATTGTCTGATGGCTTCGGAGGTTATGACTTTGTGGAGTTCGAGAATAGTTGCAGGAGCCATCGGTGCTATATCATCTGACTAAAGGAAAGCTATCTTGAGCCGGTCAAATCCAATGAGTTTGCGCTGGTTTGTACTAAACAAAGTGCTTAGGAATACATTCCAACACTTGAACGGGACATAGTACGACTGTTATAAAGCTTTATCCATCGTGTCACACAAAGACATGGGATCATGTCTCAAGTGCCAGATGGACAACACTGAAGGCTGAGCATGAGCAGGTTATAAAGAGGGGTTTCATAACACCCCGATATTGCTGTAGAAACTCAGTTGACTCAAATCTACTGCAATCAAAGGTGAGGTCATTGATCATAACGGATGGAAGTCCAAAACGAGCCAATCCATTTATCTAGAAGAGCACGAGCCACAGTTTTTACAGAAGTGTCTTTGATTAGGATGGATTCGGGCTACCGTGGGAAGCGATTAGTGCTCGTAAGGAAGTTTCAGAAACCTTGTAAAAGTGGAAGTGGTCCGACCAGATCTATATGGAAGCAATGGAAGCTATGATATGGTGGAACGAATCACTGAAGCGGGCTGTGCGCATGCCTTGAAATCTTAGATTTTTGACAGGGATTTTCCTCCTTGTATCACAGGTAGCTACGGTCTTTAGTGTAAGTTTCAAATTCCTGTAGCTTTAAAAGACTGGATCCCTGACATGAGTAACTTTAGTTCGTAATCTCTATTTTGAGCTCTAGAAATTACTGAAAAATCAATAACAGGCTGAATATCTATGCTATCGCTTCGTGATAAGTTGTCAGATCCCAAATTTTTAAATCTAGAAATATGTCTGATATCTGTGCTGAACTGTGCAATCTTGGACATGCGGCACTGGTCAGACAGAATTAAGAATCACCACAAGAGAACCACTCTTCAGTTTCTTTTTTTTATCATATGGAAATAACTAGCCTTTAGAAGGTCGAATAATAAGCACTGATATAAGATGATCCAACTCCTTTCCGAAGCTTGAAAGATATCATTAGAAAATGAGAAACTTTTGCTTGTAGAATAGAGTAGCTTTGTTATTTATTACATTAAATGGATTTGTGAGATCAGGGTACTGAAAAAGAATTTTAGCAAATTACCAATTAAAACACTGTGACAAAAAAGTAGAAGGACACTCATTCATATTTTATAAACTATGCTAAATTTTAGCACAATCAATGTAATTTTTTTTTTATTTTTAAACTATTTTTCTTTTATTTTCAGTGAATGAGTTTTATCTAATAGTAAGGGAATATTATAAAATAATACTTAAAGATTTTTGGTCTGTGAAAAAGTAAAAGGACACATGCAGAAATATTCTCATTTTGGAATCTGTAGCAGTTTAATATGTTGAAAACATTGTTTTTTTAAACTCTTTTTCTTTCAAAAGATGTATTTTGAAAATAATCCTCAATTTTTGTACAGTTAAAATGCCTAGAGAGAAACCTTTAAGGTAATTTCAAAAGGCCAAGTTGTAGCATGTAAAGATGTTGGGAAAAGGTGTAAGAGAATGCAAAGCACGAACTCATCAGTCCAAATGCTGTTTATAATTTTTTGAAAAATCCAAAATGCAAAAAGAAAGCAAAGATTGGCAGATTTAAAAAATTGACTCTTTATAATCAAAGAAAACTCTTTAAAGAACTGAAAAAAACTCGTGGAAGCATTGAAAAAGCACAAGACCCATCTGGCTTCACACATATAACCAGAAGAACACTTTACAACTACATAAAAAGATCAGATATGTTCATAGTTAAAAAAAGAAAGCGCCATCTTAAATGGAAAAAAGTCACATTGACTACCAGTTACAGATCTTAGAACTTCGAATGGACTTCAGTTATATTTTTTCTGATGAAAACAATTCAATTTAGATGGCAAAGACTGTTGTCAATATTATTGACATTGTCTGGGTACACAAGAAGAAACTTTTTCTACCTGACAGATAGGAGGAAGTATTTTAATGATTTGGATATCAGTTGTCTACATTGGAAAGATTAATCTAGTATTTCTAAATGAAAGACAAAAACATATAGACACACTACATTCAAATTTTAAATCCAGAGTTTCTTCCCTGTGGCGATGATCTCGGCGGAGAAGATTGGATATTTCAACTATATGAAAGCATCAAATCACACGGCCGATGGCGTTAAAATCATTTTGAAACAAATAGTGTTCTAGTTTTTCCATAGCCTGCTAAAAGTACAAACCTCAGTATTGTTTAAAATAAATGGTAAGAAACTGTTCGGCGTGTTTACGCCAGAGGCAAGCAATATAAATCTTTGTTCGAACTTCGAGAAGCTTAGAAATGTGTTTCGGACAATTTTTGTAAAATCAAAATTCAAGACTTATATAATTCAATGGAAAATAGAGTTTTTGAAGTAGTTAAAGCAAATGACAGAAGAATTAATTATTAACAAGACTTTTACTTTCATGTCCTTGTAAAAACACCTAGTGTCTTTCTACTTCTTTCCTGCAGTGTGTACTTATGTTAATATTTAAAGGGTTGAAATCTGTGTCATCGTCTTACGAGATGACAATTTTGTCGCAGTATTAATTTTTTCGTCTATAGGGAGATTAGAATAATCTAATAAATCCCTTTAATAATAGATTGGTTTACATTCTCGAATACAAAAGATCCCATAAATGTCCGTGTTGTCATAAAGTTTAAATTTAGGGTGGTTAATTTAGTACCAATAAAGAATTGGTATTTTTGTTCCATTGACAGAACACATGATCCGGTGTCAATAAGGAAAGATAGTTATGGTCATGAGGGGATTGGCAATTTAGTTTTCCGAATTGTGAAAACTACATGGAGAACTGCATTTGCGAACGAATGCTCAAAAATAGGCCTATTAACTTGAATATAGATGGTCTGATCAGTTTGAATTGCAATTTGAAGCTTCGAAGATTAGCAGTAGCAACGTATTTTACACAGAGTTGCCAATTATTTTTTACCAAATATTCGAATTAATCTAATTGCTTACTGTATATTTAGATCAGAAACAAATTTTGCAATATAAGTTTTACAAATAATATAATTAGTGGTATATAATTTTACAGATAAAGTTAGGAAGATTAGATCTGATTGTAGCGTGCACGTGAGCGAGAGTCCAACTGTTATCTCTCCTTTTCTGTAGATAAAAACTAAAGTGCGGGGAAAAAATATATATATTGCCACTACTTCAGAATTGAAAAAATATTTCCTTAATATAAATATTACTTATCTGGAACTTCTGATAACCCTATAATTTATAACCAATTTCAATAAAAAATTTTTAAATTTACCCAATTAAAAAACTTGTTGTCAGTCATAAGTGTAACAGGTAAAAGGTATAAAGAAGTGATTTAAACAATACTTTATTTAAATAATTTAAATAGTACTTTATTTCTTGTAATTTAATTTTATTTTTAATTATTATGAGGTAAATTTAAATTTCAAACATAGAATCATTTGTTATTCCTAAAATTCGAAAATGAAAAGTAAATACATTTCGCATGATTTTACATTCGAGGTATGGAATTAATTTTAAATGAGATTTTATTAAAAAATCTTAAATATCTAAAAACCATTATAGAGTACAAAACATAAAATACGAGAAAAAGTTTACTTAATTTTGACACTGGATATTCGGCAAAAGTTTACTTATGAGCACTATTTAATTTTTGACGATTTTTTTTATGCCAAAATAGGAGCCAAAATATGAATAACAAAATGGCAACATTAAAAAACTACGTCATTTATAGTACTGCATATATCAGAAATTAAATTTTTTCACCAATATTTCTAGTAAAATTTTTTGCTAAAAATCAAGTGTACCATTTTACACTGAATCTGGTATTTCTCTAAAAAAAGCAAAATTATATTGTTGCTTTCAGATATATAAATAGAATATATAAATTTATATTGATTATACAATAATTAAATGCATATTTGATTTAAGTAAAATATAAGTAGTAAGTAATAAAAAATTGAATGTATTTAAAGGTTAAAAAACTACCAATATATTAATTTTATAGAATTGATTGTAAAATGTATTTTACATTCATTAATAATATATTTTTAAAAATGTAGATTTTCTTATATAATTCACACCATTTTATATAAATTAATTAATATTTAATAAAGAGCTATATTGTGATATTATAAAAGAGGATCGCTCGGGCGAATTTATTAAAAGAATTAATTAAAATTTTATAAACATTCATGTCAAGCAAAATCACTGTGCTTAGCCAACTTTTCTACCAGCTTTTCTTAGAATACGCTTTATATTAATAATGTGAAATTTATAGTCTTACATGTACACTTAACTTCATTGAATTATTTTGTAGTTTATTTGCAAGATTAATTTTAAAGTTTTGTCTCATTATCAATAAATGACCTTAATATATAATAACCCAAAAATAACCAAATAATAACCCAATAAGAACTTCTATCTGCAAGTAGAAAATGAAATATCATAAATTTAGCTCTCATATAAATTTAATTTATAAATAATATTTTATAAATTAAAAAGTATATCATTTAAATTATTTGATTTTAAAAAAAAGTATCTTGAAAATTTCAGTATGTTACAAAAAAAACTAGCGTGCATTTGATTGCAAACTTTACTATTTTATTGTAAAAGTTGAAAAATGTTTTAAAAATATAAATTTAAATAAACGCAAAGCTAATAAAAATGAATTTGAAACTACTGTAGGACTTCTCAAAATAATATGAATTTTATATTTATCAGAAAAAAACTTTTTTATACATGTTGCGATTTCCATAACAGACAAATAAATTTTAAGAATAAGGGAAATACATTGTAAAATGGAAATTTTAAGATTCAAAATTATAAGGATTTTCAGTGAATATATTTTTCCAACGGCGGGCACTTGGGTGACGAACCCTATGTTACAACAAAGCCAGAAACTGCTACTCATTTGTCGTCACCCAGCGGGCACCTGTGAACCAAGTCACGGAGGCGAGTAGCAATGACCACGCCATACTACCACAAACCCGTTTATAGGATGGGCCATATTCATAAATCCTCACAGAAGAAAGGACAGAGAAACAGAGAGAAAGAAAGCGACATCTGTGCTCAAGCCGTGATTCGAACCGGATACCCTCAGTTCAGGAGTCAAGAGCCTAACCACTTAGCCATCGGACGGTTTTTATTTGAATATTAAGGTTAAAAAAATATTAATTATATATTCCTTTCAAACGTAGCAAATTGAATTAGTAAAGCAGAATTGATAAAATGCTTTCGTTTTTATTGTAGCCTATTGTTGAAAAACATAGGCAAAGAAGAGTAATTGAATTAATGAATTACAAATACATGACTAGCATTAAAAAATACTTCTTTCCATTCTGGTGTGATTCCGTGCACAATCAAGATGAAAAAAAAATAAAATACAACGAAGGAATCTTGTGCATCGGATGAAATTTTATACATAGAATTGTGATAGTGAAAAGTGAATATTTTCAGAATATTGCAGCAGAAATTTTTTTATTGTAAAGAAATGCATAAATTAATGTTAATTCACCAATGACTTTATTGGATCATTTTTACACTAGTCAGAAGAAAAGAAATTACGTGATGTGGCAGTGAGGTATATAAAATGTGTATACTGTCTTAAATCAAATTCTTTAATGCTTGTTACAACAGAAGTCGTAACACCTGGATACTAGTAGGTGCTAAAGTAAATTATTTTAAATGGTATCATATGTATTAAGTTAGAGATAAATTTGGTATGTATGGTTTAAAAAAATAGTCTCCTTTTGTCTCAGTTAAACTCTAGAATCATTTGCCATTTATGAACAAACATTATTGGGACGAAACAATACAGTTGGTTGCTGTGCCATATGTCATAACACATGTGGATGCATGATTTCTTTAACAATCTTTGATAGATCTTATAGCCATAAGTGACGATCCATATAAACTATCTTATATGGATTTTCATTATTAGCGATGTAAGAGGCTACTAATACTTCTTATATCGCTATTAATGATAATCATTATGTGATAGTTCCCCACAAAATGACATCTGTTGTAACGGTTGCGTGTATCTGTAGATGACCAAGGGTAAAATGCGTGATGTTTCATTTACTGTACATGGGCAAGATCTTTGTTTCTTTGGTCAGTTTTAAGACATTTCAAGTGTCCACTTATCAGTCTTAATAATGCTGTTAGCTACGCACGACTACCTTTAAAAGTAATTGAACCTCCTGGTTGTCAGCCACCAATACGTTCATTGATAAACACGATTATTGCAAATGTGTACTTTGGCAATTGTTTTAACTGATTTTGTGATCTATTAAGTACAAGAATACAGCTTCTTTTCAAAATTGATTATTTTAGTATTTGTGATTAAAAAACGAGTAGTGCCATATATAAAGAAATTTCTTTTATTATATCACTTTTATTATATCTGCTCTACTTGGAATGAATGAGTGGAAGTTATCAAATTTATTCTCTTTAACCCATGAATACGTACTACAATCTATGAAAAGACCTGTCCAGTTTTCAACTTTACTTCAATCCTGTTTCTTCATAATCAACTACACAGTATCAAATCACTTTCCTCCAATAAAATGCAAAAATATCAGAATGGTGTTTTTTGAAAAAATTCAATTCCTTATTAAAAAATAAATAAAAAAAACTTCACAAAGTAATGTTAATATCTTGCCCGCAACATAAATCAGTCTACCAAAAATAAAGAAAGAAAACGATAAAATATTATCAGAGACTTATAACTATCTTTTGATTAAATTTTACTGTGTTACCAGCAAAGAGAAACTGCCGGCAAAAATCCGGGCCGCTGTTGACCATGGTAACCGCTTATGGTTGCTTGACGGTTTGTTCCGACCATTATAGACACAGGTGACTGCTGACTAAAATAAACCGGGTGAGGTGGATAATAAGTAGTTGGCCAACAGATTCTGAATATTGTTGGCCTGGAAGACGTCGCCCAGCAAAATTAAGACAGTTTTATTGCTATTTTTTAATTTTATTGGCAAAAACTATTTTTTCATAAAAACAGTTTTTTGCAGAGATGTTAATAAATTTCCATATAACTTTGTACTTTTTTTTAACCCTAAAACTATTTTTCTGCTAGAAATGGATTTTTTATTGTTTATTGTTTATATACTGGGATAAACGAGAATGAATTCGTCGGAAAACTGACGCCGGCAAAACTCCGGCGAACAAGTAATTAAGAAAACGTCACTAAATAGGAGTTCCGAGATAATCTTTTAAGTTTTCAAGAAAGTTAGAAATATGTGGCAACGCACCGACGACAGAGCAAATTATTTACCCTTTTCTCTTGTTCTTTGATTTCTCCCTTCAAAATAATGTTAACGATTAACTTTTATCAATATTTTTATGATGAAGATTAATTCATGAAAAATCTATACAAAGGTCATTAAATTTAATTTTTGGATATTAAATATTTTCTTTTTATAAAAACCTATTTATTAAAAATTGAATAAATTATTTACAAATGATGATAAAATAAGTAAAAGTCATTAATGATCATGAAATAAACAAAATTTATTTTATAAAAGTAAATATTTTTATAAAATTTTAGAAAGTTTATTAATTTTATGAAATTATATAGATTGAAGATATCTTAGGGATTCAAAAGAAAGGACTTATTTTTGACAACTATAACAAACGTTATATTCTAGGAAATAAGTCATGTTTTACAAAACATTTGAAAAATCTGAGATGGGTTATAATTTATACGAATACTAAACATGGGTTTTTTTTTTGGGAAGGAAATATATTGAAATTCAAAATCTTATCTTTTTATTTTTAAATATATCTTAAAATTAATTTAGATAAAATACACAGAAGAACATATTCTATACATTTAAATATACTCTATTTAATGTTATTGAAAACATTGATTCTTGTGTTTTATGCATCAACCATTAATGTGAAATTGCGGGGAAATCAATGTTGAGTGGTGAGCCAAGAGAAATAGAAAATAAGTATTCATTTATTGTTGCTGTTTTTATCAAGATAGAAATGTTATGAATAATGCAAGAATAATATATTTATTGCATGTTGAAATATTATTTAATTCTTTGACAAAAAACTTCGCGAGCTGTTAATGACATAACAATGTGAAGTCATTAGAAAACGTTTTATTCATTTATGTTTCAAATTAATTTCATTGTCATGTTAGGAATAAAAAAATTGCATGGAGTACAGAGAAGCATTTTTTCATTCCATTTATATTAAATAAATTAATATGATAAATTTTTCGGGATCATTTTTATTTTTTAATGGAATTTGATTGTTAAAAGGCTTAAACGTATTTCTTATATTTTTTGTTTGTTACGAAGCAAGTTTATAAAGTAAATGACAGTCTAAAAATATTTTGTTTGAAAGAGCTTAGATGTTTATTTTCATAAAACTGAATTTAGGATCTGCTTCTTCACAAGATTGATTGGAAATGATTATGAATAAAAGCTTAAAGCACCTGTTATGTTTGTTTTGGGTTCTGCGATTATCTTTTAGCAATGTGAATGTTCCCACTGCCAAACGTAAAACAGGCTGGCGCTAACTCATATAGATTTTTGAAGATTTACTGCATAATTAATGTGATTGCAAAAATTGAAAAAAGATTTAATTGTAATACACGTTATTAATCATTTTTAAATCAATTGTTTTATACTTTTAATTATTTCTATGTCGAATTATTGTTTTCCCAATTTGTTAGGCGAGATTGCCAAAACAGATAAAAGAGCTAATTCAGTCATGTTTCTTTATTTATACATTTTATCTTTTTTGTGACCTCTTGCAGAACACACAATAATTATAAGAAAGGTTTTCTTTTGTCAATAAAGTTTGATATAAATATATTTTATACTGGAAATTGATTTTTATATATTCCTCTGCAATTATCAATTTTAACTTTTAAAACATTTATCATTTTCTCTATATCCAACATAGCCCAAGTAAGCATATTTTATCTTATGCATGTACAAATGCAAAAACCCTTTAGTGTCATACTAACTTTCAGAGATATTTTTTTATTAATAGAGCTATCTGCACACAGATGTCATGAAGCAGAAGTGGAAAACAATTCTTTTAAGATGATGCTATAATCATGGCCTACATACAAAATCAAGCCTGTCTTTCTGGATATATTTTGTTCTTGTTTTGAAAAAGACTCAACTATCCAGAGTATAACATCACTGTTCCAAAAGTTCCCCGTTTTTTGATGTGATTTTGATCATAGATTTGTATCTTTTCAAGGAAGGCAAAAATACAAGAGACCCAGTCAACTCTTTAAGTGAATTAGTTTCCTCAATGCCAATGAGTAATACCAATGTTAAAGAATTAATATGTACCAAAAAATTAAATATACAATAAATTTTAAAGTATAACTGAAAACATTTTTAATTATTAAATTCAGAACAGATTATAAATTTCTGAAATCTCTTAAGTGTACATTATATATATATATATATATATATATATATATATATATATATATATATATATATATATATATATATATATATATATATATATATATATATATATATATATATATATATATATATATATATATATATATATATATATATATATATATATATATATATATATATGCATATCCATGAAGCATTCTGATAAATAAAGCAATCTTCGCAATGTTTCGTGTAGTTTTGATATGCATTTACTGTAAGCCTCAATGAGGAATGTAAAATAAAAGTTGTTTATAAGATTCATTTTACTTTTCTAGAAATTGAAATTACTTTTATATTGATTTAATGCCCTTTTTAAAGATATTTAGTAAAAATGATGTATTTATTTCATTTTCATATTTAAAAATTCAAATATCTTAAGTGGTATAATTGTGATGAACAACATCTCTTTTAATGGGTATTTTATGCTCAAGTGAATCCTTGATCGTTGATGTCATCTTAGCATAAATACATATTTTTCCTTAATATTTTTCCATATCATTGGGAATTACAATCAGATGATTTATTTCATCGTGTTACGAATTTTTAAATTATTTATATTAACAAATTATTATAATTAATATTTGTAAGTAATATTATTAGATAAATAAATTTAATTTTAATATAATTAAATGTAGTAAATATAATATTTAGAAATATATAATTGTAATTATAAATAATATTAACAAGTAAATATAGTTAATATTTTTTAAATTAAGTAATAAATTATGGCTTTATCAATTGATGCCTACTTCCTAATAATTCGTTTTATTCATTAGCTTTTAAGCTCGGAGACTTTCTAACATTTTCCCACTCAGATTTAAATTGTACCAATTAGCCCAGAATCAATTATTTAACTCCTAGTTATATTGGACTAGTTATGAATTTAATGCTTCGTATAAAATAAGAATTAAAAAGTTATGTGAAACTGTTTTACTTGTTAATAATTTGTAGTTTCATTTTCATAACTTTAAAGCATAATTTTATGTAAATTATTTGTGATGTAAATTTACTGGGCAACAACTGGAATGCTTGTATTCAAGCTTATAAATCATTTTAATTACTTGACATAATTTTTTCCATCAATCAAAGAAACATCACTGGTGAAAAAAAAAGGAAATATTCGAATCTCATTATATTAATCATAGAGTATTGTATAAATAATTCGAGATTGGGAATTCCTTTCAAAAAGTTCATCAGTACAAATTTTAATTACTATGACTTTATAAACTTTACTTATCTGTACTTCTAGTTTATTTGTAGCAAATATTTTGATAATCATTAATATATTATTAACGATTTTTTTATTATTTCAGAGTACGATTTTTTTAAACTATAAAATGTGTGTTGATTGATTACATTTTATTATTATAATCTTGAAAATGTAAGTGTGTGTTACCTGTGTAATGTAAAACGTAAGTGAAAATGTAAGATTCTATTTAAAACATCACACTGAATTTTCGAATTCAGATGTTTAAAATTTCCATTAAGTCATTCAGTTATAATTACTTTCAAATAACCCATTTATTTGCCTCTATTTATAATCAAACACAAATCAAAATGAATAAATGTTTATTTTACATTTGTTTCTTAGTGTTATTTTTAATATGTATATATATTGAAATATCAATAATCATATAAATATTACAAATAATTACCCTTCCCACTTTTTTTAAAGACAAAAAAGAAATTAAGCGAAAGGATACCTTTATACCTTTGTAACATTTTTTCATGCTATATATATATATATATATATATATATATATATATATATATATATATATATATATATATATATATATATATATATATATATATATATATATATATATATATATATATATATATGCCTGATTACGGATAGGGAGGTCCGGGGTACGAATTCCGATTCAGACATGGATGTACTTTCTCTCTCTATCTATCCTGTCTTTGTGTTTTCCTTTTGTGAATGGTTACCTACCCTATAAATGGAACCCTATGGCATGTGTGTGTACTGAAGAAGTCGGACTTCACACCAAATATGTATATATATTGAAATATCAATATTATATAAATGTTACAAATAATTACCCTTCCCGCTTTTTTTAAAGACAAAAAAGAAATTAAGCGAAAGGATACCTTTGTAACATTTTTTCATGCTATATATATATATATATATATATATATATATATATATATATATATATATATATATATATATATATATATATATATATATATATATATATATTTGTTTGATTATTTTAACTATTCAAGTGTTTGGCTTGTTTTGCCTTGATTGCATATTTAATTATAAAATATTGTAAGTTTAAAAATGGTTTTACTAGATTTTCCTTATTTAAATGGATAGTATTGTGAAATAATGCCTAAATATGTGGAAATAAGTGCTATATATGAAATTTTATCGGATTTATATTATACAACCATATCAACATAATTTTCTGTATTTCTTACTTGGTTTTTACTAATAAACATCCTGGTGGTTCCATTTTGTAACCAATCGAATCAGTTTATCTTTTCTATATTTGTTTCTTTTCTTAATATTTTTCTTAAATATTAAATATAAATATTTTTCCGAATATTGACAATAAATGTATTGTTTATATCGTTCTTTTTTATTTTCAGAGATAATGAGATGATGAGAGAGTTACAGCAGAGTGGAAACCTTTACAAAGAAATTTCTTTCAGGGTACTAATTCGAAAGGTGGACGAAATGAATGGAAAAAAAAAACGTGTAAATTAAAAAATGTTGAAAAAAAATTTGCATTGCAATTATTATGTAAATAAAAAATTTTTTGATGCTTTTTTATTTTATTTTGGGTGTCATCATAAATAAAAAAAAATTACTTCCATTAATATATTAACGTTTGTACTTTTCACTTTTTAAATTTTAATTCCGAAGCTCTAAATATATAAATAAATATTCAGAACAAATTATACTTATAAGAATTAACACAACAAAAACCATATAATAAGTAATATTAATCATTATACTTTAGCATACAAAGAAAATATATGTATGTGTGTGCTTTAAAATAATTTTATAAAATTATCATAAGATAATCAATGTTTTTTTTTTATATACTTTCAGATTCAAATTTTAATAATAAATTGACATTTGTTTTCACAAGAATTATAGGAAAATAAATTTATAAATAATAAAATTCTATAATAAAAAAAGATTATTTTAAAAATAAATAAATAATATAAAAATTATTTAAATAAAAATAAATTGTTAAATTATTTTTAAAAAAATAACTGTAACTGGATGACACTGTCAGCTGCTAAAATTAATCAGCAATTCCTCTTTTGAAATCTTTCGGCATAATTAAGAACAAAAATACACTTAATGTCATTTGACAATAATATAGAGAAAATCTTTTGTTTATTTTAAAATAGCATTAATTTAATGGATTTCCAATGCTCTATTTTAATTTAAATAGTATATAAATTATTAGCTGATAAAAATGAATTGCATTTTTATCTGTAAAAATAAACTTTAATCAGCCCAATATTGGTAAAAGCGGCTACCACTGGCCAAACAGCAAGGAGCCGAAGGATAACCGTATACAGGCATGTACCAGCTATAACATGGGCCATACGCTGCCAATACGGCACTGCTGACCACCCAGCGTTAGACCATCCGCGGACGGTATTGCTAGTCCGCGCCGTCAATAAGCGAGCTGCTGCTGGCCAAGGCGGTTGATAACATCTGGGTGCCCGGCAACTAGGTGTTTCCTGAGTTTTAAGTAAGGACTTTTGCGTAAAATTCATTTTATTGGCTTAAAATATTCAGAATGGTTACATTTTAAACTATCTAGATTGTTAATTCCCTTTCTTATAACCTGTAAGTATTTGCATAAAATATTTTTATTTTGTTTCTGTAGATGGCAAAAATACTTATATCAGATTTGTATATTTATCAATGATTTTCAACTATATGTGTACATGTACCTTTATCCAGATTACATGAATATAACCTTTGATACTGAAGTATTGCCTAAAGTTCTATTTTGAATTCTTTAGTTACAATATTTTATAAGTACTTGAAAACAGGGGTACTTAACTATCGATATAAATAACACATACTCTTAATTACGTGCAGAAATATTTCTAATTGAGTGACAAACTATACTGTTGATAATTGGTAACATACATAAGAAATCTTGCAGATGCGTACAGTTTCAAAGGTTTAATAACCCCTTTGGAATTTCAAGGGATACGGGAATTGTTTTATTTTATCTTATGTTAATTTAAGTTTAAACTCACAACCCAACTGAAGATGAAGAAAGTTAGAAATTTTGTCTGTTCAATTCAGATAAGAGAAAAATAGTTAAAATTATTGGGGCATAACTCAAAAATTAATTTGGAGAATTATGTTGTTGAATAACTCTGGAATAAATAAATTATTAATTCGATTTATTCTTGGTTTAAAGATTGAGTATTTTATTTTATTTCTTAGTTATTTTTATATTTTTATGTGTTTAAAAACATTCATTTTTCTTTCTGCGTAATGAATTTCTTGACCAACAAAGAGTGTTTGAAAATTAAAATCCTTTAAATATGCACGATTTTATACAATACTAGTAAATTACTTATTATACTTACATACATAAATTCAAAATTCTATAGTATGTATTATGTGCACGTATACACATAAATTTCACAATTTCAAAACATGTATTAACTTCAACACACAATTTTAAGAGAATACACCAGTAATATTAAGAATTGAAGTGAAACAAAATAAATTTTAGTAAGTTGAATTCAATTATTTGTTTCAAAATTAAATTGTATGTACTTACTAAGTCTATTAAATTTCCAGAAATCAGGATAAAAGAAAATATGTGAACCTAAAATCCATAGACAGCAAATGCATTTTATACCAAATAAAAATGCCAAGGGACCATCTGATTGTCTTGTATCTCGAAATTTCTCAGTATTGGTATAAAGAGAAAATGCTTTTAACACTTTTTTGCTAACACCTAGAAGATAAATGAAATGACTGAGTTTTGAAAAATAATATTACATAATTATAAACATAAAACGTTACTGAGTACATAAAAATTTATATGTTTATATAAATCAAATTTTATTCCACGTATTCATATAAAAATTTCGTATATTTTATCTATCTTATTTTCCCATATATAATCCGCGGTAATTTTTTTGCCAATAATCGAAAATATTTATTGATAAAAATCAATGTGTCACATAAAATAAAAAAAAATAATAATCCAAACTTTTTCTTCTGTGACTGGAAACATACAGGGTAAATTTCTTTTTTTACATTTTGAGTCCAGTAATCTCAAATAAAAGCCCTTAAAATAATTACACTTATTTTGCTAAATAATTTGTCAATAAATAATTAATTAATCCATAAAAATTGCTGTCAAACTTAATTGTAAACTATAGGAGTGTCAGTAATTAATTAATTCATTTATATGTGAAAATTTTAGGAACTACGCTTATTTACTTATATCTAATACATGCATTATTTTAATTAAAAATTTTTGAAAAATACAATAAGCAAGCAATTTACAGATTTATAATCGTTAATAACTTTTCGAAATAATTATTAAAACCTCTTGAATCTTTTTACTTCAGTTACTAATTATACATTATTTTAAAACTAAGGGCATTGCGATTTCGAATTTTATAAGGAAATACGTAATACCTTTAACGATTGTCAATGATTCAAAAGATCTAGTTTTTAAGAATCAAGAAGGAAAATGTTTTACAAAATATAAACAACTCTCCAGTACTCCTTGTCAATCAAATCTATGATGAATATTTCTATAGAAGGGAAAATAATGAAAAAAAGGTATTATGATGAAATCTGTTCGCAAAATTTTAATTAACAGCAAGTAGTGTACAATTCTTTAGAAAAGAAACATCGCTTTCTTTTTCATTTCAAAATTTGTTTGATAAAAAGGAATTTCATATGCACTTCCAACTTAAAATTCATAAAAAGCTTTTTGTGTGGTACTTCTCTGAAGAAATTCTATCAAACATGAATTTATCTTCCCAATCTCTAGATAATTTTTTCCCGAAAACAAAAGAATTTTTATAACTTCTTGAGTATACGATTTTGGTATCATTTCATATTCCATACCCATAAATCCATATTTAAAAATCCGTCTAATATAAGCCATTGCACATCTTTTTAACTACAACGTTCTTAAAATTATACAAATTATCCTTGATATTTTCTAACATGTAACACCAATATAAATTTAGGATTTATATTTTTTTATATTCCGATTATGATTTTTATTTTTTGAAATATATTATTACATACATAGGGGTGCAGGTGAATATCGGAAAATATTATTGCACTTTGATAAGTTTCTTATAAGGTCTCTCTTTTGATGCAGGAAACTGAAACTCAGGCATATGCTAAAAGTTATGAGAAATTAAGATTTTCCCGATATGTTAACTCACTAACAAAGGTTAGGCTGAATATAATTTCGTAATTACAATCTGCGATCAAAGCAAATTAATAAGTTAGTCATTGCTTGATATGAAAATAATGATTTTATTTACAATTATGCTAAAAATTACAGATATTGACATACACTGTCCAACATTGAAAATGCAACACCAAAAAAGAGTGACCAGAAAAGAATGCAAACTTCAAGCTAGACGCACTTTACCGAGTAATACAAATGATGTGAAATGCGCAACTCTCTAGCGCAGATAGGATAAGATATAAGATGAGGAATTGGCAGAGAGGGCAATTTTCGCGCCGTTATCACTGCTTAGAAGATAATCGTTGAGAGTGAATTTTTGTCGCAAAGTACGCCAGTAATTGCGGATAATGTCAGGCCATCGTCGACGTAGTCAGTTCCAGCAGACATATGAGTTTACAAGGGCATGATGATCGGACTGCGAAGAATAGGCTGTTTTTTCCAGCAAATCGCAACTAACAGACACCAGGATACGTCCACAGTGAACAGGCTGTGGCGAAGATAGTTGAAACAAGGAACTGTGGAATATTTGTGGGGTGTCAGAGTGACATTAGTATGTGTTGATCAACGCGTCCCACAGGAAGTGATTGTGGTACCGCGAAGAATATCTACCGAAATTCTGCAGCATGTGCCCTGGATGCTCCCATGTCGAGCAATACCATTTGCCATTGATTGGTTGCATTGACCTCACACCATAGAAGATAAAATCTGGAGCGGTACCGGATTAGAATGATATAAATGACGGAGGGACAATAGAGTGTCTTCTCAGATGAGTCATGCTTCTATTTCTTTTCTCCAAAGCCGGTAATAGCCGCTGCGTACAAGTTTGGCGTCAACTTGGAGACAGGGTATATCCTGCAGTAATTGTGGAACGCCTCATTGGGTGACAACTTGGCATCAGATTTTGGAGTGCTATGGCGTTAGATTCCTGGTCACCTCTAGTTCATATTCACCGCAATATGACACGTTACATGGATGATGTGCTGCGGCCGATGACACTCCCCTACCTTAAGGGGATGCTCAATGCCCTTCGTAATCAGGATAATGACCAATCGCATGTTGCTCGCAGCAACTGACATGCCTAGTAAATATATACAACTGCTTCCCTGGCCACCGTGTTCCCTAAATATCTCACCAATCGAACGCTTTTGGGGTATCATTGGACACCATTTGCAGCCCTACCACTGTCTCCTTTAGAAGACGCACTTTGGCAAATAATAGACATGTAATGGATTGCCCTTATTCAGGAAACTATTCGTACTTTAATTACCCAGTGCCTAGACTAGTTGCTTCGTGTATCGGCGTACACAGTGGTCCTACAACCAACTGACCCGACCATGTTCTCACTTTGAATTATGCATATCATTTTGAAATACATAGAACTTATTGTTTCGTGCTTTCTCTCTGTGTCTCGAGTTTTGTCTCTTTCTGGCAACTCCTTCTTGGTGTTGCATTTTCAGTGTCTGGCAGTGTATTATGCCGTTTCTTGAAAATGGATTAATTGGCTTATAGCTGCCTTGAATAAAGAGTTTCTATTTGCTTGCATTCGTCTTTCAACTGGTTTTCTAAATATATGTATACTTTTGTACATTTTGAGAAAATATTGTTTTTCTTCTTTCTGTTGCATTTTTTATAAATTATTTTACTGTTTCATTCTAGCATATAAAGCACACTATAACAAAAAAATTATACTGAAATGTAAAAATAATAATCGAATATTTAGATGTCGAAGAATAGAAGCTATATTTATTATAGTTTTATATATATATCCATTAACAACTTCTTATTAACTCCTTAACAACAAACGCTCCATAAGCAACTTGGATACAAATATAATGTTAATTAATCCAATTGATTTGGTGTATTTCAATAATAAATAATAAAGAAAAGAAATATATATACGAAATTATAGTTATAAGGAAGACAAAATATGCAATTGGGCTAGCAGTGTGCATCAGAAAATATAATTTGTCATTTAAACCCCATTTCAAGAAGACATTTAAAATTGCCTAATCGATTCTCCTACTTAATTTTATTTTAATTTTTAATGTATAAACTTACTGTTTTGGATTTAAATCAATTCAAATCATCTTTGTATAGTGAATTTATGACAGCTAAAAAACAACTTAATATGTTTATCAATTCATCCATTGCCTACAGAGCAATCCATATTTGGGCAGAATTTTTAGGAAAAGTTCAAGCATTGTATTTGAACTGTAGTACCTTTTCCCTTTTATTCAGTAATAAAAGAAAAAATTTGGTCCCTCATAAATTTATTTATCATTAATTAATAAACATCATTAATAAACAATTTTAAAAGTATATCTAGACCAAATAATGGTATCGGTATTGTTCTATACAAAAAATAAGTTTATAACTCCAAATAATTTATTCTATATGATTTAATGTGATATTTTTAGCTTTTCAATAGCACAAAATTTGATTTTTTAATTATGTAAACAGTGAAGCAATGAAGCAGATACGCAAAATTTTTTATAATCTTCGATTTACCATAGATATTTATTATAATCTTTAAGTTGTAAAAATAATGAAAACCCATTATTTCCTTGTATACTTTCTCCTACTGATGAGAATACTCATTTTAATAATTTCTATGAATTTATTTTATTTATAAGTAACATACAAATAAGTGGAAATTTTAATGAATTACGTGAAATTTTTAAATTTTTTGTATGAAACCCATTTTATTAGCTCTCGGGCTTTGTTTATCTTATAATTTGTTTATTCTTTTTTTAAAATCATGAAGCGATTTAAAGTTTTTTTTTATATAAATAATGTAAAAACGTGTTACACACACTCTCCTTCTCACTAAAAACTTTTAATTAAAGGCACAGGTGCCGTATAATCCATGCTCCAAATTCTGAGATTGGTGACTTTTTGGCGTATTTTCTTATGTATCTGGCAACCTTGTTTTTGTTACGTCATACATGTGGAAACCAATAAGAATTATGCAGAAAATTCTATTTTGGTAACCTTAGTATTTACGTCATCGCGCACGTCACGATACGTCATCTTGGCAACATTTCTTCATCGCCAAAAAAATTCAGAATTTGGAATCATAGATTATACGGCACTTTTGATTATTATTATTATCTAATTCTGGTCTGAATCTTCGTTTTTAAATATTCTACTGAACGTTTTAACTTACAACCAGTAAGTTTACAATTTTAATCAACGTTTCAATAATCCTCATCCTAGTAAAATTGTACGGTTAATGTGCATATTTTTTTATATTGGTAGCTAAATAAAATGCTTAACATTGAAAGAAAAATTTCTGACACTCTCATGTACTGTAGTTGCTACATAAACCTAATTTAGAGTATTATAAACTGACAGAAGCTAACAAATCCGTTTACTTTCGCTTCCCATGTCGATAAGCGACAACTTAATTGACAGCCTGGAAAGTCGATGCATTTAAGCTACGAATGGGAATATCCCTTATTAAAAATCCTTTTTGTAGAGCTACTAGGACATTTAATGACATAAAACTTTGATAATTCCTTTTTTTTTAAGAATGAATTTTTTGAGCGAGATTATTTTTGTTGTAAATCATTTATGCATTTTTCTTATGTAAACTTTTATGTTGCAGTCCATACATACCTGTTCTGTGCATGCGTCATCCAAATTTGATGTTTCTGCATTCCTTTGTTTGCAAATTAGGCGCAAAAAAGTAGTTGTTCCTTAAAACTTTGAAGTCAGGGTATACAAATGCTTGGCAATCAAATTTTAGCAGCAATTTTACTAATTTTTTTGCAGAGAATTTACATTTTGTGTCACTTAAAAAATGAATACCTTTTGCTTAGTGCATAAATGTCTTAAATGTTCTAACTTCTTGAAAATTTCCGATGAATATTTTCCTGTGTCAGCTTGTTTTCCAAAATTGTTTTTTTATTTTTTATTTTTCAGCATTAATTTTCCCTTATTAAAGTATGAATATAGGTATTTCATTTAAATATAGACATATGAGATCTTAAGTTGAATAACTTATTTTAACTTAAATTATGATATTACTTAAATTATAAGCTTACTTTCTGACCGCATTTCAATCGGTAAATTACTGTAACTTCTTTCAGAAATATCCAAAGCTGTTCCTACCAAAACAACTCCCAACCAGCCCAACAGAAAGCCTCTAAATTATAAATTAAAAAAATAAATCTATCAAATAAATCTAATCACTAAAAAATCAATTTTACTTTCGTACTTATCACATCAAACATTTTTTTATTTTACAGTCGGACATCAAAAAATTACCAAGAAATATTCAAAATAAAAAAGATCTTATAATCCTACAAATATATAGAATGTTTTGCAAATGTAGTGAAATATTGGTATTAAACCAAAATTAAAAGATTTTTACAGTAAAATAGATAAAAAAAAAATACAAAAAAGCATATCTTTTTGAAGAAAACTAAAAATAAATCTACTTATTGCACCAAGAATCTGAGAATTTTATTTAAAGTGCAATTGCATTTGTTTCTTATAAAATTCAAATACATTGAATAAGTGAACTTCATAGGAAAATTTAAAATTATTATTTCTATTTTAAAGCATTTCCTCATTAAAATCATTTTGGCTTTATTAATTATTTTTTCTTTTGGTAAATAGTTCTGGTTACTAATAAATTATATCACACAAGCGTGTTATAAAAGATAAAAATTGATTTTGGAATAACTCATTTTTCTTACGGAATATATTTTCTTACCATTTAATCACTATATTCTGTTCGATAATAATACTTCATGGAATTTGTTATTATGTGAGTTAATTTTTAAATTATCAAAGAGTAAATTAGTCAAAACTGTTAATGTGAAGTGTTGATGTAGTTGTAATAAGACTTTTCTCACATTGTCAATCACTGTTTTGAATTGTAAATAACGGTTATTTAATGTTAAGCTGCCTTACTTCATTATTATGTCCATTCTGATTATCAATTGAATTTCATCCATTTGAATAAACTACAATTTTATCCGCCAAGAAGTAAGTCTATAGACGTTAAATAAATTTTCAGCGAACAAATTACATTTAATTAACTACATAATCTCAGTTATGGTATTTTAATTGTAAATACATGTATTTTTCTATAAATCTATGAAGACTTAATTAACATCAAATTAAATAATTTGCTAATATGATCTTATTATTTCTAATTTCAATTTTATTTATTAACACTAATAAACAAGTATGTTATTAGGTGACATTGATTGTTTTCTTTTACACAAACTAATATCAAAGAAATTTTTAAAGAATTTGAAATGTCGACACAAATTGTGTTTATTAAGGATATTTATATTCAAATAAAATTGAAGAATCAAAGAACTATCGAGAGAAAACATGTTTGGAATAAAATTGCTTTTTATAAATTATATTTAAAGCATTTTAAAATTTTACTTTACAGAAAACTGTTCTAAATCTAAGTAAATTTATCAGTAAACAATTGAAAACAAATTTATAAGACGTTATTAGTGCAAATCACAACGAGCCACATTTTATAATATAAGTTGATCGTATTTTGCAAAATTTTGAAAACAGTTCTGAAAATTGTCCTAAAAAATGATTAATTTTGGGGTTTCCTATTCCAAAAAGTTAAACAGTAATTTAAAATATATATTTAGAAAAAATGGCAAGTTTTTTTTTTTATCAGTATAGTAAATATAATATTATCTTCATTTATTTGTCTTTCGAAATAAATTCAAAAATTTTAATAACATATAATTTTGAAATTCGCAATTTGTCCGCACTTTTGGATTTTTGTTAAATTTATGAATTTTATGTGAATAAAATACGTAAGTCGTATAAGAAGGAAATTTCACAAAAAAATTTAAAATGAAATAAAAATATAATGATTAAACTTTCGATCTATTTTTTATATCTTAAAATTTTTCCTCTAACTTTTAAAAGAACTGGATTCAGTATTTATAAACTTACACTATTATTTTAACATGGGTTGGCCATTGTCTTGGTGCATCAGTGTGGCAATCATCAAGTTTTACGTCTAATTCCATTGGTTTTCCAACTATTGATTATAAAACAAATATGAATATTTATGTAAATCAAATATAAAGATGAGGAATCCTGTATATATATATATATATATATATATATATATATATATATATATATATATATATATATATATATATATATATATATATATATATATATATATATATATATATATATATATATATATATATATATATATATATATATATATATACATATATATATATATATATATATATATATATATATCATTCTGTAATTTCACGTTTATGGAAGCAACTCCAAACCATACAGACAGTTGTCCGAAGGCCCGCAGCCGGTCGCCCAAGAGTTGCAAACCCCCGCGGAAGATTAATATATTGCGATTTTAACTAAGCGGAATTTCATAGCTACCTCAAAGCATGTGACATCTATGGTTACAACATCCATTGGTAAGGTGATATCTGTGCAGCTACTGTATGCCGAAGATTAAACATATGTAGACTGTGCGCCCAAGTACCTCAAGTTTGTATTTGTCTATCCGTCCAATCAAGGAATGATTATAGTGGTACCGGGAACATGTCAATTGGATTGTGTCTGACTGGGCCAATGTCCTGTTTACTGATGAGTCAAGATTTGCTCTGGAGCCAGATGACAAGCGTATAAGGATATGGCGTGAACAAGGAACAAGCAATCAGTCCCAAAACATCACGCATTCCAAGGAGGAAGCAATATGGTGTGTGGGGAAGGGATTTCACTAGCATTCCGCACTGACCTGCACATTTTGAAATAGGATTCTGGGACGGCTGTCTGGTATCGAGATGAAGAACTAGAACCCCTTGTGAGATTGTACACTGCTGCAGTTGGCCCTACTTTTGTTTTAATGGATGTTAACGCACGTCCCCATAGAGCTGACATCGTCTATGACTACCTGGAAAGTGAAGGGATTGTGCGTATGACGTGGACATCATATTTGTCCAACCTTAATCCCATTGAAAATTAGTTGGAATGCTCTCAGCCGGGCTGTACCTTCACGTTTCCCACCCCCATCCATTCTGATAGATCTGGAAACTGATCTACAAGAAGAATGGCTATTACTTAATTCTGCGGAGGTTGACCACCTAATTGAAAGCATGGTCACAAAGTGTAAGCTCTGTATACAGATGAGGGGGAACCACATACCCTATTAATGTCCTTTTTTCATTTTATGGTGTTTATTTTCATTTTATACATAATTACGCTTAAATCGCCAGTATGTCATTATCTGATAGCTTACAAAAACTTAATATTGTTTTCATTTCTGTATATAATTATTGATTTTGTTTTTTGCATAAATATATATGCTACTTTCGTGCTGAATTTTGTGTCAATTATAGCAGTGTTTGTTGATTTTTTGCATTTTACATCTTCGTGCTTAACTTTTGGAAGTAATTATATATATATATATATATATATATATATATATATATATATATACATTTATCTGAAATCCGTGTTAGTAAATAATCAGTGTTAATAATTTTCTTAAAAGTTCTTTAATCAACAACAACCCTGAATTCAAAAATCTCAGACAAGCTCCTATTCTTCTTACAGCATCATGAGTTTTACTTCCGTGTTTGTCGTCATCATGGAGAATTTATAATTCCAACATGCATTCGATATGGCTACTCGTCATGAGTGTAATGCATTTCAGGATTGCCCATTATCAAATGCATGTCAAAGTCACCTCTTGCTTACAATGACAACATTTTACCAGTATTCATTAGATTAGTATTCATGTACTAAAGTTAGTGACTCGATGCTTTATTTAAGTCCTGGAACGCTTACTTACACCAGAAAACCGTATGTTACTGGTATTTTGCAAACCATTCTTGATGCAGATATAGTTCAGATGTTCTTATTATTTAGCATCTGTATGTTATCCCCGATTGAAAATGTCGAATGAATAATTACAAAAAACTTTAATATTACCAAATATCTGTACTTGCAGAAAGTTTTGGCATTACTAAGCAATGTAGTTGACTGTATTTGCATATGTCGTCATATCTTTAACTTATTGGCGAAATATATAAGTGCTGTTATTGCAATTAGAATTTAATTATATTGTGTACTGAATTCTTAGGGTGAGCTTCCAAATTCTGAATAAATTACCTATTTTTATTTCCACTTCAATATATTTGTGTGTAAATTTTCTTATGAAAGCTACATTGAATATACGGTTGAGGCAACCAAGGTCTGTAAAGGATTGTTGTGCTTGTGAAGATAAAGAAATAATATCATTATGCAGTTAAAGTTTAGTTACATTTTTTGAATATATACATTATATGCAAATGTAACTTATTAATTTGCATAAATTTTTAAGGAATATCAACATTAAATGTTTAAGCATTAAAAAGTACAGCTTTTATAGCATCTATATAATTAATACATTAAAGATTAAAATA
The DNA here is from genome assembly GCA_030067965.1 of Latrodectus elegans. Lineage (NCBI taxonomy): Eukaryota > Metazoa > Arthropoda > Arachnida > Araneae > Theridiidae > Latrodectus > Latrodectus elegans. The sequence goes on along the minus strand of CM057822.1, from coordinate 68,241,994 downwards.
CTGAAAATATTATTACATTTTATATATTCTTAATATCTTATATATATATATATCATTTTATGTGTTCAATATCATATCATAATATAATATCATTTTATGTGTTCATATAACTATTATCATAGTAAATATTATCAAATATTATTTAGTTAAATTTTTTTCTGCAGATGATTTAGCATTTTGCTCTGAAAAAAAAAACGGCTAAAATTTGATTATTTAACTGGTAACTTTGCTCATGAAAAGGGAAATAAACTTTGGAAGCGATGAACTGGGAAGCAATATTTTTACTGCTGATAATACAAAAAAATTAAATAAAAAAAATATTTACAAAATATCTGCATAAATATTTCAAACTGCTCTAGAATTTGTTTTTAGAAAACATTTTCATAACAAAAGTGAAATGAAAAATCACACATTCTGCAACATTTGAAAATGAGTACAGTTGCATAAAATATTGCAAACATCAACTATTCTTTCAAATTAGTTACAAATTACTATTAAATTGTACTTATCTCATGCAATATTTACTAATATTATTAAATGAAAAATGTTATTGGCAATACAATCATGTTTCATGCACTTACTTGTTTCCAATATATAGTATAAATCTTGTTGGGAACATGTTGATGGAGTACATATGCCCAAATATAGACCATAAAAATCGAAAAGACATCCCATTTTCTCCATTTCAACTTTAATCTGTAGAAATTGAATTATCTTAAATATCAAATTCTCTCTCATGTAATGTATAAAATTTATTTAGATTTCAAATTTATTGAAACTGAAACCAATTAATTGGTGTGCGGTTCTTCAAAAAGTAATGGTTTTTTCTGGTTATACAGAGCATTACCATTCAGAAAACATTCATTTCATTAAAATGATATACAATATTCTTGTAAACAAAGATGTTTTCTTATTTAGCGTTTCCGAAGTTTATTTGGTTGCTTATATATTTTATTTTTAATAATATAACTTTAAAAAAAAAAAAGACACTTCTTACAAAGATTCGCTTCCACTATCAGTTCTGCTAAAATAACTGCTACTTAATGTCTGATCAATTATATATATGTAGCATAATCTGTGGTCATTAACTATCACAAAATCATTAATATTTATTGTGAAAGTATATTTTTTAAATTTATGAAATAAATTGTGAAAAATTAAAACGTATTTTCTCTTCAAATAATTCACTGGTGATCTATATCTAAAAAAAAAAAAAAAAAAAAACTACCCCTGTAGCATTTTTTTCAAAGCTAACTGTTTCAAAAAATCTCTCTCAATATGATTTTTTTTTCCTGTACTTGCTAAAAACTATATTAAATATTTTTTATTTTATTTGTCTATAAGTAATTCTAATATTTTCATAACATATGAAATTAATACTTTCTAAAACATAGTATATCATGAAAATTTTGCAAATATTGGATTTCAAATAATAAAGAATGATACAATAATTCTCAATTTCTATAAATGAGAGAAATTTACATATTCAATCCATATTTGTATTATATATTTAATTTTAAGATTAAAAAAATTTAAAATAAATCTTATGGTAAGCAAGAGAATGTAAGGTATGGCAATAAATAATTAAAATGAAACAAAACAAACCTTTAGGTAACTTTGAGTAAACATTTTACTAACAAAATTTAAAAACATCGACTCTGCTAAAAATGTTCATCGTAACATTTTAGCTGACGAATATGTTAAGTAGACAATGAGATGGAAACAAAATAGCTTCCGTTTTTGTTCTTGTTGTTTTCCTTTTATTTTTTAAATTAAACTCACGATTCAACTTGCATTGATCAGCTTTGTGAAATATTTGAAATAAAATTAACTTTCTTACAAAAAAAAAAAAAATTCATTAGAAAATTTATTATATCTTTAATAGATCAGTATGTCTAACAACCTACATATAAAATCACAAATACGATATATTGCCATAAAGAAAACTCTTGATGAAAAAAAAAATTGGATGAAAAGTTTTATACTAAGTTTACTAAATGCTTGAAGTAAATTATAAATATTCTCATTGAAGTAAAAAATACAAAGTAAACAAGACAGCTCTTGCCGATTTTAATTTTACCCAAAAGAACATAACCTAAAGAAAGTGTAGCCTTTTGTTAGTACTCTATTATTATCATCCATCAATTTCTGTCAACGTGTCTTTAGCTGTGCAATCGCCTTGCGGTAAAACTCGGGGATTTTGGATGCAAAGAAGTCCGTGAGTATTGGGCAAGTCTGCTTCAGTGGTGAAGTATTTTCCATGAAGATGATTGTCCAGGGAATAGAATAAGTGATCATCTGATGGTACAAGTTCAGATAAATAAGGAGGATGGCACAAAGTTTCCCAACCAAATCACTGTAGGGTATTCTTGGTTATCCACGTGACATACGGCCTCATGTTATCGGTCAAGAACATTACACCTTTTCGATTAACCAATGCTAGATCCTACTGTTGCACACGTTCCAATTGCTGCAAGTACTAGTCAGCAGTAACCGTTTGGCGCATCGATAATAGTAGCACTAAGCATTTGACGACTAGTCCATCAGACACCAGCTTCATCCCAGAGGGATGAATCTCCCAATCGGAATTTATGAAACCAATACCTACAGCACTATCCCCAAACCCGTGACATATTATGCGACTTAATGCAGCAGCAGATAAGCCCATTATTAAGTCATAAAACAAACAACATCGTACGAGTTTTATAAACACGTCCATTTCTCTTCACAACTCTACGAGGTTACGATAGAAGAATGTGCGCTATGTACCTGTTTTTGTAGTAACTAATATTCCTAATCTCGATTAACCGTTTTCTCAACCACGTCACACACTAATTTGTATATTCTTTGCCATTTTATTCAATGGAAACCAAAAACGGCTAGAACTTTCTTGTTAACCTTATATTATACATTCTAGTTACAATTAGTAATTAGATTCTAGTTATAATCACATACTTGTGATTAGTTTTGTTCTATTTTCTAATAGCTTGTGAATCACATCAGCTATATAAGATAGGGTAATTAGATATTGTAATGTATAAGGTTCACACAAAAGTAATACTTCGTGTTCAGACACATGCTGATACATTAGTTATTTGGCAAGTATTTAGCTGATAAATTTTATGGATTCTCTGATGATGCTATAAAATTAATTTTACCAACAAATTACATATTTATTAAAAAATACATTTTCGTTAGGAGAATATTTAACTTTTTGATTATGTCGACACAGTTGACATTATGAAAAAAATTATTTGTTTCATACTATTTATGATTACATGCTCCTTTACGATAATAAGATATCTTGTCCTATAGTATTACACAACAAATGAAATAAGCAAATTAAAAGAATGCTTGACATCTTTGTACGTCAAATGTACCTTTAAAATACAGAAATAATACAAATCACTAAATAAAATTCTAAATAAAATCTGTAAATAATTGTATTGCCCTAAAATATTTAATTAAATATAAATATATTTTTAATATTTTAAATTATTTTATCATATGCTGTAAGTATAAATGACTTCAAACCATGAGCTAACATATTTTTGAAAACACTAATTACTTGTATCAGAATCACAAGGATTGCTTATCCTTATAGTTTAATGCGGAATAAAATTATAAAATATAAGAGGAAAATGATGATAATTTGCTTTTTATAACAATATTTTATATCATCTAATCCAACAGGTAACATTGGAATTACCACATACAAATTTCAAATTTTATTGTTACAATTTCTTACGCTTATATATTTGGCGCGAGAAACAATAATAACAAAACTTAAAACTGATATACTTTCGAAAAACAGAAGTTGTAGTTGTTGCCTAAATCTGGAGTTGGGATATCTTGTCCTTATGCGGACCTTAGGCGATTAAAATCAAACAGTCAACCAAATGTGGAGTATTCCAATTTTTCATGGGTGAAAAAATATTTCAGCTTACAGCAGTAATAGCGCGATGAAGTAACTGTGCATTGCTAATAAAACGGTTGGAAAATCATCTTCATTGACAACAAAAACTTGAGAAATAAAATAGGTAGGCTCACTGTGGCCTAGTGGTAAGTTACTGCACTTCACATCAAAAGAACCCGGGTTAGAAACCAAGGTTTTCAGAAATTGGACCGATAAATAGCATTTTTACCTTCTGCATACGTGTCTGTCATGGTGGATGATCATCATGTCATGGTTTCACATCATCTATTCATCAACATCACAATTCAGTAATATATATTTAAAAATGACATGGATAAACTAATGCAAAGCAGCCAATTTTTTGTAAAATAAACATTTAATTGAATGCATACAGATACAAGAACAAACTGAGGAAAAGTATAAAATAATTAGCAGATATGTTATAGCATACATGTACCTGCATGCTTATTTTTTAGGAGGAAATTTAACTCAATTTAAACTATTTCTCATCTTCGCGGCATCCTTTTTGCTTATTTTTATGACCACTCATCACTAGAAAGCACAATAATAGAGCTATCTAGTGGCTGAATTAATATAAGTCCAAATGTTAGAAATGAGTGTGGCAGTTTCCACTTCTCCATTAGGTGTGTATATTTGTCAGAGTTAGTGCTTGAGAGTTTTCTAGATATTCACAAGTGTACCGTGTCAGTAAGATCAGTTAAGTAAAGCTAGCATCAAGGTAACACGTGGTGTGTCTGAAAAACTTCTACAATGTTTTTCGGCTATTACCCTATCCATTATATTTTATCAAAATTCTAATGTTAGAATTCGCTACAACGAAACGGTAACTACAGGTTTTATGAGAACTTCGAAAGATGGTATAAAAATTTATAGGATTCTAAAATTAAAGAAAAAAAAATTTTAAATTGTCCCAAGAGTTAATATAAGAAATAATTATCAGTATAATAACAATTGTTATGTTAGTAATAAAAAACAATATTTGTGAATATCATATAATAAAAAATGAAATTAACTTACAGATAATTGAAACAAATCTTTATCAAAGTAATCAACATTTATTCTTTAAATTCCTCATTTTCATTACTTTTCTGCATGTTATTTCATTTTGAAGAACAAAAATTAATGAAAATTTGCTGGCTAATATTGTTATTTTTCTAAATCATGAATTAAAAAAGTCCACCTTTCAAAATTGTTTCTTGTTTAATACAGTAATTCATGATTTAGTTAAAAAAAAAAGAAAAGAAGAAAGCAATCATCAATAAAGTAACAAGACAATGAATGCAAGGCACAGATACATTCCAAATAGCATTTATTTAAAGAAATGTTAAAATGAAAAATGTTCATCTTAGCACAGATGGGACCCTTATTGTGGATAACAGACGTCTGTGTGTTGTTTCTTACTGAAGGAGGTTTATAAAGGAGGAACTACGGGGTTCATAAATGTATAAAAAAGGTCTTAGGAATTCACTGACACCTGTTTTTAGGAGTTCAGTATTGTGGTAAAAGGAAACATTCATAAATTTAGAATTGTATTAAATAGGTTACATTATCAAAGAACTCTTGTTATTCTAAATTAGTTTAAATTTAATATTACATATATGTATGACAAAAATCCCCAGAATAAGTTATTGACAGTTGACACCAGCAAACTCACCTATATCTAACTACTAGGAGCTTTACCAGCTTCAAAAGAAATTGTGCTATATTGGGAAAATTTAGTAGATGTGCATGTATATCTAAAAGATGAATTTCCATTCTCATTTTTAAACCCACTCATAGATATGATGTTAGTAACTAATATCATCAGTTTGAAGATGCAATTCAGGCTGTTTTAAATACATGCTGTAAATTTTATGAATTTTTCAACATTTAAACTTAAAATGGGACATTAGTGCTAATTCAGAATACCTTTAAAAAGGTGATGAAAACACTGTCAACAACTCACTGAGTTTGTACAAAGTCGTACAACAGGTTATTAGAACTTGCATTCTTCTTTGAATAAGAATTGGCATTCAGTGTGCATTATTGTTGGCAACACTGTTCGAGGGAAACTGTTGCATTAAGATGACCGGATTTTGGCTGATCACATGTATTACTAAGAACAAAGATCTCTGTTTCAGTTGCATGGCTGTGATGGACCTTTACAACCCATCACATTTTGTGTGCAGCGGAAATTCGATCTGCAGTGGAAACCACAATCAAACAAAAAAAAATTATTTCCACAACAGATTTTAAATCAGATATATTTTACTGACACTACCGCTACTTATGTCAGTGGGCATACAATTATAGCTTGTTGGTTAACGGCGTGGATATCTGGTGTGAATTAGGGTTAGCGTTACTTCTACTTTTGCATCAATAATTATGGCTTCTTCGCTATGAGAAGGTCAGATTTGTCCTAGCTAACAACTTGTCTGAGGCCTACTACATACTCGAAAAATACCTTGAGTTATGTTTTAGCAAGAGCTCTTTTCTATGTGAACAAGATCATTATTGTAAACATTTCACGCAGTTTGACTGTATTGTTTGTTTTACTTGTCGGTCAACGGTCATTTTTTGAATGCGAGCACTTTGGCTGCAAATTTAAATGTCAATATAGTGATTCATAATGTTGTTCAACCATTTCTGAACAGCCTTCTATAGCTTGCTTTTCAATATGAAAATGATCATCATCATACTAAAGCTGTAACTCAAAATGATCTACAGAATATCAACATATTGCTAGTCCGAATCTCAAACAAGTCACCAACAGATCTTTTTTTTTAGTCGATCACATATTTAGACATCATTAAATGATTAAAACTTATCCACAACTAGAATTAACCCTTTCGTTATAGCCCAACTAAATTAAACAGACATTCTATTCCATCCCACAAACTATTAGTCAGTACCTATGCGATATAATTTGTGTATATTTGCATCCCTTTATTTAAAATTCTGGCAATAATATTGATTATTAGTATACCAACGATTGATGTTAAAAACGTTTCTTATCGTAATAACATTAACTTAAATCATTAAAATTTGAATCAACTAAACATATTAACAAGTTTAGCATTTCTATTATATATCTGAGAAAATAATCAGTTTTTGTAGATTTTACATATCTTTATTAATAATAGTATAATATAGGATTAGTTAACAATGGCAGACGTGCAGCTAAATTGTTAACATTTTGTCCAAAAGGTGGTCCCACGTTTCATATCTCATTTTGCCATTTGTATCTGTAATCTGACTCTTACAGGCGTTGATGCCAGTGAAAATACGGAATTATAGCTTACAAAATTGAACGCAAAGTGAAAAGCAAACTAACAATTAGAGAATTAAAATGGATGTTTCTCAATAAATAATTAAAACTAAGATTATAGTAGGATATTGGCTGCAAACTTAAAAGTTTTGCTAATGATAATGATAACGAAATTTTGATTTCTGAATTTAAGGTAAAATAGAATTTTTTGCTAACTTAGGTATAACTTAGGTATTTTACTTCGCTCTTGATTCATAATCAATCTCGAGTCTATAAATAAAAACGATTTATGTTTTACCTAATGCGCTCTTTTTTACAAAATACATTGCATTATAATTTTATTAAATATTATTTAAGCCCAGTACGTTTCCTAAAATGTCATTACGTTTGATGTATAATAAGCAAACATGTCTTTAGCACCTAATATCAAATGCTTAACGCATGATTTTAATTATTTAATATATATATATATTATATATATATATATATATATATATATATATATATATATATATATATATATATATATATATATATATATATATATATATATATATATATATATATATATATATATATATATATATATATATATATATATATATATATATATATATATATATATATATATATATATATATATATATATATATATATATATATACTTTTAACTAATCTAAATAATTCAAATATATGTGATGTGAAAAAATTATGGATGTAAAAAAAATTCTTAACTAGTTTTGTTATTCTTAGTTTTTTTATCGCTTTTGAAAAAAAAACTTTAATTAAAACATGTTCTAATATACCTACTTTCATAAATAAATCTATCTAAAAATGAATAAACAGGGTTGAATAATGTTTATATTTTTAATGTTTTCCTTTTAACACTTTATCTTTGCATATTTTTTCTTCTAAGAAATAGTATCAGTACAATATACATAAAATATTGCATGTAAATGAACTTTAGATACCAAATATTTATTTTCATATTGATAAATAATTAGAATTCAAAAACTTATTCTTGTAATTAATATCTTTATGAGCGAATAATAATATTAATTAAACTAACTTTTTTTAAAAAAAAATCTTATATAATAATAACACAAAGTCACCTATTCTGAAGAATATACAAAATATTTTAAGTTTCCTTTATAAATTGATAAATTTATCTTTTATCTTTCAAAACGATTAATTATCTGAACATTTCATATTTTTTTAAAAATGGAAAATATATACCCCCTTTAATTTTCTTTCAATTCCTTGTATATTTTTTCTTATTTATATTAATTTTATATTAATTAAATCTAACAACTGAAAGAAGTAATTTTTATTTGAAATTTAATTTAAATGTTACACTTTTTCTTAAATTATGAATATAATTATGTTCAAAATTCTAGTCAATGCAAATTTTACATTAGACAAAAAATTTTTTACTATATACCCATTCAGGGGGTTGTCCATAAGCATCGTCGTAAGATCTGCCATCTAGTGTAAGTTTTTCACGACACGTTAAAAGAGGTGATCGAAGAGACATCATACAAAATTGCCCTCTGAAACTCTCCGATTCATTGTTTGAAACTACTCTTAGATTCCTGCATTCATTATAAGATCCAAAATCCATTTTCGTTCCTGTGATGAATCCACTCGGAAATTTACCATTCGCATCGGCCACTGTCGAATACAAGAAAAATATTAGGAATATATTAAGGCAAAAATATTCAATTAAATTATTGCTATAAAGCTTTATTTTCAATGAGCTTTCATTTTGAAAAGCTCCATCTCGCTGTCTTACTCCAAAGACACAGTGAATCACATGAAATGTTTAAACCAATTGTATAAAAAAAATTGAGTAATTACTTTTAAAAGCCACATAGTATAAATTCCCATTTTTCTTTGCGCCAGAATTTGGTCGTAGCGAAGAATTAATTTTTTGTACATCTGACACCCTCTTCTGTTTTTCTCTCGTTGTAAAATTTTATTTTAAATATGTTAAGAGGCTTACTTGTAATAGCATTAAAACGTGTTTCTGAGGCTTTTGGAAGAGGAATGCAAGTTTCTGAAAACCGATATAGTGTAGAATGTATTGAAGCAAAACAATCGATTACAGATAATTTTTCCTGTTAATCATTCATTTCTTTCACAGTAAAAGTTTCTAAAACAAGTGAATAGTAATCAAAGGATATGAATTCGATATTCAACTTAGAAACCACTGGAATCTCCATGAAGATTGGTGCATGGCTATTAAATAATATAATGAAACTGATATAAATAAACTGAAATAAATATGAAACTGAAATCAATACGGGACATACATTTGTTATTACCCAATTAGTAAGATAATAACTGCTATTACGAAGCACATAATTACTACATGATAACATGAATGTCAGGGGTGGGAGCTGCATTTACCTCCCACTTAAAATTATCTAGCTTTAACTTATAAGCTAATTTTTTATAAGAAAATTTTATTCATGGTTGAATAATAATATATACTTTGAAATTCAGTGATACTCTTGAAGGAATCTTGAAAGAAAGGGTACACCAATCTTTTCCAGAACACCACTAGACATCATTCGATTCGAGGGTAAGAATATATTTGTCTGGGTAAAGAAGTCTTTAGAATTTTATATAGAAAAACATATCCATAAACCTTGGGCTGATAGGACATTATTGAGATTTAAAAAGTCAGTTATATTATTCTATTGCTAGTTATTTATTTTATTTGAAAGGGTGGTGATAATAAAAGTGCAAGCCAAGCATATAATCCTGAACTATGAAATCAAGTATGCTTCCATATACCTAACATAGAGTTGGACTCAACCAATTAGGTGCAAACTCATATGGAAAGGTTGGAATCTTCTTCATAATTTCCAAATACTTTTTCTATTTACTACTTCTATTTATTCTTAATACTTTAGAGCAGAGGATCTGCAAATACTCTTTCTGCCACTTCAGAAGTAATAGTTCACTTAGAAGAATGATTCATTTGACTCCTTCCTAGATACCTTTAGAGAACAGGACAAATCTTCTGATATAAACCGAGGTTCAAACTCACTGTTTTCCGATTATTCGGTGGTCCTTGTTCAATATGAGAAAACATTTCTCAAACTGATTTGAAATAAGAAGAAATGACTTTTCTATTGAAAATTCCTGATTAAAAATGACCTCGAAGTATTTTACCACATACAAATTAATAAACAAATGTTCATCTAATTTTAATAAATATTTATTTCTTCAAAAAATATTTTATGAATCATCATTGCCTTGCATTTTTTAGAATATAATTTAAGATAATGATGATTCCTAAAATAGTTTTTGATGAAATAAGTACTAACTTATAATTATAGTAAAACACTTATTCATTAATTTTATTGTGCTAAAATACTAATTAAAATTGGCATTTGTATATTTAAAAATAATGAAAAGCAAAAAACCAAAATATCCAGAGTAAAAAAAAAGCATTTTTTTTAAAATTTTGGATTTAATTAATAAATTATCCTCAAAGGAAATAGTAAAACAATTTTCAAATAACATAAATTTAAATGATAAGAAGTTGATAGTTATGTTCCATAGCAATATTCATGAAACAGAACTTTGGAGATGAATCTTTTCCATATTTATTACCTCCTTCACAATATGAAGAATTAAGCTATACTTTTAAAGAAATCTTAAAGAAACTCTTAAGTTTAATAGATATTCATGAATGTCCCAGATTGGGTCAAAAGTTAAGATACTTGGCCATCAAACATAAAAGCTTTCTCAATATGCGAAGAAAATAAGATGATTAAAGATGTTTTTATAACTTCTGTGATAACGGTGTAAAGAGAAAACGTCTTCAGTATATTTCTTATGCATAGAACTAAATTGATTTTTCAGGAATATGCTATTTTGGAATGAAGGCCATCTTAATCTTTTGTGAAAAATTTCTGAAAGTGAAGTAAAAGTATAGCTTAACTCAAATTAATAGTCTAGAGACTAATTGTCGACTACTTTAATTATCGTAGTGAGATCGGTTTAAATTTCCTTATAAATTAGATACAACATGAAGAACAATAAAACTAGTAAGACAAAATTTGAAAATCACTCAGAATAAAACAATGTACAATACAAAGAATATGAGGGAAGAATAGAGACCATGTTTATTACTACACCTGTTGATAAGGCATCCAATAACTATGCATTTTTTATTTTGCAAAATTTTTTATTTAGAGATTTATTTGATAAAAAACTTTGAATTCCAACACATACAAATGCTTCAATTCCATAGATAATATAATTAATAAAAACAATTCAGTTTTTTTTATAAATTTTTATATTTAAACAATTATAAATTAAAAATTCGTTATTTGACTGTTAATCCGAAATTTCATGAATTTTTTTATAAAATTCAGATATATTACTTGTGGAACTAAATCTTATATGAATAAACCTAGTATTACTTTTTGTAAGTATCTAAACATTATGCTAGAAAATATTGTTAAATCTGAAGCTATTTTGATTATTAGTAATAATAGACATGTTTTAGAATTTTTTATCAAGTTATATATTCCATTGGTTCCTTTGATTTTATATATATATATATATATATATATATATATATATATATATATATATATATATATATATATATATATATATATATATATATATATATATATATATATATATATATATATATATATAAACCTTTGAATACTATACCAATTGATAAAGATGTATTGTATCTTTATTTTAAGGATGATAAAAAGTTATTCAATGTTGATTTTGAATACTGGAATCACTTGATTAAATTGTGCATTTGTAGTAATATTTTATCTATAATGGTGAAAATATATTTATTCAAAATTGTAGCATTCCACAAGGACATAAATTTTCTAGCATAATCAAATTTTCTTGCATAATGCAAATCTATTTCGACATTATTATTTTTTTTAAATTTTTATTATATAAAACTTAAAGGTTTATGCATACTTTTGCTTTCAGATATATTGATGATTTTAATATTTTCAGAAATTCAAATTTTGAAGATATTTCTAAATCTATTTAGTCAAATGTATTCTCTCTAATTAAAACTAATTTATTTGATATTAGCGCGAATTTTTTATATTTATTCTTCAATGCTGATAATTTGATTACTTATGTTGATATTTTTGACAAAACGAATCAATTTAATAATAAGGTCAATAAACTAATCTACTAGAACTCCAATATTTCTTTTAAAATATATAGGAATATTATAATATCTGCAATAATTATATATTTACTAAAAAATCAAATAAAACGTCAATATAGTTGATCATCTTGAAAACAATAACATTCCAACCAATTTTAAAATACGTAGGAAGTAAGGAATCGCTTGTAAGATTGAAGTAATGGGTAGCTTTTATCACTACAGAAAGGCCACTCAAGCTTTGAAGTTCTTACAAGAATACCGGAAACATCTACTTTCACTTTAAATCTCTTTAAACATAGTTTAACCTTAAATCTTTTTAAATACTATTTAATTTTAAATTTACAGCATGTTTCTAAACTACTTTAACTTTTTGAATTTAATTACTCTTGGCAACTATATCTTTATCCCAATTTTAAATTTACTATTGGCAACTTTATTTTTATTTCAATATTTAAATTGCACCTGATTTGTTGGTATTGATATTTTTAACTATATCTGTAGTTCCTTCTACTGTGGCTCTGTTTACTTTTCTTTGATACATTTTTTTATCTTAATCTTTGAAATAAATATCTTTACCTATGATTGCTTTTAATGTAAGCACTCTTCGGCAGCATTGCTCGAAGATCTTTAGATACATGTCCTTTGTGATGTCAGAAAAGAGTGTTTAATTTGCACAGCTGACCATCTCCCTCCTCAAGAAGATGTGGTTCTGATACTTTCCTCCTAATTTTTGTATTACATATTGTTTTATTATGAGTAATTTTGAAATTTTGTCTTAGTAGTTTTATTGTTCTTTTTTGTTTTATTGAAGCCAAGTAGTTTGCGCAACTACTTGGCTTCTATCAACACGTGACAACCATGTGATTTCAGAAGTAACTGTCATTTCGTTGCATGTAGACATTTTTTCGCTACCTTTTCGTAAAAAGTAAAACATTGAATAATGGCTGGTATGTTTGAGCGTTTTAATTCCAAATTTTTAATATTATGGATACTGAGAAAGCAAACAGTGATTTTCTGACGAAAGAAAAATATGATGATTTGCTTAAAAAAAAAGTGTATGATAGTAAAAACAAAAGTAGCAGGAAAAAACCGGAAAATTATCAGAGGCAAAAAAAGAAAGGGTGTTATGAAAGTAGGCAATGTTGAAAAATTTATCTTTGCCGTAAGTGAAGATAGCTCCAATGTTAGAATTTACGTGTACTTTGAAGAAATGTTTACTAGAATTCATGAGGTACACTTATCAATCGGCCATGGTAGTAGAAACAGGCTGTTAAAAGATCTTCAAAAAATACAAAAATATTAATACCGAAAAAGCTATAATTTACTTAAATTTGTGTGAAATTTGTCAAGAAAAGAAAGGTACATAAGAAAGGATTCGTCAGGCTAATGGTCGTTCAAGAGATGAACTCAAGATTCCAAGAGGATCTAATTGACGTGCAATCGCAAACAGATAATGACTTTAAGTTTATATTTCTCTATCAAGACCACTTGACGAAGTTCGTTCAGTTGCGTGCCCTAAAAAGCAAACGTGCAGAAGAGGTTCCATGTCATCTAATTGACATTTTTACTAAATTTGGAGGCCCCAGTGTAATGCAAAGTGATAAATGTCGTGTGTTTAGTAACAACATCGTAGAAGAAGATTGTGCAATGTGGACGAATCTGAAAACTATGCAAGAGAAACCAAGGCACAGCCAGATTTAAGGTTCGGTTGAACGTGCAAACCAGGATAATGAAAATATGAATTGAATAGGGAATAGGGTTTCATAGAATTTGGGTTTTGGATATTGTAATTCGTTGTCTCTTACGCTATATTGTCTAACCAAAAAATATCTTTCTGAGTAATAACTATTAAAAACAAACCTTTATTCTACTGACCCAAAAAGTCATAATATTTATTAGATTTACCATTACAAGTTGGATATTTCTCAAATTTAGTGGTGATTATGATGATAGGTGCAAATGTAAAATATCGGGCAAGCTTTGTAATTCTAAAACAGTCTAATACGTCTAATGAAATAAGTATACATGTAAATGCAAATAAATAATTTTTCCCCCATAGAATTTGGGTTTATTTCCACAAAATAATCCGAATTCATATTGCCTTCCGCATTACAAGTTGAGGGTTTTATAAACTAATCGGTAAATTTGATAAAAATGAAATAATTTATCATATTTACCAAATTCAGGAGTGATTATATGTAATCAAAAGGTCATTTATAGAATCACCGATTTATCATTTTTAATGTAATACACACACACACACACATATATATATATATATATATACATATATATATATATATATATATATATATATTTCTGAATTAATAGCGAATTTCTCATCAAAAGAGATGCGAGTGTTATTTGAGTTGCTGCTATTTCTAAACACTTACCCTATAGATTTGTTTTGCTGCCTTGAAAAGTAACATTAAAACTATGTTCGATTTTATATCCCCATGAATATATGACAAGGCTTTGATTTTATCAAGTATAGAATTCGATACCATCTAGTAATGTGAATAACGCCTTACGCAACATGGCCACTAAAGCCTTAATTTAGCTTTTTGAATAATTATTCTAATTTTTTTTCAAATTTTAAAATAATTGTGCTTTCATAAATTTCTTTTTAATTACTTTTTTTTCTTTGGTACTTTCGTTAAACAAGTGTCACGTGCTTTTACGTGTACCTTTACCTAGGAAATTTTTTTTTAGATTATTTTCATATGAAATGCACAATTAAACAGCAGATATAGTTTGCAACAAGATGCAAAATTTTTTACGGAAGATATATGTTAATCTTTCGTAAAATATTTGTTATGTTGTTAACTCTTGTTAGTTTTCATAAGTTGTAATTTAATGAGAGGGAATACTATTTTAAAATATTTGCTATAAAAATGGGAAAATTTGTTTATTTAGTATTACAGTGCTATATATAAAAATATCACGTTTTAAATCCACTTGAATCAGAAAATTGATCAAATTCTGTTACGTTTCTTATCAGAAATCCTACCATTTAATTTGCTAAGGAAGGAATTTATTTGTAATAACAGAAAACGAAGAATTTATAATTAAATGTCTATTTTAAAGCGGTCGAAATTGATAGGAAAATGTAACAGAATGCATCAAGTTTAATGTTTACAGGAACGCGAAAATGTGAAGAGTATTTTTATATTTTATACTTATAAATTTATTTTTATAACCAATTTAATAGAATGAAATATTATTACAAATGGCTGCTTTTATATTAATTAGATCGGGATAAAAATACATTTCTTGAGAAATTGAATATCTTAGTAGAAATCCCTAATAATAAAGAAGCTTTTAAATTAAGGAAATATAATTATTTTTGACTTCCAAATTAAACCTTTTCAGGAGATTTTTATTTTTTAGCATGATATATATATATATAGATAGATAGATATATGTTGGAAGACTCTTTTAAAATGATATTCATAAACTATTCTTTAATAAAAATTATGATTCTTTATAGTATTATTAGAGAGTATTAATTATCACGTGGTTATGTCAACACAACTCATATATATATATATATATATATATATATATATATATATATTCTAGATTTTTTTATTAGTTATTATCTTCTCAAAGTTAGCTCAAATTTACCTGGTTTTCAATACATACAGTATTTTTGATTCAGCTCCTCAAGGAAAGTGTGTTATTTTGTTTTCAATTTCAACAGATTCATAGTATATCCCCAACAAACACAATCTGCTAGCAAAAATTCGGGCAGCTGCTAACGAAGCCGGTTTTCTGTTGGCTATGGCAAGCCATTCATGGTTGTTTGATGGCCCGGCTCTGGCCATTATGGCCACGGAGGAGTGCTGGCCAAAATAAACAGGGCCACAGCTGGATGATAAATAGTGGGCCAGAAGAATCTAATCACTGTTAGCCAGCAAAATTAAAACAATTTTATTGCTATTTTTTTTATTTTATTGGCAAAAACTTTTTTTACTTTTTTATTACTGTTATTTCTGTGATATTAATAAATTTTCATATAACTTCGTACTTTTTTAATTCTAAAAACTATATTTCATCAAGAAATAGATTTTTCACGGTTTATACTACGTGACAGTATGAAAAATGCGAGGTGCTTCTGTCAACCATTGATGCAATCACCAGTACTTGAAATTCTTTAATACTACAAAGAAGAAAGCAGCTTAGAGCATTCACAAACTTTTTTTGGATTTGCATTTTTGCAGTTTTTATTACGCGTTATAAGATTTTAAATTTTTTAAAAGTAAAGCGAACTTTTGCTTCCATTTCGTTATCGTTAATAACAATGACTTTATATTTTTGATTGGAAACAACGCTTGATAAATAAATTTTTCATACAGTTAATCACATATTTAATGTTAAGGTAGTTTCATTTAAGAAAAGTTGATAAACTTGAATTTTTCTAACATTTTTTTTCTTACTTTCTTTTAATAAAGTTTATAAAAAAATATTCATCTGAGTTTTCCCACACATTGAGAATTCCAGTTTTATTTCTATTGAAATTTATTTTATAAAATAATTTTATATAACATCAAAAATTTAATTTTAACTTAACCTTTCTTACTTAAATATTACTTTCAAATTTACCAAATATTACTTTCAAAGATTAATTCCCTTCACGAATGTACAATCCATTCTAATTAACAGCTGAGAGCAAAGAACAACCATTGAGAACTAAAGAAATCAAACACCTACCTTTTCCAGAAAACTATATATAAATTTCTATATTATTATAAACTAACATTTCATATTTTAGAATATTAATTTGTTGATATTATTAAAATATTTTAGAATGTATAATAATATATAATTAGAATGTACAATCCATTCTAATTAACAGCTGAGAGCAAAGAACAACCATTGAGAACTAAAGAAATCAAACACCTACCTTTTCCAGAAAACTATATATAAATTTCTATATTATTATAAACTAACATTTCATATTTTAGAATATTAATTTGTTGATATTATTAAAATATTTTGTAGGATAATTTTTAATTTTTTCCCAATTTCATTGAATACAGTAACTTTTTAAATGATCAAAAGTCTTAGAAATATTCTAAATTTAAAGAATATTAGAATTGAAAATTTTCACTAAGCATTTTAAATGGTATATATTATATTTATTTGATAAACTATGTAATACATTTTGAAACATAAAGAATCATTCGTTTTTACAATTTAATAAATCCTTAGCCTTGACATTTAATTACTTGTCCAAAAATAAAATAGATCCAAAACTCTTCTAAACTTTTCAGTTTTCAATACTCAAATTAAAATATTTTATGGTCTTTATCCTTTTTTCATAATAATGAAGAATTAATTTTTAACCTTTTACCGATTTCGTAAAATAATTTCTCTACATTAAAAATGTATAAGGTAGTTCTACAGAATTCATCAATGTATTAGATTATATTAAAAAAAAATTTTGTTTTCTATATCCCTTCCTTTCGCTTTCAATTATATAAATATAGCAATTTAATAAAACTAACTCTTAGCGTATTTCTCAATCAATATAGCTATCATATATAAAATCGAACCGTAGAGGGACCAACCAAATGACCAATTGAGGGAAATAATTGAATAATTTCAAGAAACTAATTTTATATACATAGTATGACAGCTAAAAATTCTGCATTGTTTTCTTAACAAAGTAGCAATAAAGCAAAATCAGCTTAAATGATGTTATATTTAATACAACTGACATTAATTTTCTATACCACTCAAGAGTTTACATAATACAAAAAGTTGATAAAAGAAAATATAAATGCATCGTAAAACAGAAAATGCTTTTCTTTGGAAAAGCATATTATTTTAGTGAAGTATAGTTTTGCATATCATCAACTATTTCATAAAATATAATCGATTCAAAAAATGAAAAAGATAATTAAAATTTTTGTATTGTTATTGGAATTTGATCGATCATTTTTTACTATTTGACAAGCAGCGTTTTTTTTTTTAATTACAAAACTTTTAGAATTCTGAAATATATATTTTTTCAGGCTTGATTTATTTGTAGCTCAACGGGGTTATTTTTGTACACGACTGGGATTACCGTTTAAAGGGAAATTCCGAACCACTATGTGAGAATCAAACCCTTAAACTGTTGAAGTGAAGACCATATTGCGCTAACCATGCAGGTAGATACCAGCTGGGAACATTTCCTTAAGAAGGAACTAATTAAGAATTATATCAAGGTTAACTATATGAATAGTTTTAATTTTTATAATGTTTAAATATAGTTAAATAAATCTATCGATTTTATTTAAATCATTCAAGCCACAAAAGTATTTAAACAAGCAGAGGCACATTTAAGAATTACATGAAATATACAATTTCTAATCCAGTATAATTAATGCATTTGAAATGTAACCTACATCAAATTTCTTATAAACTCTATTGAAGGATTATAATGGCATTTCTTTTCTAAAATGCTTGGATACTTACTTCGAACTGCCCATGATTCCCAATCTTTCAATCCATTTACATACCGTATGAGACTTCTTGTACATTTTTCACTCACTTTCTCAAATGGGTAATGTTCTAAAACATAGGGTTCTAATTTTTCAATAAACTCCCTCGAAGCATATTTCGCTTTTGTCAAGAAATCATTCCACGTAATATTTCCAGATATATGAACGTATTTTTCTCCTGATACCGACAAAGCAATACAGAAAAATATTATAATTTTCCACATTTTAATTTTAAAAGTAAAAATGAAAATGCAGCTTAAAAATTTTTCGTGACAATTTTTTTAAATAACTTAAAATGAAGAACCAGATGATTGGTTAATAATTTGATCTACTTTATCATTAAAAATTTCTGAAAATATGTTATGTTTAGAATAATTAATCAGGATTAGAAAAAATGGGATTAGGAGTGAAGAATAAAGATTAGAAGCACTTGAATAATAAGTCAATAAATGATCCGTCTTATCTATGTAAATGCTCTGTGGGAAGATATTTAAGATTTCTGGAAAAACTTCCTCTTGTGTAACATTTAAAGAAAACACATTATGAAAACTCCTTTCAACGTGGAAGATCTGAAAATCTCTAAAAACGTTACCTGCTGTGTAATGATAATTGTACTTAAAACGAAAGCAAATAAAACAAACAATCTAAATACTTCCTTGTAATTCTCAGAAGATTATATGGCACCTATTAAATTGGTATCATTTGAAATAAATAGTTGTAAGAGATAAACTATTTTTAGTGATGATTCAAAATTCTAATAAAAATTACTTTGTAAAAAATTTATTGAAAACCATTTCTTTAATCTTTAGCTTTGATTATAAGTGCGCAATCTTGTGGGTGCATAATGTATATACATGTAAATGTAATTTGCTTCCTTTGAAAGGATTTTTTCACTGAAAATATTAATATATTTTATTCTCATTATGATTAAGTGCAATTAATATTTAAAGAAATGATATTTCTACTTTTAAACAAATTTAACACAGAAACACAATTATTTGAATAGAGAAAAAAACCCACTATAATATAGAAAAATTCTTATTGTATTTATATCATATTTTAAAAGTAGACAATAGAATGATTGATCACGTTCAAATGACTTTTTTGATTGACAGAAATTTCCTTAAATTAATAAAATTAACAGAAAATCCATCATGTGATGGCTGTCATATTTTAGAAGAAGAAGTTTAACTTAGATACAAAGAAAGACTATAAAAAACTATTTATATTTTATTTATAATCACTATAAAAAAATTTTCTGAGAGGAATATAAAAGTAATCTACTGATAGCTATATTTCAATATTGGTATGGAAAGTGACTAAAATATATTGCATGTTATTGTTGTGGCATATCCTCATAATGGCTGGCGAATATAAGGAGGAGATGCGATGCAGCTTCTGTTGATTCGGGGATCCGAGCACTATAAAGGTCAAAATATGTCTTAGCTCGGGATGGTGTTCATTTTTGTCAGGCACCTACCCTTCGGCCAATTCGACAGGGAGGACCCTACCAGTAACAAATAGCTTCCCCGAGGTGGACTGGGAAATGTCTGTGTTTCTCTGACTATGGTTCTAATTCCAATTTAATATAGCGTTTAAATGTTGATCTAATTCGAATTTTTACAATTGCGTTGTGTGCTAACGCTTTGTTCAACTTGTAAAAAAATTTGGTATCAATATCTGCCAAAACAGCGAAGATATAAGCATTATTGTGAGTATATATTTCACAAAAAATTTACAATATAGCGATTCCCCCATCCTAACAAAGAGGGAATAGCAACCAAAGGCACATAGCCCTAGCAACGGAGGATAGTGATTTGTGTTCACACTTCATTATTTCAGTTGCTATTTCTTTCTTCATTAAATTTCAGCTGCAGGCCTATCACAAACCCTCTGAACTACCTAGATGTAAATTTGTGTGCAATTTGGATAATTTATCTTCATTCCCTGACAATCCTAACCCAGAACTTCTGATTTTTCTACAAGTATTTTTCTCTACATGCTACATATTAACAACATCATGAGTGGCTAATTAATTAGGTGAGTGCCCATATGTTTATCTTCTTTCGTTCCGCGTGATAGTTCTGCGCATTTTGATGCCTAGATTGTGTAGATAGGATAATTAGACATTTCCCTCTCTACTTGAAACATTTCGCCTGTTTTTCATCTCCTTGTATGTAGTTTATTATTATTTGTTTGCTATTTTATCACCATCATTCCAGCGCTCTTACTTAATTACTTAATCACAATTATTATCATCATGTTGTATTGACCTATTTTAATGCATTATGTTTAACCTATCTAAACATTTTGTATATATAGCTTAGAATTTCATATGACCTAACTTACTTTGAGCCGAGCCCAACTACCAAATCCATATACTAAATGGATTAATTATTAATTAATCATTATTACCTCATTAATTTGCAGTAAGCACAGGTATATGTATTCAATTCTGTTTTATCATTATTAATTTCCTTTAGTTTTTCCATTTATTTTTATTTCTTATATGCATGCAATTTGATTTGTATTCTATATGCCTGTCTTACCACATCCTGCCATGTATTTTGTCATACACCTGTTTTGAATGCTTCTTACGTGTTCCCATGTTAACTCTCAATTGCAATCCAATTTGCGTGTTAAATAGTATACTTTACTACCCTCATTACTGTGTAAATGTAATTATTTTCAGTGTCTCCATATGATTGCAAGCATAATTGTATTCTCTTGTATGTACTGTGTTCCGTTTTCTTTTCTCTCCAGTGGGTCTATCAAATCTGGTAAAACTCTTTCAGGGTCTTACAGGGACCTCTGCTGGTGTTTACTGTACTTTACTTTACCTACCAGTAACAAGCTACCACTGGGATATCTCTCCGAGTCTTTGGAGCACGTAAGCCTCTCCACCCCGACAATGCAGGAACACCATTGGGAGGTATTACATGTAAATAACAAAACAATAACATTTTTCACTATAGTCCATTTGAGTCACTCTTCGTTGAACACTAAGCAAATTAAAAATGATATGATTATAATAAAAGCTTAAATGCTTTTATATAGATGATTGACTTGACATCAGCTAATACGATTAAAAATGAAAAATGTTGTTTGTTCTAAAAACATATTGAAGATAGTGGGAAAGTCTTCGTTATTAGTTAACCTCAATAACACAAAAAAATATTGACTAATACTTGAATTTTTTTATATCAGCTCAGTGGAAAAAGTGCAGCAACGCATCCCATGATGCCAGCCTATCTGGCACAAGATAACAACTTTTTTATGAGTAGTTACACGTATTTATTAAGTTTTACGGCATAAGTAATTACACGTAGTCTCTGATAGAATGGTAGACATATGATTAATAGATTAACTTTGCAATCAATTTAACATGTTGCATAAATGTTACAAAATTTTGTAAATGTTAAAGAAAAATTGAATTTTTATATCAGAGATTATACATCAATATAATATTATATTTAACTAGATTTTTTTTTATAAATTTTTAATCAACGCACATATTTTTCATTTATTTCTCATTAAACATGATTGTTGGTAAGCATGAAAAATATGAATTACTCCTAGAAATAAATGCATGTGTACATAAGGCTTAAGAATTATTTTCTGAAAAAATATTGAAAAGCTAATTATGAATTTTGGACATTTCATGAATATTGAGTTATATATTTATATATATATAAACAGGGTGATCTTTTTTAAAGTGACAGTGTTTGGAGCGCCCTGTAACACGATCTAATAACCAAAATGAAGCCAAACTTGGTATTTAGACTAATCAAGACATGGGAAAAAGGATTCCGTGAAAAAAATTTTAGTTCCAAAAATTTTGTGGCGCTTTACAATGTATAAAATGTGAGAAAAGGAAATTACTAACACATACAATCGCAAAGTTAAAATATTAATGTGTTTATTTACAACATTAAATTCCCCGGTGAGGAATTAGACCACATTCAATGTGATCACCGTTCTCAAAAGTAACACCGTGCATTCTGTGTACAACATTCTCTACTGCCGTTCGTATCATATCTCGAGGAATATCCCACAGTGTCTTCGTTATGTTTTCCTTTAGAATAGATAAATTTGATACTCCACCAACATAAACACACGTTCTGGTAACGTGACAGCCATGACCACTGGAGCTCATTTACTTCAGCTGAGATTATTTGTCGGAGCTGTCTACTGTTTGCTTTTATAGCCCTATTTCTGACACTGTCATTGCACAACATCTGCATTTTTCTTTGAAACCCGTGTTTTATGCTAATTCTCATTATTGTAAACTAAATCAGCGCTCCAAAATACCCTAGTGCCGACTTTCGTAACTAAATTTTTTTCTTATGTTTTGGTTAGTCTAAATACCAAGTTTGGTGTTATTTCGGCAATTAGATCGTGCTACAGGGCGCTCCAAACACTGTGCCCCTTTAAAAACAGATCACCCTATATATATGTATGTATGTATATGTATAGATATTATGAATGCTCATTTTAAACACAATCATAATACAAATTTGAACTATTTCAGTGAAATGGGTTTTTTGATGGTGGAAAAATTTTGAGGAAAATAGGCGAGTACTGTACTGAACTGAATTTATTTATAGTGAAAAAACAATTACTAAATAATATTTCCATATTCTCTTCACAATATAAAATTAAAATTAGATACTGATGTTGATCCATGAATTAGGACATTTTATATTATATTGACAAAATTTAATATAAAGGAAGTGTAATACTATGGAACATTTTAAATTTGAATTTTTTTCAATAATTGAATAATCTAATGATTAATAATTAAGGTTAATAACTAAGGTTAATAATCTATTGGTAATGAGCAACAATTAGTGTCATCGTGTACAGGAAACATCTTGAGTTCCATCAAAACTCTAAAACTGGATGGAATCTCGTAATTTAGATGTAGACTACAAAGTAAAAGACCTACAGATTTCGCTTGATAAGTGTTAAAAAATAATAATAACCTTTGAGACTATTATTTATTATGAATAAAGTAAATCTTAACTATCATAACTTGAAATCAAATGGCTTTATAACATTTTAGATAATAATAAAACTGGTTGAGTTACGTTTACAAATTAATAACGTTTTTATCACCAACTGCAAGATTCAATGGTGTCCATTGAAGGTAAAATTCTACATTATAGTTCAAGGATCGTAACAAAGATCCTACCTAGAGCAAGATCCTACATTATGGTTCATGGATGGTAGCCAAGATCCTAATAAAAAGATCCTACCCATTAAACTGAAACTGATTTCAGTACTCAACAATTCTTTTCTGAGAACAACAACTGATAGATTAACAGAAAGCCAGCCTCAAAGTAATGGTGATTGTTTTCTTAGGAATAAGTTTTGTTCTGTTGAGGCATGTTAATCTGTTAAGACTTGTAAGATATCAAAGTATAAACAGAATAAAAATAAATACCACGATGATTTTTACTCAGATTCTCTTATATTATTATCGATGAATTGTATGATGTGTTTAGACTATGATAGTGAGAAATGGAAATTATCAATCTGTTGTTTAAATGTATGTCTGTCGATCGAGTTTATTTGAAATTTTCCTGATTTATTTCCATGTCATGTTCCTATGTACACTGTTGTCCACTGTAAAGGCAACAGCCTGAAGGAATCATGCAAATAACATGAAATTCAGAATATGCATTAGCGGAAGTGATACAAGCAAATGATTAGAATTTCAGCGTAGACGCATATCACGCTTGCCTATAGCTACTTGGAGATTGACTTGAAGACTTCGAGACTTCAACGATTTCAAATTCAAAAATTATATTTTTCTCAAAACGGAAAAAAAACTATCAATTATGCCTCGTAGTAACGAGCAAGTATTTTTTAATTAAATATCCGAGTTTGACAAAGCAATCATAGTCACCTACCAAGATTATGCATGAGCTTTCAGGGAAATAAGTAGTCATGTTGGACGAAACCTAACATTTTTAATGAGAATATGTGATCGTTGGATGCAAGAGGATACGATAAACCAACGAGTACGATAGCATCCACCTCAGTGCACCACTTCACGTGATGACAAGCAAATGTTGCACATGGCAGTGATGGATCGCTCAGGCGCATCATATATCATAGCACAACACATTCAGTCTCTTACGCGTCAACCAGTGTCTGCGCGTACCATTCGATGCCTTTTAATTCAGAGTGATCTGTTAGCAAGACTCCCATTGCATCGTCTACCTTTGACGCAGAACTTCTGACGTCTCCGCCTCCAATGATGTGATTAAAGCAGGGTGTGGATGCCAGAATAAAATGAAATTGTGTCTGGAACACCACCTCTTAAAAAATTCCCTTCTGACGTAAGTAATTAATATTCTTTTGATTCAGGAAGTAAAAAAGGTACATGATCATACTTTTCTTCTGAACTCTTATTTCGATTACCCATTCTTACCTCGATGATTTCCAATTTATTTAATTTTATTCAAGTTAAATACAATCTTTCAAACTTTTAACATAATTTAAAGATACTATTCTACATGCATTACTTTCGGCAAACCAAAGTTTTCCAAGCAGAAAAGGATAGATTAATAAATATTCACTTCTTTCCTTGATTCTATTTTGTTCCAAGTTAATGAATTTCCTTGATTAAAAGATGTTGTTGTCAAAGTTTTATTTTATTTTCTATCACATGGCGTAACATGTGAATAGTACAGGAAATAATTAAAATAGAAATAAATAAACAGAGGAATTACAAGAAAACTTGCAATGTTACAAAAAACTGCAACCCACGAGTACATGCAATATACGTGATCGTTAAATGTGTGGAATTTAAAGTTTTGTACTCTGTCGTTGAGCAATTATCATGGGTGAAATGATCTGAAAAAAATTTTATTCATCTCTAGAACGAAGTTAAAATTCAGAGAATGGTGATCTGATTAAAATGAAAGAAGCGCCCTTCGGAATTAATTTTGCAGTCATCGGCTAGCGGGTTTGGCTTGGTTGACAGTCATAAGTGACAACAACATATGTTGAATTATAAAATTTCATTTTTTAATGTTTAAACTGATGCTTAAGTCAGAAATTAATTTTTTTTTTATTCTTCATTTTTATTTGTTTATTTTTTTTTAATTTTTCCTTATACAAAAAATATTTATTATTTATTCTGCTTCTGTTTTTATTAAAATCATTTAAAATTAATTTTTTTACGTTATGACTCTGGAAGTAGGCTCCAGACTCTCAAGATATGTTTTCTATTTGTAAAATCTAAATTAATAATTCAGGAAGGCACTAAAAATGTATTGAATCACATGTAAAATATGTGTGTGTGTGATTTAATTAAAAAGCACAAAGGAACTGATGCATTCAACTATTGTTACCCATAATTTTTTCTCTTTTTCAACTAATTTTTGTTATATTTATTGCATAAATATTGACTTTCACAATTTCAGTTGAATAACTTTACACATACAAAGAATCCAACTAAATACTTACACATATAACTTGAATATCAATAAAGAACTTTGTAAAACCCTTATAGAATCTTTTTTTTTCTTCCATGTCTTCTCACATTTCATACACGTAATTGAAAAGAATTTACTCTGAATCACAGAACATTTTAAATTAAATATTTCATAAATAATTGCATTTTAGTAATAGTATCATAAATACTAAGAATCATGTCTGTATTTCATTTATTTTTCGTTTTAATATTCAATTATCATTTTCAAATTGCTATGAATTCAATGGAATGTCTAAAGACGTTCTTCTTAATGGTCAGATTATAAGTAAATATGATGAGTTATAGAAAGCGTTTGTAGACGTCAGAAAACTAACCACCAAAATAAGTAAAAATGTAATATGAAAATTATAATAAATAATGTAATCAAATTTAGAAGTATTTTAATATGATATAAGGTAGGCAATTTCCCATTAAAACTCATTTTAAAACATAATATTAGCAATTTCACAAGTAAAGTTTTCTGGAAAGATTTTCAGATTTAATTAATTAATTTTTTTTTTTTTTTTTTTTTACTTTTTCACTTATTACATTTGTAAGGCAATGAGAGTATCTTAAAAAGCTATAACGTAAGTCCTAGAGTTATATATAAGGAAACAATAACCAATCACTCATTTTTCTTTATTTTTATTAATATAGCAATGACTAACTGAAAACAAGGTCGCAAGAAGAATTACTAATTTATATACTTTGTAAAGTTCTTTCTATAATTCATATTTCCAAACTTTACCTACATTTTTATCAAGATCTGTTATTTTATTATTATTTTAAAAATATTATATGATATTTAACAGTTGCAATTTTTCTTCGAGATTTACTTCAATTTCCTGATTTATGTTGTTACATGCCTCCGAGGACAGCAGTGTTAGACCAGATCCATGAGCGCGTACATCTTTAAAAAGTCCAGTACTATAAATGGACTCTCCAACAGATCTCCTTCCGAGAGACTAAGGCATTGAAGAATAAGTTCAGAAGAGGCCTGTTCATTTAAGCACTTGGAGCAAATTTCGAATCTCTTCGCACCCCCTCAAGTCCCACAGTCTGCCTCATAGTGTGCATTAGATGTCGGTGAGGGGCTGTTCGTGGGCGGAATGGGCGAAGTACGTCGGGAAATTCTTGTCCTGGTAGGGTCGCACAAGGCGTGAATGCCACTCCAATTTGCTCAGCTAAAGCGTGGGACTACGGAGCTTAGTCAGTCCTTTTCCTTTGGGCGCTCCAGTCTTATGGACTAAAGGAGGCTGCAACACTTCCCCGTTCATGAATAGTAGTCTTCTGATTTGTATTTCTGGCAAATAAAACGGAATTTTCTTTTTCAACTTCCAAATTTTTTTCTTTGTTCGGGAAGCATCATTGAATAAGGGAAGTTTTTATGTATATATATTTGCTATTGCGCTTTTCAGTTCAAATATTTATTATTACAACTTAATTTTTTCAACATTTCTGGTTCATTTCTTTACTTTTATGATTAAAATAATTATAAGAAGTATATAAATATTTTTTTATTCATTCAATATTTTGCTAAGCTGCTTCCTTTCTCCTAACTATTGTTTTAAATAAACTGAAAGAAATTCGCAATTGATTCATATTACAAATATTTAAGGCTTCCTAATCAACTGAAATAATTTAAAATGTAATAAAATTATCTATAAGTTCGCACATCCCTATTTGGTCATATATTACTTCTGAAGAAATTTATTTTAAAGAGTAGGCATGAAAATTGTCGTAACAGCTGTTGAAGTAAAAATTATAGAATTTCAAATGTATCTATTTCGAATCTGCATTATACCACTTTCTATTTTTATCAATGCTTTATTTTAGTTATTTAGTGTTCAGTGACTATAACTTTTTGATTCTACTTTTGTGGATAAATTTAATAAAAATACATTAAATATACAAAATATACAAATAATACATACTACACTACTGGCCATTTAAATTGTTAGACCAAGAAGGCGACATGCTACAGACATGAAATTTATACGAAAATAGAAGGTGCTGTGATATGCAAATGACTAGCTTTTCAGCGCATTCAGACAAAGCAGGCGCCAGTAGCGACACCTACATTATGTTTAAAGGAGGAAATTTTTCAGCCGGTTCCTCATACACAAATTGCATTTGAACGTAGTTGCCTGGTGAAATGTTGTTGTGATGCCTCCAGTAAGAAGGAGAAATGCGTACCAGCACGTTTCTGACTTTGATAAAGGTCGAATTGCAGCGTACCGGGATTGCGGTTTATCTTATCGCAGTATTGCTGCTCGCGTCGGTCGAGATCCAATGACTGTTAGCAGAATATGGAATGGATGGGTTCAGGACGGTGATACGGAATGCCATGCGGGATCTCAACGGCCACCTATCACTAGCAGTCGAGAAGACAGGTATATTATCCGCATGGCCGTAATGGATCATGCAACCATGTCACGAGCCGTGAGTCAAGAAACGGGGTCGTATTGAAGACAACAAGTGTCTGCACGAACAGTTCGACGACGTTTGCAGCAGCATGGACTCTCAGCTCGGAGACCATGGCTGCGGTTTTCCTTGACGCTGCATCATAGAAAAGAGAGCCTTCAATGGTGTGATCAACGACGAACCTGGGCGCACGATTGGCGAGACGTCATCTTTTCAGATGAATCCAGGTTCTGTGTACAGCATCATGATGGTCGCATCCATGTTCGGCGGCATCGTGGTGAACGCACACTGGCAGCGTGCATTCGTCATCGTCATACTGGCCCATCACCTGGCGTGATGGTATGGGGTGCCATTGGATACAGGTCTCGGTCACCTCTTGTTCGCCTTGACGGTGCTTTGAACAGTGCACGTTACATTTCTGGTGTGTTACCATCCGTGGCTCTACCCTTTATTCGAGCCCTGCGAAAGCCTACGTTTCAGCAGGATAATGCCCGACCGCATGTTGCCGGTATTGTGCAGACCTTCCTTGATACGGAACATGTTTGGCTGTTGCCCTGGCCAGCATGTTCTCCAAATCTTTCACCAATAGAAAATGCCTGGTTAATGGTTGCCGAGCGACTGGCTCGTCACCAAACGCCAGTCACTACGGTTGATGAACTGTGGCATCGTGTTGAAGCTGCATGGACATCTGTATCTGTACATGCAATCCAATCTCTGTTTGACTCAATGCCTAGGCGTATAACTGCTGTTATTTCTGCCAGAGGTTGTTGTTCTGGGTACTGATTTCTCAGGATCTTTCCAGCCATTTTTTTTTAAATTTAATCATTTGTTATTTCTAGTATAATACATTTGTCCAATAAATATCATTTTGTTATCTGCATTTCTTCCTGGTGTAGCAATTGTAATGGCCAGTAGTGTACATTTGTGGATAACCTTAATGAAAAATTTGAGTTAACGAAAATTATAAATGCTTATAAAATAAGTGATTTTGAATTCTTCAGAAATTTTGCACTCTATCCTATTTCTTTAGCAAATTTTATTAAAGATAATTATTGAAGATAATTATTGAAATTTTTATTGAACATTATATGCATTATTTTATCGTTTGTATCGTAATTTTAAGATTAATCAGAAATAATATTATGATTTGAATCAAAGAGAATATTTAAATCTTATCATCAAATGTTTTGCCTGTTTCATTGTCTTACTCTTTAGAAATAAAAATTTATTATTACATTCGCGCTTTTAGATAAGAAATTGAAAACTATTAAAGGTTAATTTTAATTCAGTTTTCATTGCTGCTTTTTGAAAATTATATATTCTTATATAATATACCTGAATTTTCATTCCTTATCCCTAAAAATAACCGAAATGGAATTCTGTTTGAAGTTTAGGATATCTTTCGCAGTATGCATTATATTTTTAATTTTAGTCAAAATAAATCAAACTAGAAAATCATGTGATTAATCATGAAATTATTAAAATTATAAATCAAATTGTAAAATTATGTTATAAAAATGTTCTTAAGCAAATCCTATAAATTATTAAATTATTTTTAACTATCGTTAAATATAGATATATTCCTATCCTATCCTCAACACTCCTCTACATTTCCATCATTTAGCATATATTAGGGGCTTTCAAAAAGCAAGTTACACTTGAAAAATGTAAGTCAAAAAACATTTTACTGAGAAGTGCGCTATAATAAAATAAGAAGCATATGCAATACTCTATTTCTAGACGTAATCTCTCAGTCACTGCAGACATTTGTCGGAACATAGCCACTAATCGCTCGAAGCCCAGATGACACAAAATCGCTCCATACTCCTTGAACCAACTTTGAACAAATGTTTAAACCTGGTCATGATTGGAAAATTGGAAGTGTCTCCACCTAATGTTTTTTGAGTTTGCCGAACACATGAAGGTCTCAGATAGGGACTGTAAGGTAGAGTCTTGTAGTATCACTCAGCATTAGTGGTTATACCCTTCCGCATAAACTCGTTGTAGACTACACCTTTATAGTTGAAAAAATAAGTAGCTATGACTTTACACGCTGATGGGGAAACCTTGAATTTTGTTCGCACAGGTGATCATGTGTGTCTCCGTACCATCAACACATGCTTCGTTTCTTAAGTGAAGTGATGGTCCCATTATCACCCGTAAAGATGAGGCTTCCGAAATCATTTCTTTTCCCAGAATAATGATGAAGAAATTCCAGGGAAGCTTGCTCTTTTGTGTTTGGAACTCAAAGTATAAGGAACCCATCGTGAACACAATTTGTGATAAACTAGTTAACAGATGAGGGAATGAGAACTGCCAATAGATACTTCCAGCTACTGCTATTGGTGAGAACAATTCCTTCCACCCGCTGCATCTCATCTGGTGTGTTCAATGTTGTTGGCCTTCCTTGTCTTTTCGCATCAACTAAGTCTGCTAGCATCCTTAAACTGCTGGCACCATTTCACATGAGCTGGGCGTGACATTGCAAGTAGAACATACACTGCCGATATTTCACAATGATTCTCTGTACCCGTTAAACATTTTGCCCACATAAAAACGTACTGTTCCGCTGACTTTACTATTAGAGCAAGCTTCCAGATGATGCGCCATTTTTTTCTCGTACTACGCAGAAACGGTTTAAACAATCCGAATGAAATTGCTACAGTTGGAAGCCAGGGAAGTGAATTACTGTCTGAGTAAGCTTCGCTCTTCGTTCACAATGA
This sequence comes from Latrodectus elegans, assembly GCA_030067965.1. NCBI lineage: Eukaryota > Metazoa > Arthropoda > Arachnida > Araneae > Theridiidae > Latrodectus > Latrodectus elegans. The sequence continues at coordinate 68,210,513 of CM057822.1, read as the reverse complement.
TGCCATCTCTGGTGGGACAAGTGCAACTTACTTTCTGAGCGTCCTACCATTCCTTCATCATTCTCTCTCCTTCATTTTATTGTAGTCTTGAGCAGCGAGCGCCAATCGTATGAGTTTGCGCCAATCACGTCATCTCCACTGTCTTATTTTTAGTGTTTAAAAACGGCAGACATTTTTTCTGAATTATGTATTCATGGTACTGATCGCAAGAACCTTTACTAGCAATTTCATAGAATCTACATAAAATTTACAATGCTGCTTAAGTTTTACTTACTTGGAAAATAGAAAAGAATACAGAGTTTACTATATATATTTATACTAATCTTTTCATTGAGAACATTTTCAACAACCAATGGAGATGATGTAAATTTTGAATATAAATAGCTAAAAATATAATTTTCATTCGCTTACATAAGATTTCAATTTTAGATAGTTTGTCCAATGAGTTTACCAAAGAGATGAAGCTTTTTTTTTTTAACTAAAATTTCATGGCTTACAATAAGTTCTTAATTTTTCATTGGTTTTGAAAATAAAAATTGTAAATCTGATTTTTCATGATAAACATTAAATCAAAAAGTAATCTGATTGAATTAAATATTTTTTATGGTTCATAAAGCTTTCAGAGACTAAATTCGACATTTTATAAAGGTACATGTGATCTACTCAAATTAAGTGAAATGCATTAAATGTCTGAATAAAAGTAAGAGCCAAATGGTATACCAATAAATGCTCATATATGTTGAATCAATTCTAGTACAGTTTTTCAAAAGAACTGTTTGAGAAATAGAACAAATTACAATATTCTTAAAATTTCCAGAGGATAAAAAAAATGGATAAAATTAATTCTCAAACACGATTTTCAATAGATAGCAATAGAAATCGGGATGCAGCGACTGCATTTTTCAGTTGCTCATTCGTAGCCAATGTTTCGTTTCAAGTTAACATGAAAAGAAATCGATTAGAAAATGATAATAAGGTGAGGAAAAATAACATAAAAAAATGTGTCAAGCAAAATAGTTTATATTTGACTTAAAAGAATGATGCACGTATATAAATCATGTGTATATTATTTTTAACATTTCTCACATATAATGAAGTCTTGAACGGAGGTTGCTATTTTTATTTCTTTCATAATAATGAATAAACAAATTCCATGATCAAAACTAGCTTCTCTTGTAAAATATGCTCCAAGAACATCAATACAATTTTACATGCATTTGAACCAATTCTCGAAGTACTTTTTCACTCTGATGCATATACCCCTACAACATGGGTTTTGCATGCGTTAACTACTTCTTCGAGTATTGAAAAATTGAATGATGTAATTCATTTAGTTTAATAATGTGTTTTTGCATTTCAAGTACATTTTTTTAAATTATCAGGTATGAATTTAAGAAAACACGGAAGAATGCAAATACATTCGTATTTTATGAACTGTTTGCTGTTTGCTCTTTTTCATTCAAGTTGTGAATGCAGTTTTAAAATAAAACTTTTACATTGTATAATAGATGCATTACAGATTTGAAAAGTCTGAATTTATTTCGCAAACTTATCGGTAATTATTAAAAAAGAAAAAATAACTCTGCAACAGTTTTGTTGCTAAGATTAGATATTAAGTTATTTATAATTCCACACATGAATCATCAAATCAAAAAGTGTACTTACAATTTAGACATATTTTTAATTAAAATATTTGTTAATCATAGATGTTTCTTTAAGAAGTTTATTTGTATTCATAGATGTTTCTTTATAAACATAGCTCTTGGTTTTCATGAAATGAATAGAAATAAGCGTGAAGTTTAGCGAGAAATGTAAGGCATTCCATACAAAATAGTTGGGTTGAGGTGTTTAGTTTTGATTCGACTAAATTTTTATGATCATTTTTGCCTTAAGGAATATCCTAAACTCGTCCTTGTTATTTATGTGCACATTTTTCCTCATTTAAGTGATATTGTTTCTCATTAAAGAATTAACCTCATTTTTAAGCACTTCTAATTACTTATTTTTCTGGTAGTTAAAGTTTACTTAACAATAGTTAAGTAAACTTTCCTTTTCTCTTTAGTTAATTGCCGAATTTAAGTTCAAGTGGAAATGAATAATCTTGATAAGAATATTATAACTCAATATTATGTCCAAAGTTTGGAATGGTACATTTAATTTAATATAAAATTGTAAATTAAACTACCTTATTTTAAAACAGTCTAAAGACAAAATTGTTGTTGAGAAAAATTCGAAATATTAAGTGTAATTCAAAACAAAGGTATCAAAATGTGCTTCAGTAAGAAAATTAGGTTCAAATTTCAGCCACTAGGCTGCATTTTTAATGAAGTATACTCTATTGGTGTTTTAACAAGATTTCGATTATTTATATCCATGATTTACTACAACACAATGACTCAATAACTGGTACTTGATAAATTACAAAACCTTTCAAGTGAATTAAAATTCAAACTATAATTAAAAAACTTATAAAGCTTAATTACATTTTCAATAACAATTGCCATTGTACATTACTGTAAACTGAATTCTACAAAAACATCAGTCCCTTTAAAAGGAAAATAAGACAGTACATTGCAAAATACCTGTCAAATGTGGAACTCAAAATCTATTTCAATCTGTCAGGGATATGCATCGTCATTAAAGAATAAAATTGTGTCCCATTTGCAAGCAGTAGAGTACCTTTCACATATATTTTTTATGCAAGATGAATGTCCTCTACATATTTGCCACGGTGTTATGGATGTCTTAAAAAATCATTTCGTGAAAAAACGTGTAATAAGCCACAGCTTACTTGATCCATCTCTCATCAGTCTCTAAACCTCAATCCATGAGACTTTTGGCTTCAAGTGAAATTCAAACATCCGCTAAATCATGATAATCCACGAAATTTTCTTCAGATTATAGATAGCATTTTGCTACATGTTCCAGAAAATACTATAATCTGCTATGGATTGTGCTATCTTACGATTCGAGAGAGAGCTGAAAATTTTGATCATCATACTCAACATATTTTGCTTTGTTATTATTAGAAAACCATTATAAATATATTCTAAATGTGTAATTTCTTTTAATAAATGCCTGTGCTTAAGGAAATTTTAATTAATTTTTCCCCAAACACATTCCTAAACTTCTAGTTTAATCTATACATAATTTCAAATCTTTCTTAACAATATTTTCGTGTGTTGTGGCAAATTTAAAATAGATTCTCTTAACTCTAAACATCCTGAATATCCAAAATCATTGGAAAATACTTTGCAACATACATAGATTGTTTAAAAGTGTTATATCTAATAGATTCTATTTACATAAATTACCGTTCATAGACTGTTAAAATACTTTTCAGTCTAAAGAGTTATGTTTTTTTATTCTCTACATTTTATAAAATTGAATTTAAAGATTAGTCTTAATTTATAAAAATTAATTAACCTGAAATACCCCACTGACCACCGTAAATGCAACACACTGAAGGAAGCATGTAAATAACAGGAAATTTACAACATGCATTACCGGATGCAAATTATTAGAATTTCAGTGCAGACATACAGCGCGTGCACCTATGGCGCCACTTCAAAGCACTGCCTAAGGCTTGGAGATTTCAACGATATCAACTTCGGCAATTGTGTTTTTCTTGTGTTTTAAAGAAAAACGATCGATTAAACCTCGTAGAAAACAGGGATCATTTTTGATCAAGTATCTGAGTTCGACAGAGGAAGGATAGTGGCCTACCGAAATTGCGGATTACCTTTCAGGGAAGTAAGCAGTCGTGTTGGACGAAACCAAACAACTGTAATGCGGATTTGTGATCGTTGAATGCAGGAGGGTACAATGGACCGACATGTTCGATCGCATCCACCTCATTGCACGACTTCAACAGATGACAGGCAAATTGTGCACATGGCAATGACGGATCGTTCAGTCACATCACAAACAATAGCACAGCACATTCAGTCTGTAACGTCTAGTTTCTGCGCGATTCGACGACGTTTACAGCAGAGTGGTCTGTCCAGAAGACATGCATTATTTCGTCTACCCTTGGCGCAAAACCACAGACATATCCACCGCCAATGGTGCGATGAAAGAAGGATGAGGACGGTAATATGCAAAGAAATTGCTTCTGTCACTCTTCTGTCTGCAATACCAGGATGGTCTCATCCGAGTCTGGAGACACCGTGGAGATAGGATGCTGAACAGCTGCGTTATGCACAGCCACACTGTTTTTGCACCGGGTATTAGGGATTGGGGCAGTATTGGATATCACTTTGGCACTCCTTTAGTACGCATTGCCGATACTTTAAATAGACACTACTTTATATGCAAGGTGTTGGAGCCAGTTGTACTTCCTTACACTCAGGGCTTACCCACAACCATATTTCTACAAGATAATGCACGACCACACGTGGTGCGCATTGTTAAAGGATTCTCTGTCAATCATCAGATTAAATTTTCTTGGCCGGCTCGTTCTCCGGAACTTTTCGCCAATAATAAACATGTGATCCATGGTTGTTCAACAATTGACCCAGATTACAGGTCCAGTTGCCCCCTCCCAGATCAACTTTAGCAACGTGTGGAAATTTCTTGTCCTGCTGTACCCCCAGAACACATTCAAAGACTCTTTGAATGAATGTCGAAGTGTTTGGTGGCGATGATTGCCAACAATGAAAGTTACTATGGAAATTGATTATGGAAGGAACCACACTTCACATAAGTTTATAAATTTAATCATTTGATACTTGGTCAACATGTTGTCTACAAAATAAATTTTGTTGTGATATCTCTTATTTTTCTTGGTTTTGCAATTGGGGTGGCCATCAATGTATTTCCCAAAAATAATGATGAGATTGCCTTTATTATGATTTAGGTCTAAAAAACTTAAAATTTGATAACAAAATATCGCCAATTGTAACTTGATTAAAAATGAAATTCAAAAACGTATTTTGTTACCTGTGTCTATTAGTAGTGTGCATTGCAGGAGCTGGCGCAGTGACGTTTAGACCATAAGCCCGCCCCCATAAAATTTTCACTCACTTTTTATAGCAATGGTGCAAAATCCCCACCTACTTCTAAAGAGTAATGGCCCTATTTTAGACACTAAAATCGAATCCACTTTTAAAAGTCAATGGTATGAAAATACCATAATTTTCCCCCACCCCCTTTTAAAAAACAATGGCTCTCACATACCCCATTAAAACCTCACTCACTTTTAAAGTAATGGCTCTATTTCAACTATACCAATTTTATAAAACAATGGTTTAAAACTCGCTATTAAAATTACACCCACTTTTAAAAAGTAATAGTTCTATTTTATTAATACATACTATCCGGAACGAGCAAGCGAAAAGTGGCTGAGACAGAAGGGTACCCCCTTCGGTGAGCACCCTCTTTTTTCTCAAATAAGGAGGTGCCGCCGCAAAAACAATGGTTTCAAAATTTCTCCAAAGAGGATATGAATGTATATACTAGAGAGATATTTTAAGTGTTTAAAGACAACAAATATATAAACGAAGAAATGGAAATGAATAAAAATAAAACCAATTTGATTAAGGCATGCACTCGCATCTCATTAATTTATAGCTTTCGATCAGAATTTCAGAAGCCTCAATCAATGATACTTTTATCATCTGAAAAGGATGTATTAATCGAATGCTTAGGAAGTTTAGAAGAAAGGTTTCAAAAAATAATTGAGAGTTTTGATGAGAGCTGAAGAAAAATTTTTATTCCAAGGCCTTACCTTTTAATAGTTTAAAAACTTATAAAAGATATCTTTCTATCTTTTCCCTTTAGGTTTCATTGAAAGGGTTCATAAATGCTTCTTTATTGCATATCTCAGCCAGTAATATGCAAACTATTTGTCTGTAATGAAGAAAGAAGAATTTGTCAGACAGAATATCCAGTTTATATTTAAAGATGTAACACCAGTTTACTTTATTCTGGAATTCCATAGCGAAGTCTTCATTGAAGTATTGATATCGTGAAATATATCGCCAGTTCAGTCGATCCTTATGCTCCCTCATCATATTTTCACTAAGTGTTTGAAAAGCAGATACTAACTCCATATGCAGTTTCTCATGATATTTTTGAATGAAGGATTCACTCAGCTTTTGATTATGGGATATTGCTCTCCAATGAATGAAATTAGTGTGTTCTTCCATAAACTTCTCTGTCATTTTTTTAACCTGGATAAGTTTTTCCAATCTAAATCGTTTTCGTGGATTTCCATGAAAGATTCCGAAAATTTCTGATATTTAGAAATAATTGTCCAATTTTCTTCAGTAGCATATCTTCTTTGAATGATTCACTCAAAAGTGAGAACTCGAAGACATATCGCCAGTTAACGAATACTGCCAGTCCCCTCAAAACATCTTCGGAAAGAGTTTTTTTTATAAAATTCGTACCAATCTCTACTTCGTTTGCCATTTATTATATTATATTTTTTACCCACAGAGCTTATTTTAGTAGCATAGTGGCCGAGAGCTAATGTGCTAATACCATTTTCCAATATATGACGCTTGTCATCTTCCTCAGTGAGGGCGACTTTATTTACACGCATGGAATGAATCTCATGTTTTGTGCTTCTGATTAGATTCACAGTTCTGTGCTGTACCTCACGCTTAAATAGGCAATTATTGTAGTCCTCGAAGGTTATCCTATTTTTCACGACACATTTCTTTACACCTTTTGACTTTTTCACAAATTTTGTTTCAGTCTTACAGGCATACATTTTTTATCTTAATCCGACGAATTCTTCCATAATTTTTCCAGCATGCTCATCCTTCTTTTTACTTGCCCTTGGCATTTCATATTTGATATTTTTTGGGTAATCCGACGTATCAAAGTAGTCAATCATTCCTTTCATATCTTGATAAAAGTCCACCGTTCTTACATCGTATATGAAACTATCCGTGTCCATATGTAACAGCTTAACATCCTTCCTATACTTCGGCTTCATCACATTATAATGAAAGTCGTACATTAAATGATTGGATAGATCCAATATACTCTTCCCAACAAGGATGGGTTTATCAAAGATAACTTTAGTTTTGTTCATATGTATAGTGACCAAATTTTCATCAAATATAGTTCTAACTTTAAAATTTGGTTTAGCTATAAATTGTTCCGCTCTCTTGGAATAACACAGAAGTCTGATATCGAGGTGTTTCCTGATATTCTCCATTATCTTTCCGAACATGGAGTTGTTCATGAATTTGTAAAAGTCCTTTTCGAAATCATTGGTTGCCCTGGTTCTCATCTGAGTGTTTAGGTCTATATACATCTGTAACCAATTGGACTGGTTGAACTCCAACACTCTGTACACCTTTTTCAACTTTAGCCCCAGTGCAAATATTATTTTAGAACCCTGTAATGGATGACATATCACTCTTTGTCATACAGGGTTGTTAGAAGTTTAGACTGCTTCCAACCATCGGGTATTCTCTTCTCAGGAGCTAATGGTAAGCCCGAGTGAATATTATGCAAGTATTCGGGATATTGTAGGTCACACTCTAGAATGTACCCTTTATCTGCGTCATCCGCTATTTTGGTCACATCGATATCAGCATTCCCCCACTTGAAACCACCATATGGCAAGAACTGGCTCATCGCCCAACCATATAGTTTGTTGGCGTCTAGGTAGATTAGAAAACTAGATTCTATAGTTTTATCATAGTTCTACATGTATTTTTATTAGCTCTCCCATATCTGTTACAGCACTGAGATACACCTCCTCTTGTGCCTTTTTCTAGCATAAGTACCATATCATAATTGCTTAATAACTCTAACTCTACACCAGTGGACTTTAAGATATCATTCCAAGAGAGCCCAGGTGCAGTGAAGTACCACGCAGGATCCAGTTTTTAAGTTTTAATGAAGATACCCCTAAAATGTTCTATAATATCAGCCAAGATCAGTACATCAGTTTTCACATATAAATTGGAATATTCACCTAAATTTTTGATGTTGAAGGCCTTCCATACTCTCTCGGCGTGTTTATAGTCCTCTTGAGATATATGTGACTCAGTCATTCTATTGTAAAAGTCTTCTTGTGAGGGTAGCTTGGTTTCTTCACATTTTCCCCTGGAGTCCATGTAATCGTATGGATTTACACCTTTTCAAGTGACGAGGTCTCGCTTGTCCTTGGGGAAGTATTTAGCAGTCTCTCTGAACTCTTTTGCATTTTTTGCTAAACTGTCGAAGCTACTGGCCATGAACCGAAATGAATCAATAAATCTCAATATTGTTCCTGGGAGCTTGGCTTTCTTTCCTTTACCTGTTTGTATCATTTTACCCCCCCCTCTTTGATGAATGAAATGTATTTTTCTTCAGTGTTAGGTATGACGTCAATGTCTCAATTATCACCCCCTAGTTCTCCTAGTTCTTTTATAAACAGGTGTGCATCCTATCCGGATAAATTATGGATAAAACCCGTATAAAGGAACGGTTTTGATAGTGTAGGTTACATAGATTGTGAGCCGGACCCCTATAGTTATTGACATTTTGACGAATAGAGTAAATGGTCATGATCTCTCACTTTTTAATAGTTTAATACATCATTAGTTGAATCGGGGAATGGCTCTGTTCTGATATTCAACTCGCAGATATTGCATATATTAGTCATTTGGAAATGTTCCTCATCTTTAGCGGTCATTTTGATTGGATGTTTCTTATCGTAAATTTTCTTTATCCCTATGGCTATCGATTTCAACTCTGTAAAATACTTGTGTCGTATTCGGACTTCGATAGGTAAAGGGTGGCATATAGTCCTCATGTTTATATTTGACGTAAATACAGAAACTCAGTGGTTCATTCTTTTGCTATTTATGCATGTACGATTCACTTCCATCAGGTTGACAGGTATCCATCTTAGTCTCATTAAACATTCAAAATCAGCATTTATCGTGAAAGGTACTGCTAATGATTTATGATAATTTTTTAACTTTAAAGAATCACCTTTTTTAGTCATTGCTATTTTAACAGCATTATTTTTCTTACAATCCGTTTCATGTTTCTGCAGATCTTCCTCAGAGTGATAAAATAACAGACACCTTTCACAGGGATATTCTCTTTTGTAGTGTTTACTTAATTGAGCACTTATTAATTTTGTCGTGTCTTTTATCCAACAATGGTGGCTGCTCCCTTCTTCGTTTTTATGTAAAGCAAATTAACATGTTTCTCAAATTTATTCTTAGTCATTCTTTTCCAACCTTTCATCGTTTGAATAAATGTTCAATGATAGAGTATTCCTCCTTTCATACCTTCCTAGTGCTCTGTCTTCCATTTTTACAGGAAATTCAATGCCTTTGAACTTTAGCTTATTTTCATATGGTTTATACTTCGTGACTTTTCGGGCATCTTTTCCCGCTGGGTGCAGTGCAGAGAATATTGCCCACATGAAACACTTATCCTCATTCTGTACGTTAATGACTGCTTTTTTAGTTTTAATTCTTTTAGGTCGATCAATGTTGGATGCCCCTCACAGCGGGTTAAACTTATTGATTCTCACCTCAATGCTTTTAATTCTGGCAAGCGTCCAGCCTGAACCTCTTGCAACAAACTCCTCCATCTCTGTCAATAGCTTTTTGATAACTGATCTGTAATAGGCAACCAAATCAGTTGATTCTAAGATGACCTCATTTTCCGGTTTGAATTTTTCTCCATTTTTTCCATCTTTCTCTTTCTATTAATCACAGAGAAATTGGAAATTAATCTTCAGATCATGCAGCCTCTTCAGGTGTTTAGTGATAGTCCCCGGACTACTGATGAAACATCGGTCAGAAAGTATTTAGGAAGCATCAGGTTGAATTCATTCTGGATGTCACACGTCTTCAAGCGAGATTTATAGGCCGTCTCAACTTCATGGGAGGTATATAGCCTTCTCTCCCGCTTATCGGAAAACAGGTCAGAATAGAATTCGAAGTAATGGTTGAATAATGCGCTCTCATTGTATGCAATGATGCCTACCTTCATTCCTAATTTGGAATTGCCTCTAATACCACACGCCCGACAAAATTCACATAGTTGGTTAATGGTCATTTGATGCAGGCTCTGCACTTTGTTAAAATCATCCCCCCTGGCAGTTAGTTGCTTTCTTAGGATTATAGTTTTAATGAGCTTTAGTTTGTAAGTGCTTATTTATACTAGATTCATTATATAACTTACCTGATTAACACCTGATTTTAAGTTTTCTTTTCTTCTAGTACTTGATGAACAAGTCATTATGGAAACTGGAAAAGTCATTATGATATTGAATGATCTCAATCAGTTCCGACTTTTTAAGTTTCGAGAATGCTCGAATATTATTTTTCCGACAGTAGACTTGCAACTGCCCAACAGTTTTAGATTTTATTTTTTATATCTTTATATATAAATCACGTTTCTTTAAATACTTAAAATATTGAGGGGGTTCATTCAATTTTAATGATGAGTATTTTTTTATTTAAAGAGAAGACCTGCAATAGTAAATATCGGATGAAGAAATGATAGAAATAATAAGATTCTCTGGTTTAGACAAATCAAAGGAAAATAAAGCTCAAGAGTGTGAGCATAAATTTGTAACAAAAGACGATTATGAATTTTACGTTTGTATGACATGTCATGCAGATCTGAGAGATAATCCTAATAAACGTCCTCTCGATAGAAAGCAATTATATTTGATGATGAAAATGCAACAAAGGAGTCAAAGCAGAGTGAAAAATCTTACTAAATGGTTAAAAGGGTATAATATCCCCTATGAAGATGTGATTTTGGGTGATTTTTTTAAATTTATCCATAAATATGAAGAATTGTTTCCAGAGCGGAAAAACGTAATCAGAGAAGATTCAAAAGTTGTTTATAAAACTTGTATGATGGCTTATACTCTTCGTTCCTTTCCACAATATTCATAGATTTTTCGATAACTTCAACTATACCTGCACTTAAGCTCAGAGCGGCTAAGGGTACCATCGCAAAAGCGGATAAACCCAATGAACTACAGAGGAACTTTGTCATGGATAGTGAAATCTTTATTTTATGATAATGGTGGTAACTTTTTCTATACACTTAAATTTTCTTCCTTAAATATTCTTCCATTTTTATTTATAGGGATGAAATATTTTTTACGATAACTCAAGGACGGATTCACTAAATCAAGCATAAAAAATATCATATGGTTGTTGCATGCACTTTTTGTACAATCGATTGAACTCTTCTTTCGTCAAATAACAATCTACTTCTCTTATAATCTGCTGAACCTCCCTCTGTTGGAGGTTAAAAATATTAAGTTGTTGCAGTTTCACCTGATAATAATGGGTGTTTGATAATATGATTGAGAAAGGTAAATGATTGTGGCGTTCTTCCTATCTCTGATGAAGTTATCTTCTGTGCTCCTCTGGTCCTTGTCAGTCAAACAGTTTTTGATGACTGTTTAGGACAACGGCATTTTTGCAAGATGGGTCTAAGTCATCTACTGTAATAAATTCTTTTGTATATCAGAGGAGAATAATGTTCCTTTCTTGCCGAATCTCTCATATAACTCCAGCATAATTTTCTTTTTCTTTTTAGGATACTTTATCGAGTCAATATCCACATCATCAAACATTGTGTAATTGTCTTTCAGTTTGGCATTTTTGGGTTCATACATATCTTTCCACAAAGGAATAAATTATCATATTCGAGGTAGCCATAAATGAAATTCAGCAATAAATTCGTTTTACCAGTACCTGGGGCTCCTTCGATTAGAAGTCTTAAAGGGTGCTTCGGTAATAAATAATGCTGATTTCCGTCGTCTAATTCTTCTGGTTCTGTATAATCTTCAATTAAATAATCTTTATTTAATGTGAAAATGTTCGCCTAATCTCGCATAAGCCGACGCGTCAGTTTTCTTAAAGCTGAGGTTATAATCCTAACCGCAGCTTTTTAAGTTGCGCTGCTTTAGCCATCCCTGTTAATTTCACCTCGTAAAAGCCGATGTTGGGATCCCGACTGCAGCTTTTTAAAATTTCATTAAACTTTAGAACGTTCAGGCGGGGGACGGCTTATTTGCTTCCAGTAAAAACATAATTTACTCTCAGTAAAATCTTAATTTTCTGGAACTATTTTTTATATATTAAATAAATGAATGCTTTACAAAAAGAGCTAAATAAGAAGTTAAAAAAAGAGGTGACAAACGACTTGAGAGTCTTTAAGAAGCAGGTGGAGATTAGAAGGAATAACGAACAAAATCTTGAAAAAAATTAGGTCTCTATAAAACATTGTTTGAATTTCACAAGACTGTAACCGAGAAACTTCAATAACAAGATGTTACTAGAAAAGAACATTTTAAGATTATAAAATATGCTGTTGATAAGATTCCCCCAGTGATTGAACAGCCTCCAGCGGTTGACCCATCTCCAGAGACTCCAAATATATTCTATTTTGATAAAGATTTAGATGTATAGTTTTTAGAGAAAAATAATTTTCCAAGAAAACAGGTGGATTTCTAGCCTTTCTAGCTCCTTTTTTACGTGCATTAATTGCCTGAACTAAGGCATTGGCTTTAGGTGTCGCAAGTGGAGCAGCTGGATGGGGAGCAAGGAAAGCTTTGGATAAAATTTCAGGATCGGGTTGTGCTCAAAAAAAAAAAACGCCCCGTGGAAAGGGAGTCTAACAAAACTGGGAATATTCAACGAAGTAATTGAAGACAATATGAATCAAGAAAAAGGATTTAGGATTTAAGGGTGTCTTCACTTCGGATCTGTTACCTAAAAAGATGAGACGGTTCGAAAACGGTATTAATAATTTGCACACACATAACCACAGGATCTGGTACACACTGGGTATGTTACTATGACGATCCTAATAACAATTTTGTTGAATACTTTGATCATTTTGGAGAGTATGTTTACAAAATTCCCACCAGTATTAAGAAATATCTACAAAGTTCTGGGAAAAAAATAGGTTATAACTCAATCTATTTACAACACTCAGCCTCTGTCAAATGTGGTTACTTTTGTATGAAATATATTAGTGAAGGAATCAAAGGTAAATTTGTTAAAGATATCTTATATTCTTTTATCCAAGAACCTAGTGACTATAATGAAAAAATGTTCTCAATAAATAAATGGTGTTATTAATATTAGATTCGAAAAATCTGAAAAGTCAGAAAACTTTACACTTGAATATTCCAGACCATTTTGGTTTAAGCAGATCGCTCTTCAATCCTTTTCAATGTACGTTTGTTGGGATAATATCAAAGGTGAGACTTTTTCATGCTATGATGGACATCAGTGTTTAGATCTATCGCTCCGAGATGGAAATTATACTGTTAAAGGGTTGAAAATTACATGCTGAAATTTTTTGGGAACGATCCGCCAATTCTATTTGGTATAGTCGAGGAACGGCAAAGAATTGCCATCAAGTTGAAAGATATGTATAAGATCGAATTAACAAAATGCAACAACCGGCATAAACTGTTAAGATTCGAACCCAAAATATATGAAGAGTCTGAACAGATTGGTAAGTATATTGCCAACTTATCCGGTGGGAATGATAACACACACACACACATATAATATATATATATATACATTGTCGCGGAGGGAGCCTACATCATTTGTTTTCACTCCTCAAACGTAATCTATTCCTTTACGAATGTGATTAACATTCGTTAGGAAAGTAAGTTATCGTCCAGGCAGTCAAATCATAAAATCATTTGAAAAACCTCTAGTCTTTCCTGTTTGGATGGAGAGTGATAAGAATGAGAAAAACGAACCATAGACGTGATTTAATTCCCCTCAATAATCAAGAAGTACAATACAATTATTCTGCTCTCATGCGACATGTGTTCGGTCTAATTCATTTCACATGAGATTCTTCTACTTCGGAAGCTACTAATATGCTCTTCTACGTAGATACGTCAGAAACAGCTGATAGAAAACCTTTGAAATATGATGGGACTTTGGTAGATGCAACTAAAATAACTGAATTTTTTTTTTTTTTTTTTTTTTTTTTAAATTAGGAACTAACGACGAGTATAATCAATAATTCAAAGAAAGATGCAAACTTACTCAAAATAGCAAAACTGTCACTATATGGATCCCATTAAAATACGTATTTGATTTTTTTTAATGCATACAAAAATGTCATCACAAGATTCCAAGTCAAGTTTGAGTTTCAGAGAAATCATAGTCAGAATATGCTGTTCACAGATGAGCAAAATAAAGACTACAAAGTAAGTGTGGAAGATTTATCGCTTTGGCTTCCTTATGTTAGATTTAAGAATTCAGCTGCTGTAAAATTTAACGAATTAACGGATAAGCATGTGGAAACAACAACCAACACAGCGTTGTAAAGTCGAATATTTTCTTAAAAAATTCAAGAGGGTCTTATTCCATAAATGCTACTTCAGACGAAGTATTGTCCTTATACGTCATACCACAATATACTGAAAGATATGAAAATGCAAAAAAGAACAACATGTTATTCGACAACTTAGATATGATGGAATGTTGGCTGATTGTTAATAATGTAAGAGTTCCAACTGTTACTTACATGATGGATTTTGAGAAAGGTGATTACAATTGATTATACACAGCTCTTTTGGAATCTGGACTCAACACCATTACACCAGAAACAGGGTGCATGGTCAATTATTCTAATTTTGGTAAATTATATCCAATCATTTGCTTTAACCTAGTTTACCATGAAAATTATACAGATACGAATAACCTGACTATAGAGTTCAATTATAGATTAAGAAACCACAACACCAAGAATTATGTCTTCTATTTCATCTTACGAGAACGCAAGAAATGCTATATAAGCATAAAGAATCAAGATATCACCATGATCAAAACATTAAAGCTATAAATGGTACTGAATTTTAATTTTAATAGTCGGAAGATTATTGAAATTATTCATATTAAAATAAAGAAATGACAGCATATTATCCATTTTTTTGAGGAAGAACTCAAAGAAGGACCACCTGGTATTCCAGGAATAGGGTTTAAACTGACACATGATGGTAATTATGATATGGAAGAAAAAATATTAAGGAATTCTGGAGAACCTTTGGAAAATAGTGACGTAATTACAAAATCTTACGTAGACAGATGCAGGAAGAATCTAAAGTCATCCATTCTAGATTTGTGCAAGAAAAGTTCTTTCAGAAAATGATCAGCAGTATGACACAAAAGAAAAAAGAATTATCATGCATCGCCAACGAAAAATTTATTACAAAGAGAAAGCAGTTGATGCCTCTTGGAGGACCCTGCTGACCTCATGTATCCCCAGAGATCTACCTAGATCTTTAGGGGTCTATTACTTCAGGTTACTTACTGGGAATGATTTTCTCCAGAAACATCTAAATCACATAGGGCTTGTGGATTCACCCAACTGCATTTTATGTAGGGAACATGTTGACATGGATGGCGAGCATCTTTGGAAATGTTCTGCCCTCCAGGAAGCCAGCTCTTCTTCACATTTCAAGACGCTATCCACTCCTAGGGATATTTCCTTTCTTTATTGGACTACAAGACATATTATGCTCGAAAGAGCCAACTTAAGGCCGTAATTAAAAAAAACTTTTCTTTAAATGAATAAAATACGAAGCGATTCGAAAAGCTGCGACCTTGAGTAATAGGGCTCGTGAGAGAAACGGGCTCCTTTTTTTTTCCTGTCTTGTACATAATTAAAAAACTACTCTGAATGACGTAAGAGATTTTTATTCTAACTATCACTGGATGGCAGCACGAATTCGACTCGGAATCTTGTATAGAAAATTTTTCGTCTCTTTTCATTTTTATTTCTGAAGTGTTTTTGAAGATAATTTTCGATCAGATAAATTGCAGTCTTTGATATTTTAAAGATTTTTTACACTCTGAAACAGAGACGACTTATTTAAAGCTATATTTTAACCTTTTTTCGTCTTCGGTGACATGTATATATTAACTATACGTTCCCACATTGTCACGTACCTAGTAGCTCCGTGGCAAAGTCTAAGCCTTGCAACCGTAAAATCGCGTTTTCGATACCCTTCAGTCTCAAAGGTTTTCCGCTGTCTTCTACCGCGGATAATGTGTGTTAATAAAATAGTACCATTGCTCGTTTAAATAGTGTTTATTTCCAATAGCGAGTTTTTAAAAGTGGGTGCAATTTTAATATCGAGTTTTAAACCAATTTTTTATAAAATTGGTATGGTTGAAATAGAGACATTACTTTTATAAAAGTGTGTGAGGTTTTAATGGGGTATTTTTGAGAGCCATTGCTTTTTAAAAGGGGGTGGAAAAATTATGGTTTCTTCACACCATTGATTTTTAAAAGTGGATTAGATTTTAGTGGCTAAAATAGGGACATTACTCTCTAAAAGTAGGTGGGGTGTTTTGCATCATTGCTTTAAAAAGTGGGTGGAAATATTATGGAGGCGGGCTTATGATCTAAACGTCCCTACGCCAGGTCCGGCAAATGCACACTACTTCCATTTTATTTTTATTTCTTTAATTGGTTCTTTATCATTTGACTATATATTGAAAAATGTAATATTTCGTTTAGAAATTTTTGAGGTATGCACAGATGAGAAATGGAAAAACATTAGTGAATAGTTTTTAAAAATATGTCCTTTTTTACCCTAGCAGAAGATAGTTTTTTGAATAAATGAACTTAGTTTAGAATAGTAGTAGAAATGATTTCTGAGGAATAAAATGTCCCAAGTATGATTTTTAGATAGGACGCTTGGCATTTTAAACTAGCAATAATAATATGTCCAGCAGGTAAACGTAAATGCTTTTTTATTACTTCATATGTACAAGACTCCAATCAATCTTGGTTTTCCGGAATATTTCTGTGTAAAGATTTTTTTCAGTTAATTATACCGTCTGGGTTTCTGTTCAAGTTTGCTGGCATAGGATATCCATAAAAGTACAAATTCATGATAGAACTGCCTGATTTTAAAAGATATCCCCTGCTATCGAACGGACAGAATAAACTGCGTGTGAAAGATCTCCATCTTGTTGGAAAAGGAAATAGTTAAATACTCTTCATGTGACTTTAAAAGAAATACTTAAGATAGAAAATACCTACGATATCTTAAGAACACTTCGTTTCAACTTATAGGATTAAGAATCGATTCCATAAGACATTATTGCGTTCCTAAATGATATCATTAGTCTTAGATTACAATAATTACTGTAATTAAATAACAATAATTATAGGCAACAAATTAGTTGATTTTTCGTTCTTCCACCTATAATTCCCTACAATCCTTTAATTCCCTATAGTTTCAATGTAAATATTGTATTCAGACCATTTATCATCAAACACATACATCTGTAATCAAAGAAAAATTTTACATGCAGTATTATTTATTTTTGCGTTACTCTAGATTCGCAAATATTTTTTGAGAATTTGAGAATGAAAAATATTAAGTTAAATTTCATTGAAAGAGATTGTCAAATTCAAAACTTCAGGAAATCATAAATAATTCCTTCAGATTTATCTTTTCTAATCATTAAACAACGACTACTAAATGTTATGTTTTACAATAGTGTACATAATTTTACTTTGGTTGCATTTTTAGCATAATTCAGAGATAACAGCATAACAGTGCATGCGGAAACCATTTTATCATTTTCCTTCTTTTATTTCTCGAATGACCTCTAGAATTATTGTCAAGAAATGTAAAGAACGTCTTCAATATACATATATAATTCAACTATCATAAGTGTAAAATATCAGATTTTCAATTTTTGGGTGTTCATTTTTCATCAACGAAATTATTAACTGTTTCCTTAAAGTTAATGCTCACATTTTGTGACTTTAAAAACTTTTCCTTGTCTTAATT
Organism: Latrodectus elegans; assembly: GCA_030067965.1. Lineage (NCBI taxonomy): Eukaryota > Metazoa > Arthropoda > Arachnida > Araneae > Theridiidae > Latrodectus > Latrodectus elegans. Next base: position 68,192,728 of record CM057822.1, on the reverse strand, counting down.
TCTTCAACGATATTATTTGTTTGATTATATTCTTCCACGTTTCTCAGGTGACAGGAAAAATTTATCAAATACGTAAATTTATTTTTATGACAACACCTTTTAATAGCTCCATTCAGTTTCCTTAATTTATAACACATAAAAGAAACGATAGATATATTGCCTTTTTTAGAATAACTCAGAGATATGTATAACAGTGACTTTAAAAGAATCTATCATTTTTCTTCTTTTATTTCTAGAATGACCTCTAGAATTATTGCCAAGAAATATAAAGAATGTCTTATATATATATATATATATATATATATATATATATATATATATATATATATATATATATATATATATATATATATATATATATATATATATATATATATATATATATATATATATATATATATATATATATATATATATATATATATATATATATATATATATATATATATATATATATATATATATATATATATATATATATATATATATATATATATATATATATATAAAGCCATTTTAAGCTGTAAAATTTTGAAGATTTTAAAAAAGATTTTAAAAACATTTTACTATAAAATTTACGGATGTTATATGTTATTCTTAACTTTGGAAAAGTTCTTACTAAAGGAAAAAATTCTTTTGATGTTTAAAAATTCGTTACATTTAATATCCGTTAGACGTATATTGAATATTATTTCACAATTTTCAACTCGATGTATTTTAAATACTAAAAATACTATGTTAATTTTTCTCTTTTTAATGTGAGACATTACTTGGGCTTTAACTAATGAAAAAATCACTTTCTCTATTTAAGTTTAATAAACTAAGTTATTTTAAAACATTTAAGATAATGATATTAGCTTGTAAAAATTGTCTATATTACGTTTCAAAGTCTTCTAAGATTAAAACATGTATTTAATGAGGATATTTTAAATTATATTATTTTTTCTACAGATTTCGTCTCTTTATGCATGTTTTGAATGAATTTTGTAGTTATTCCGCTTCAACATGTTTGTCATGCATCATAGATAGTAAATACCCATTTATACGAACGTTATTTCTTAACCACAAATTTGTATACTTTTCAATAGCGAAAACTCAGACTTCCAGTGTATCCCTTCTATAGCTTATTTAGTCAATGTAAACTATGATATTATGTCATTAACTCTATTTTTGATAAATTTGAATACAAAAGGTGAACAAAAGTATAAAAATATATTTGGAGAGTACATTGATTTATTATATTAAAATAAATGAAATAGGATTATTTTATTTCTTAAAAATATTTTTATGTTTATATAGAGAGTATAAAAATATTTATATTTCTTTTCACAATTAAAAAAATTAATAAATGAATAATAAATATTTCACAAATTACGTGATTAAAATTATAAAACTTAACTTTGTTGAAGATAACAGTTCTTTATATAAAAATATGGAACTTGTTTTGAATTCTTTATATAATTGTAATGATATTTAATTGTGAAGATTACTAAGATTATTAAAAGCATCACATCTCGGTTGAAATGACCACTAATATTGAAAAAAAATCTTTCGGGATGTGTTTTGTGAGTGATTTCAGTCAGAAACAATAAATAGGGAATTTAACATTATCTTCCTTCTTTGAATTGAAACGTCCTAAATTAATTACAAGTTTTCTTTAAGGAGTGTTGAAAATTTATGTACCTGATTTTGATGATAGCAGGAAATGTACTCCAGCTACTATACATAGTGTCTCACAAAAGTGATGGGACACTCTTGTTCTTTACAAAAGAAAAAACTGTGATAAAATTAATTAAAAATACATGGACAAATTTTTGTGGGCATGTTCCATATTTAAAGTTAGTAGCAATTATTACATAGCATACATTTTGTCAAAATATTAAAATATTTATTAAATAAAAATACATTTGTTTAAAATGGAGCAAAAGAAAAAGCTCACGTAAGGACACTTATTTCTTCATCAAATATTTATCTTAAAATTTTACTTTTTAAAAGGTTTTAATATTTTGTTGGATTTGCTTTTACTTTATAAACATGATTTAATCTTCTTCGGATAGATTTGAGTAATATTTTTGTGATTTCTGGTGTGATTTGATCCCATTCTTCTTGGAAGCACCGATTTTAATTGTTGATTTGAAGAAATAGTGCCTTTGCGAATTCTTGATTCCGATTCTTGCCACATATTCTCAGTGGGATTAAAGTCTAGAGATTATGGTGGGTTTTTTTATTATTTCAGGACATGTATACAGCAGCCAGAGTCTAACGTTCAAAGCAGTGTGCTTGGTGTTATTATCCTAATAGAATTTAAAATCGTTATAAAGTTTCAATTTTCGTGCTGAAGATTTCAAATTTTGTTACAGAATGCCAATATACTTGTACTGATCCATTTTACTGTCAATAAAAACAAAATCACCAACTCCAGCGGATGACATATCCATACCATAACTCCACCATGTTTTACTGTTGGCACCAAGTTCTGTTTAGAAAATTCTTCCCTCGGTTTTCTTCACACCAAGATTCTACGGTAAAAACAAAATATATTAACTTTGCTCTCATCAACAAATGTAAATTTATTCCAATTACCAGAATTTTTATTTATATTTGATGTTGCGAAAGCTAGTCTGAGTTTTCTATTCTTTTCACTTCGACGAATTTTTTCCTGGCTACTCTTCAGTGATATCTAGCAGATCGAATTACTCTTCTAATAGTCTCAGGACTAACAATTATTCCATATAATGCTTGTAAATCAGCAGCAACTTTAGGAGCACTCATTCTTGTACTTTTTTATTTTTTATTATTTTTTTTAAATAATTCTAACGACAATTAGCTTTATTCCACTGGATTCTTAAATGGTCGGCCATGCCTTCTATATTCTGAATCATATGATTCTTTTTATATCGTTTAATGATACTGAATGACTCAAGTTAACTGTTCCAGCAGTTTCTCTAATAGATTTTCCACTTTCACTATGCAAATGAATAGCTAATTTTTGAGTTTTACGCGAAGTTCCTTTCCGTTTAGTATTCATAAATGAACACAGCTAAAAAAAAAAAATTCCAAAACAATCTGGAGAGAAATATTGTAGACTATTTTTTTTTATATATTATTGAAAATTACTTTGAGTAAAAATGAAGACCCAAAAATATTTTTATTGCTTATTTTAATATTTTGACATTGGATTTTTAATTTATTTTCCTACAGTTTCCTTTTGTAAAGCACAAATGTCCCATTACTTTTGTGAGACACTGTGCATATATATATATATATATATATATATATATATATATTATATATATATAACATAACATATATATATATATACATAACATACATATGTATATATATAAATATACATATATACATAACATATATATATATGTATATATGGAACATTTCATTTGGCTATAGTCTAGAATTCCTAATCTTTAGTTGTTCATGTCATTTAAGTTTTTCAGATAATATGAATGTGATTTATATGCTATTATTTCATCATTTAATTGTCTCATTAATTAGACATTTTGGAACATTTAAATCCATATTAATAATTTAATATAAGTAAAATAATTTCAAAAAAATTTATATTTTTTATTCTACGAATTATTCAAATTTTTTTGTGTTTATTAATAAGAAATATTTCATTTTCAATTCTACTTATTCGAATGAACCGTTCATAAAAAAATTTGTAAGCACACTACCATTTATGAATGTAGCCATTTAAATATTAAAAAAATAATAGGGAAAAAAGTATGCCATGAATCAGCCTGTTTTACCTTAAAACTAAAGTTAACTGTAAAAGAGCAATTTAAAAAAATAATTAAATAGTTTTTAAAAATCATAATCTGTTTATTTTATTTCTAATTGTAAATTTTTTTGGAAAATTGCTAAGTCATTCTGGAAAAAATCTAAATAGTGTAGCGATCCCTTTGTTACATCCTTAATTAGTAATGGAAATGGCACTTCCCCTTTTCAGCCTATCCGGCAAGGGGTGAAATGAATTCCCAAGCTTCGAGGTATGGACGCACAGTTGGGACAGGAAATGCATGCCGACCCCCTTTTTCCTCGGGGGAAGCATGCGCTCTGGACCACGAGATATACCAGTTGAAGAGATAAGTCGAACGATCCCAGTCAATTGGTATGCGACCGTCTTGTGATGTAATAGAATGAATAAACGTTCCCTTGATATGAAGTCTTGATTCTTTTCTTCGCATTGAACACGACCACTAAATTCTAAAAGTGGTGGCCCGCGAGAATTTATAAACCTCATATCTATGCTCATTTTTCCTGAATAAAAACTGCATAACTATGGAGTCAGAAGCTGTTGTCATATCAACATGCATAAAAGCAGACCCTTCGTTGTGGTTCTATATGATAGAAAGTACTTTTGCACTAGCGACTCCTAAGCCTATAACTGACTTTAAAACGAAGTATAATTATGTAGTCGCTCATCTTTTTCCAGAAACGGCAGCCAGACACAACAAACCGTACAAGAATCTGAAGGGAAAACTAGTGGAACGGTGTTCGGAAAGCAAGACTCAAGAAATTCTGCGCTTGTTATCAAAAGAAAATCTGGGAGACCGGAAGCCTTCGGCATTGTTACGGAGCATGAAACGTCGGCCCGAGAACCACAACATCGATGATTCCTTACTCCCAGAACTTTCCAATCAAGCAATGCCAGTTCCAGTGAAGACGATCCTAGCATCGATTTCTCCTCTGACTTCTGACAAAACCGCTGAGATTTCTGATAGAATTCTACAAATTCCTCCTCATAATGGCTTTTGTCCAGTCAAGTTCCTATTCAATCATCATTCACCGTAGAAAAGAAATCCAACTTCGATTCTTTCTACGAGGAAATAAAGGAGCCACATAAGGTAAGTGCGAAAATACGATCCAGATCGAGAAGAAAGAATCGCAGCCAGGAGAATTTTTACCATCGGCAACGATCTTCTTCACGGGAAAATCTCTGCTTTTATCATGCTCGATATAAGGGAAAAGCTCGAAAATGTACACTTCCATTCTCACTCCAGGGAAACGCTATTTCGGGGGAGTAGTTTCGATGGACCCCTCCTCTTAAAATTTTACATCTCGTTGCATGTTCATAACGAACAAAACTACAGGTACGTGTTTTCTAGTTGATTCAGGTAGTGATGCTTCTTGAATTGTCGCCTCTAATTAAAAACGCACACTTCCTGTTCTTCAAACATTTCGCGCTGCTAACGGCAGTTCTATCAATGTGTATGATCGAAAATCGGTAGCGGTCAATTTTGGTTAAGAAGGAATTTTACCTATTTAATTTATATTTGTAATGTATCCAGTACAATATTAGGAGCAGATTTTTTATATCGTTTTAATTTATACCCAGACTTAAGGAATAAGTGTCTTGTAGATAATACAATATTAGACGTAGATAATACAAAATATACGTCTTGTACAATTTGAAATTATATGGTAAAATATTTAGCTGTAAAATGTTTTCTATAAAATCTGTTTTTGTAAATAACATATATGGTAAAATATGGTCAAAATACCCCGATTTAACAAAATTACCAGATCTTGGTGTGCCTATAAAACATATACAGTTCATTATATAAATACCAAAGGTCCACTAATCGTAGCTAAGCCTAGACGTTTAGCACCTGACCGTCTAATAAATGCAAAAGCTGAATTTCAGCGCATGATTGACCTGGGCCATATGCAATCATCAAAAAGCCAATATGCTTCTCCCTTACATATGGTGCCTAAAAAGTGTACTGTTGAGTGGAAACCGGTCGGTGATTCTCGTGCCCTTAATTCACAAACTATTAAAGAGTATTATACGATTCCTTGCATAACCAATTTTACTTCAGATTTACATGGCAAACTTGTATTTAGTCATGTCGACCTCGTCAAAGCATATCATCGAATTTCGATTAATCCTGCAGACGTACACAAAACCGCGATTTGCACTCCCTTTGGTCTTTTTGAAAGTCTGCGCATGCAATTTGATCTTTGTAATGCGTCCTTAACTTTCCAATGCTTTATTGACGAGGTAACGCGAGATTTACCCTTTGTATACGCATTTGTTGATGATCTACTTCTAGCTTCTAGTTCGGAAAGCGAACATCTAATTCATTTAGACCTATTATTTTCCAAATTAAATTAATATGGATTATGTATAAATACAGAAAAATGTGAGTTTGGTAAAACAATTATTGAATTTCTAGGATTTAAAGTACCTAGTAGTGGTATCGAACCCTTACCAGACCGAGTAAAATGTATTTCAGAATTTCCTCGACCGAATACTCTAACTCAATTACGTTGATATTTAGGACTTTTTAATTTTTATCGTTGGTGTATTCCGAAAGTAGCTGACATTCTAGCACCCTTAGTAAAATTTCTGGAAGGCCATAAAAACAAAAAAAAACACATCTCATTTTAGTGAAAATGAGAAGGAGCAATTAAATTGAGACGAACAAGCAAATATTTGTTTTGGAAATTCAAAACAAGCAATTGCTAAAGCAACGCTATTAAGACACCCTATCCCAGGAGTAGAACTAAGATAATGGGTAGATGTTTCAAATGCAGTAATCTGTAGTTCCTGAAAGCAACTGTCAAATAGCAATTGGGAGAGCTCATAGACTTTTATTCAGTTAAGTTAAGCAAATCTCAAAGAAATGGGTCCACTTATTACCGCGAGTTATATGCTATATATTACTCTATAAAAAATTTAGATACATGCTAGAAGGTAGATCTTTTGTCATATTGAGTGACCAAAAACCTCTTAGCTATGCATTTAAATAAAATCCTGACAAATGCAGTCCTTCCCAGCTACGTCACTTAGATTTCATTTCTCAATTTTCCTCTGACATTTGTTACACAAAATGATTTGATAACACTGTAGCAAATGCACTCTCTCGCAATGAAATAGACAAAATATCTATTTCAATATTAGACTTTAAGGAATTTACCTCAGTTCAATCAAAAGATGCGGGTAAAATCTTTTAACTGAGAATAATACTTCCTTAAAGTTAGAAAACCATTACTTTCTTCTTGAAAATATTAACCTTTATTTTCCGATCTTTCACAATCTATTTCTCGTCCATTCGTTCCAAAATGTATGCGCAGAAACATATTTGAAAATATTTTCTCACCCAGATATTGCAACTTCCATTGATTTAATCACGAAACGCTTCATTTGGTCTGGCATGCACAAACATATTAAAGATTTGGTTCACAACTGTGTTAAATGCCAAAAAGCTAAGATAATTTAGCACACTAACCCCCATATTCACCACTAACTTTGACCAGGAGGTTAACCTGGAGTACATACTCCATAAGGTAGCAACCTGAACCGAAGTATTAAAAAGTGGTAAATACTGTTAACCTGATAGCGATAGTAGTTGAACAATTGGCTGTTCAACCCAGAGTCGGATGTAATCGCTTATTGGTCAAATTAGTCACATGGTGAAACACCTTGCAGTTTCAAATTATTTTCAATTGTGATTTGAATGCGCTTCCTCTCTCGGCGCAACAATTGCGTTAAGCGTTATTTAAACCTGAAAAAAAGAAGGAAAAAAGCAACTAAAGGATCTGCAGAAACTCGCAGAGAATCAAGAAAAACTGGCGGTGGGAAATCATGTGCAATAAATCTAGTTAATTTAGAGGAAAAAATACTGAGCATGGGTGTAATCACCCACCAATGCAGAATCCATTTGACAGTGTTGGCTGTCATTTGGATCATATTTCTTTTCAAGGTTGGCATACATTTAAGATGTTTTCGAATATTAAGTATTACATTTTTTATAATATAGTATTCCTAATTAATTCTAACTTTATTTTCAGATGTAGAGAGTTCTACTTGTGAAACTCCAAGCATAATTCAAATCCCTTCTCTTACTCCATCAACACAAGTAAGTTCTATAAGAGTTAAATTTTATGTGGTCAAGATTGGATTAATAGAAATATTACATTTAATTAATATGCATATGAGCAGTTATTCTTTAAATACAATGCAATCTCAGAAATTTTTAATTACGTATTTGGTTAATTCAGTATTTGACGCTAAAATGTGTATTGACAATGTAAAGAAAAATATGCATCAAAAAATTAAATAAAAAGATAAGTTTGAAATGTGTAATTATTCATGCTTGAAAATCATTTGAAATTAGAAAACACGTTTCTTTTACTATTTATTATTATTATTATTATTGTAATAAAGATTAGACGAAAGAGAAAATGTCCTTCAAAGTGAAAATTTATCACAAAAATTAAACTAGCATTTAATTTGTATTCCAGTTTTCTTTAAATATTTTCAGTGGAAACAAATTATTTGAAAGCACTTTTGAGCAATTAAATAAGTAAAAAAAATAATATGTAAACAAATTTATAAACTTAAATTTATCCATTATTTACAATGTTTAAGTAATTAATGTATAATTACTGTGAAAATGTCAATTTTTGAATTATAAAGTGTAGTCTTTGATTTTAAATTATAATTTATGAAAAAAATTTTTATTCAAATATTAAGAATCATAATTTTTAAATATAATTTACAAACATATTCATAACTAATATATTGGTTGAAGAGTATACATATTCAGAAAAAATAAGCATTATGTACAGATTGCCTTAAAATATTTAAAAATGTACAACACAGCATTTTTATGGTATCATTTTATGTGTTTAGTTAAAAGTTATAAATTATAATGAATAAACAAAACTAATAATTAAATTTTTTCTTTTAATTGCCAGGAAACAAATGATTTAAATTCTGCTTCTCTTCCGAATCCAACACCAAAATTAAAATTTAGAAGATCATTGGATCTATTTAAAAGAAAAAAAACAAAGACATGCTATGAGTGATTCAGGAAAAGCAGTACAAATGATGTTGGAAGAAAGTAAGCGGAGAATTGAAAACAGAAAGAGTGAAAGGGAAGAAGAGCACATATTAAAAGCAGCAATACTACAAAAAGATATAGGATTAAAAGACCAGTAAAGTTTACTTATAAGTCACGAAATTGAACTAAAAGCAAAACAAAACATGCCTGTGAGTAAAAAAATTTAATTAAAAGAAAAACAAATAAAATTACATGAAAAATTTTTAGATGTATTAAATAAAAATTCAAAAATAACAGTAAATCGTAAAAAAAGTTATTTTTGTCTTTAATGATTGCTTAATTTTTCATGCCTCTTTACTGAAATATTTTTTTTAGTGATTACTTACATACATATGTGGAAAATATTTTTTTCAAATGATATTATGAAGCTTTATAATTAATTTTCTATAATAAAGACTTTCAAGTAATAGTAAAGTTGAAACTTTCCAAATATTTGAAAATTGTATACTCTTAATTACTAATATAAATAATGTCTTCCAATACATTTAGCCATAAATTTACCTTTTATTGATTCTTAAACTATAATACTTATATATCGACTCATTGATCTGTTTTACAAAAAAGAAGCACTGAAACACAATTAAGAAAACGCTGAACAATCTCCTTTTTGCAAATCCAGGAGAAAAATCTCGCTGAGAATGAAGCCTTGACATTCAGATGTTGCTGTGTTGCAACTTGGTCACCAAAAGCATCTATGTACAGCTGTACTTCTGGCTCTAAAGGCGGCTCAGGCTCTTCTACAAAAAAGAAAATGTTTAACATTAAAATTAGCGTATTATTTATATCTAAATTAATTAATATTCATTCATAATATTTCTTCATTACCACCAATAGTAAATATCTCTTATTATCAAATTACTTTACACAATGCAAAATTCCACATAGCTGAATTCTTTATTAACTAATATTTACAAATGTTAATTCTCCAGAAATGATTCATTGAATAATTTTCAAGAAACTTTTTAGAAATGTAAAAAGTATCCCAGATAACAAACCATGAATTTGTTAAATGCTTGGAAGTCCAATATTAAATTTATAGTCTTTATTAATAATAGAATATTATTTTTATCAAAAAGGTTTTTTGTGTAAAATATTTTGATAGTTACTCATTTTGAAAGCTAAATTATGCAATACACAACAAGCAATAATTATGGTGGGTACATCATTGATGTTACACTTTAACTTTGTTTGAAGGCATGGAAACCGCAGTTTCAAAACTCCATATGACCTTCTACAGTGTTCCTTGTCAAAATATGAGCAGTATTGTACCTACAAAAAAAGTATAGACAATACATATTTTATTGAAAGCTTCATTATTACCTAAACAAAACACTGAAAACTGGTTCTCAAAATTAGCTCACAATTTGCACTCCCAAAATTAAATAAAATTAAAATTTTAATGGTTTTCATATTTGATACATTGAAGATCTACATTTGAATAATGTTGTGATTTAGAACATTTAAATATACTTTACCTTTTTGCAATCATGAATGCAATATATGCAATGGCTTCATGTTTACAAAAAGGAGTTAATTGACCGACATTGGTTGATGTTAGCTGTGAAACATATTTATAGCTCATCATTGATAATTTTGAAAATTAACTTTTTGATAATTACTTTTAATTCTAATTGATAATTACTTTTAATTCTAATTTGCATTTTTACATGTGGTAAGTTGCATGAAAACTTATTTTTTGATATCATGGTACATCATAAGACATGTTTACGGATAAAATCGAAAGAATGATAAAAGTTTTATTCATTTAATAATGTTTTGTTATGATTTTTTTGATCCTTTAAGAACATCACTATATTCTTTCTAATTTGTTTGCTAGCAGTCAGAAAGAATTAATTTACATATATTAAAGATCTTAACAAAATTCCAATCTCTGTCATTGTCAACTTGACAAGATAAAAATTGCCAAACATTGACTGTGACTGTAATGCACATGTTTTCATAGCCTTTTATTTATAAATTATTTAATAAGGATATTAAGGAAGTCAATAAAAAGTTTTTACACAGCAATGTTTCATAACATGAAACTAAAACTAACATGCATCTAAATTAACGTCAGAATGTAATTCAATAAAAAAAGAAGATTTTATAGTTATAGAAGAGTTGAAAGTATTTGAACAAATTATGCAAGTATGAAATGATATTGAAGTTTGTTTTAATTCAACTAATAATGGAATGTTATATTTCAATCAAACAAAAATATTGTTGCTGAACAGAAATAATTTATTTGCTTTTTACTATTTCATAGTCAAACTGCTCTTGAACAGAGTTTTGTTAATATTTTTTTTAAATATTTATCTCTATCATTTATTGATATTCATCAAAAATAAATGTAATTATAAATATATTGAGTAGAATTCAATATTTATTCACTATGTTACTATAGGCATTATGCAGGAATTTATTTAAATTTTTGACAAAATGGCAGAACTTCTTAAAAATATCTAAATGTAAAACTCACCTTACTTCTTCTGGCATTGTAGGTTGGTTTATTGGAGTAAGTAAATATGCCTGGCAAGGACAGCCACTATCATCCAACAGATGGTATTTCCTATATAATGGAGACTGCATTAATTCAGGAATTGTACTATTGTTGATGATAGTACTATCATGAGTACTTCCTGACCATATAGCCACAACATTTTGAATAGACAAGTCTGCTGTCACAACAGTTTCAACATTAAGTGAAAAGATGCCTTTCCTATTGCGGAACATTTCTGCATCGATTTTCCCAGGTGAAAGGAATGGTACATGCGTACAATCAATATTTTCAATCACACTGGGAAATTGTGCAATTCGAACAAATTTCTCGCTGATCTGTAAAGAAATGTAATTATTAAATTTTTTAAAAATTCGAAAATAAAAGCTTGTTTAATTTTAATAAGTTATACGATAATTAAATATAAATTAATTGTACTAATAAATTATCCGACTAAGCATATTGGCAAAAATTGCCATCAAACGGTGTCAGTTGTTGTCATCATCAACATTTGAGGCGAAAAACGAAGCTTATTTATATCTTCATTGAACAAACTAAATTCAAATTTCACATTTAAAATTATTTTTTTCAAATTTTCATTAAAAATTTATAGTCTGCTGACATTAAAAATTATAAAAATAGGGCTTAAATAAATATAGATGTGACCATTAAGCGACAAAACTTGCTAATTTTTATTATATGAAAATGGTTAACGCGGAAAACACATAAGGAACAAATAAAATTTAAAATATTAATTTTCATGCAATTCCATATAAATTACTAAAAATTCACAACCCTGTTCTTACTCTTAATTTATACCTTTTACCATAATTTCTTACATGCATTTATCCAATATAATGATGAACTTCTTTGAAAATTGGACTTTCTTTAAATAAAAATTCATAATGCATGTTTTGATATTCATCACATATTAGATTAAAAAAAATACACTGCAGTAAAATAGAAAAATATAATATTATAATAAGAGAGTTACCATCCCCTATAAGGCAAATTATCATGCATGTACAAACATTTGAATCTGTTCTGTATCAAATAGTATAATTTTAACAAGGAGAGAAGATTTATATATCCGAGTTAATCAGTCAAATATATTAATGAAAATTTCATAAAATAGAACCTTTGAACATTCTTCATCTGTTTGGGGTATTCTAATATATTGTGGACACAATGAAGCAATAGCTTTGTTAACTCTAGAAATTACGCTAGAAATTGTCGATTGGCTTACTTTTGCCAAATTACCAATTACGAGTTGCTGAGCTCCCGTTGCATAAAATCGTAATGCAATTAATAGTTGTTCAATTGGATTTAGTGCGTTATTTAGGTAACTATTTGGCTCTAATTCGTCATTGATTTCACACAACAGCTCTTCAATACTTGTTTTTGTTAAGCGATACCGCTTATGAATATCCATTTCATCAGTTTCGAGAGGTTTTTCTCTAATTTTGATTTTACGTTTCCTCCGCTGTTCTAGTTGCTGTAGAAACTCTACGCGCTGCAAAGTTGATAAATTAGACATTATACAGTTGAATAATATCATACAACACAGTTTTAAGCACAACAGTAGTCAAAAAATATACAGGTGTTGAAAAGAAATGCGCATGATCACTTATCGCATACGTAAATTGCGCAGGCGCAGTCAGGTTTAACCCTGATGTATATGAAGGTACGGTTCTTGAACGTAGAGGCAGATTTTCGCCTCGGTTACTCTTCCTGAAGTTGATGGTGAGTACCGTTTCAACTCTGACCCGGAATTGCGCTCGTACCTAGCAATCGAGGTAGACGGTGAATACGGCCGTAAATCTCCCATTGGCACTTTTTCCACACCGGATGCTCGTTTCGCACACATACATATTGATTTTATTGGACTCTTACCTCCTTCTGAGGGAAAACAATATTGTTTGACCAATATCGACAGGTTTACAAGATGGCCTGAAGCCATTCCAGCAGAAGATATGACTGCAGAAACAACTGCTCATGCAATAGTACGCGGGTGGATTTCAAGATTTGCATCACCTATCACTATTACTACAGACCAAGGCAAAAACTTCGAATCACACCTATTTCACGAACTCACGAATATGTTAGGGTGTAATAAAATTCAAACCTCACGTTATCATCCTCAAGCTAATGGTATTATCGAACGTATCCATCGACACCTTAAATCCTCCTTAAAAGCTCACAATCAAAGTGAACAGAAATTTTACCAATCGTATTATTAGGTTTACGCACGGCTCTTAAAAATGACATAAAGGCATAGTGCCCAACTAGTGCATGGCACAATTCTTAGATTACCATGTGACCTCGTTTCAAGTAATTTAACGAATCAGTGTGTTAACTCTACTTATGTATCAAACTTAATTAACATGATGAGAGATTTAAACCCAATCACCATCGCAATCTACGGGAAATTCAAAACATATGTAAATTTTTTACTAAAAACCTGCACTGATGTATTTTTAAGATCGGATAAGGTTAACCCATCACTAGCATTTTCTTACACTGGACCGCATTTAGTTACCAATAGAACAGATAAAAATTTTGTTTTGGACATTAACATCACACCGTTTCCATCGATCGATTAAAACCATCATATCAGTTCTCAGATGAAATGGATAATGTCAAATTAACCATGTCAAAGAAAACTGTTGATAGTTCTGGCGTTCAGACTCCTTCACAACCACTGCACAATACTAGATGTGGTAGGAAAATTCATTTTCCAAAACATTTAATTACTGAAGATGTAATATAGACAAATAATGTCTTGTTTATATATAACTAAATATACTGCAAATTCATAAACTAAAATCTGTGGAAAATATTACGAAGTATATAATTTCATGGTTTATTCTGCATTAAGGCTCTTCAAGACCTAGGTGAGAGCTTTTGTTGTCTTGTCGCTCCATCTTGTGTTAGTTCTCAAAGCTTGTAGAGGGGAGTTCTAAAACAATATTATTGGTTGAAATTGCTTGTCAATCAATTCTTTGAAATTAGCGAGCCTGCCAGATTTGGCGCGTTATATCCATGAAAAATTAAAGTACTAACGCCATAAAAACAGCCAAAAAGAGAGTTTTAAATAAGCTTCTAACAGATGTTTACATCAAATTACCCTCAGGGTTCTTAGAATAGGGGTGAGGGAAAATGGGTTAGTACAAATGCTCAACGATTTGACAACGGAATTACCCGTTGCCGTCTTAGGAACCATTAGCAGCCAGTGATTTTAAGGAAAAGATTATTTTATTTACATTTTAGACTACGGCTTTTATTATTCGCACTAAAAAATATGAAGACAAATTGCAGGCGTTGAATAGATGCAGATGTTGCTTAAGCAATTCACATTTCGTGATGAAAAACATGAACTATATATATATATATATACACAAAAATTATATAAAAACACAAATATAGATATATATAATTAAACTTCTAATTTTTTGGATTTTAACAATTTTTCACAGCTTTTTTTGTTTGCTCCTCATTTATATAACTTGGATTTCTTATGTCTATTGATCTAGGATAACGTGGATCGATTAGTTCTGGCAAAACACATTCAAAATAAAAATCATTTAATTTAGTTTTCATTTGTATCTCCCAAAATATATCATTTCTAAAAATTTGTTCAGTTTTAATTCCTTTTGGGGGCAAACCAACAAAAGTTTCATTCACTAATATATAATTATCCTTGGATTTGATAGTAAAATTTATGATTTTTATTTATAAATTTAATTCCTTTTGTTTTTCTGTCTTTTTGTCAGAAATTGAATGCAGATTTCTTTATAAATTCATTGGGATGGATATTGCAACATGTATATGGGCATTATTTGATTTCAACAATACCCTCTTTACCAATTATTCCATCTGACGTGGCAGCTAAATGAGGCAAATTTTTATCGATGAATATCCCACACACGGTTCTATTTTAAGTCCTATTTCTTTTTCTTGTTCGAGAATGGCAGTTTTTCCATGAATAATCCCGTACAAAATTGCTTCATTTTTTACGTTAGAATATAATATTGTTTTTACTAAATTTGGCATCCAGAAGTTCCGACATACAACACCAAAATTTGACGCTCGAATTCTTCTCTCCTTTCTCCAAACAGCATTCTCACTTTGAAGTATATAATAGCTCTTTCTAAATCTTCTCTTTCTTTCAAAGTAAAAGCTAGACTACTCAATAATTTCGATTTTTTTCCCTCGTATTCATTACTTAATAAATCTGGCTTTTCAGCAGCTAAGCCATAATTTTTGTTGGGACCTTGAAAAATCTTTGCTAAAATCCTGGGAATTGACTTATTTTTTGCATTATTTAATTTATTTAATCTTTTATTTTCAAACTGATTGTAATATTTCCCTGGGTTATTTTTGTTAAGTGCTTTGTGCATTTCAACATAATTTTTTAGTATAATGGGAAAGAACTGAAGCATAGCATCTTGTTCGGTAGGAATTCTTTTGACAATAGTTGACTCTCTTCCTACCCGTTAACTTGGCAACAAATTAATTAAATTGTTCTACAAAATTAGTATTAGCGTTATATAATAGACTTTTGGCATGCAGGGCTAAAGACTCTAAAACTTCTAATATTTTATATAAAATATTATCGCTTTTAAGGAGCTGAAGGTATTTTTTCTGCCATTTTTCTTGCAAAAATACTTTTTGCATGCTACATGATTTCCAAACCCTTGATTTGGGATACTTATTATATCTGCTTTTAAATTTACTATTTTTTTTATCAAAGAGTAGCAGTTAGTTATGGGTAATATATTATTATATTTTCTAAAATTTAATTCAGTTAAATTTTTTTCATTGCCCGGTCTTTCAACTTTTTATGATTTGGAAATTAATACTTTATATAATATTTAAAAAAATATTTTTATTATTAATTATTAAAAAGCCACAAGTTGATGACTTAATTGGAAGGAGTCCTCAAAATAAACATGCAAATAATTCTTGTGGAAAAGGTAAAAAAAAAAACTGAACACACCTCATATTTTCTTCAATACATGAAAACAGATTTCTTAAATAATAAAGTGAATGCTACAATCCCGCTTTCAAAAGGTTTTAGTTAAATTTCTGATTTTCTCTCCATTGGCAAATTATTCATTGTATAAAACCATGCAATAAAGTCGATTTCTCTATTCCTTAGAAAAATTTTAAATGTACTAATAAATTTAAATGTACTAGAAAAATTTTAAATGTACGATTTATTTTATAATGATTTTAAACTCTCATTAATATTTTTTTCAAGTCAAAGGAAAATGCATGAAAATTTTATTAATTTCATAAAATAACTTATTTAAGAAAAAATAAGTTTAAACATATTGCTTTAAAAATGAAATTGTCAATTTGTTAGCGTTCTCTTTTAAATTCAATCAAAGATTTTAATTAATTATTCCGGTAATTTTAATAAAAATAACATTCACACTAAATAAATTAGAGTATTAATATTTGAGAAAAGTATTCTCCCAATAAAATGTATAATTTAGCGAGATTAAGAACTTAATTTTAAAGAAAAAATGAAATACAAAATGGAAAAATTCACTCGTTTGGATTCGATGAAATTTTAGAAATGCAATGATGGAAAAAATGCTTATTGCTTATTTCATTATTTATCATTTCTAATTTAATTCAAAAAATATTTTTACGTTTTTTTTTTTTTTTTTTTTTTTTTAGTTATTTTTAGTGTATTAGAAACTATGGATTTTATACATTTCAATTTCATCGCAAAATCACATAATTCCTCTCCATCTGATTTTTGATGAATGGAATAATTTTTTTCAAGCAATTAGAAATGAGTATAAATATTAAAAATTATTACTGTAAAATAAAAATACATTACAGTGATATACAGTAGCTATGTAAAGATCTTTCACAAATTTGTTTAGTTTTATCATATGATATACCCATTAGATTTTCAAGTATTTTTTAATTTTTAAACTTTTAACTATGTATTTAAAAATTCCTTAAATTTTTTAATATGCGTCGAAAATTTTTAGAAAACTTTAAACTCAATTTTGAATTTGGTTAAAATAAAGCGATTATGTATTTCAGGAGATATTTTAAAAGAACAAATACACAAAGAAAGAATAAACATAAGTGGGCTTATTCACCCGATATAGGTTGTGGACAGCCCCCCACTCTCCAAATAAATCATGAAACTGACAATATTCTGAAGTGATCTGTGGAAAGTTTGGGATATATGTTCCATTTCAAATTAGAAGCATCTGTACCCATGACAAGCGAAAGGGTGAAGGGCCTTGATTTGCAGTGAAATCATAAACAAATATAATTTCTTTCTGTACCTCAGAGGAGAGAATCAATTTAATTTAACACATTAAGGTAATATAAAACACAAATCTCATGCATTTCGATTAATACTTTATTTCTTTTGTAAAATTTATGTCCCATATTGGCCTTTTATTATTTTTAAAGTTGATTTCTTTAGATCAGCAAATTATTTATGATTAATATAGACACTGAGAAAAGTAAGCGTCTATTTATAAGAATTATGCTATCTAAAATAATTACATAAAAGCAACAATAATTGCATTCCAGCTGGTAATTTATTTATTTTCTCGTTTGTTATCATGTATTTGTTTTTTGTACATAAAATACATTTTGTAGATCCAAATACATTTAAAATGGTAAAAATAGTGAAATAAATTCACGAGAAATTTGAATTTTTGGAAAACAACATTCAACATCAATTGAGAAATGCATCTAGATGAATATGTTCAACAGAATCTTGCGGGTGAATAGTTTAGAATGGATGTATTAGAAACTTGTTTGGAGACGTTATTGTATTACGTATCGCATCATAGTGGCAACAAGGTGATTTATGATTTAATTATTGTTGTAGCCATAACAGAAAGAAAGTCGTTTCAATCACACTATTTCTAAACCAGTTATTCAAGTGACAATGAGCATATCTAATTGATTACCAATTTTCTTCCTGATATTATTTAACATCTGTTAATAATTTTTCCTGTTTCTCTTATTTGCTCCAAAGCTATTACTTTGATACAGCATCTCTACTAGAAACCGCAATATTATGGACATTCCCCATGCCAGCTACTCCAATGAATTACCCGATATGGATACTTATGTGACTCCGTTACTAGTGCTTATGGATTATGGAGACTTTCCTACCCTAAGTGCACCTAGTGATCGTGTTAAGGATATGCCCGGCCCCAAAGGCCCTTTTCAGAGATATCAACTTATTGTGCAAACTGTTCGTGTTCCTCACGTGTCAAGGCCTGGACTACCTGG
This sequence comes from Latrodectus elegans, assembly GCA_030067965.1. Classification (NCBI taxonomy): domain Eukaryota; kingdom Metazoa; phylum Arthropoda; class Arachnida; order Araneae; family Theridiidae; genus Latrodectus; species Latrodectus elegans. The sequence goes on along the minus strand of CM057822.1, from coordinate 68,174,074 downwards.
TTCTATGCAGGGCCAACTAATTAATGACAAATCTCCAAATGCCTCTGCTGATGGTGACTACCCAATCACTACTGAAGTGCGTTCGTACATACAGAGTGCAATAAGAAGTGTAGTGCCAAATTTGGATGCATTGTTATCTCTTGATCCTTGTATTCCTATCACCAAAGTGGAAATATGTGATACCCTTAGGGAATTAGTTAAAAAAAGTGAACTACTGGAAACACTTGCTACCATCCAAAAACGACTTATGGAAGTGATTGGATCCCAAGATGTGAATTCTTTCATAAAAATCAAATCTGGATATATCAAAACGGACTTTATCAACATTCCTTCATCAGCAGTCAAGAACTACGGGGTAAGTGCTCCCAATTTGGTAATTGTTTAATTTCAAATTGTTCTTTGCATGATGATAATGGTAATAATAATGTATGTAGCAATTTCAATACTGATATTGATAATGATATTTCAACTCATAAAATTCTTAAAACTGGTATAAAATCTAAAAATCTTAAAACTAAAAAAAACGTAATCAAATTATCTAAAAGTAAAAATAAATGGTAAGTGTTAAATGCAAATGATGCTAAAAATAGTTCTAAATTACAAAATAACAAATCTAAACTTGTAAAATCTTATGACTCTGATGATCATTCATCAGACAACATTAACAAAATTGATTGTATTATAGATACTGCTATTGATACTAATGAGTGCAATGATTCTAATTCTGTTACTGTCGGTAATGTAAACTCTATGATAAATATAAATAATTGTAGCGTAACTAATCATATGCAAAATGTTAATAATACGAATAATACTATATCTATTGATAACAATGTGTGTAATGATAATACTTATGTAAATAACACATGCTCAAATGTAAACAATGTTATGTATAGCTCCTCCCAATTACCAACTACTAGTAATGATGTAAATATGTATAACACCCCAACTAAAAATAAGTGAGCTCTAACTAACAATAGTGATGAAGAGGGTTTTATTAGACCCAGAAAAACGGCAAATGTTAAAATAACTACTCCCAATTCACAAACTAACACAAGTAATAAATTCTCTCTTTTAAGTAATTTGCAAACTGAAACTCGCGACAATGTTGACAGTAGTCAGCCAACTACCGCTTCTCCCAGAAACTCAATACCCCCTATTCTGATCAAACTTAAAAGTAATTTCACAGAACTCTTAAGCGATCTTAAAATAAATTGCGACAAAAATATTACAGCAAAACTATTAGGAGAATTTCTCAAAGTATTTCCAGCCTTCTCGGAAATGCACAGAAAAATAACCAAATATTTATTCGACAATCAAATCGAATGCTTAGTAATTAAAAACCGTCTTGAAAAACCCATTAAGGTTGTTATTAAAGGCTTACCCCTCCTCTGAACTAATAAAGAAATAGCTGACTATCAAAGGCTTTGATGTAGCCACAGTAGCAGTCATGAGAAAACACAGGGTCAAAGAACCCATTCCCTGCTTCTTAGTCACCCTAAACTCTAATGAAGTTGCATCCAAAATTCATGATGTCAAAGAAATAATGAATTTAATAATCAGAGTCGAAACACATATATTAATAATAGACATACGCAGTGCTATAATTGCCATGGGTATGAGCATAACTCTGCAATTTGTCATTTAAAACCGAACTGCGTGAAGTGTGGTGAAAAACACACAACTAAAGATTGCCCCCATAAAAAAATAGATTCCCCAAAATGTTGTAAGTATGGCAATTCACATACCGCCTCATACGCAGGCTGCCCTGCGAATCCAGCTAATAAAAATAAAAAATCACAACCTACAATTACAAAATCTGCAAATTCAATTTAAAAAAATTTTACCTTTGCGCAGGCTACTGCACAAAATATTACACCACAGCCCCAAAGCAACACTATTCCTACTCCCAACCTACCTAACGTAAGACAAATTGAAAACATTCATATTATTCTTCAACTGTTTAAAGAAATTAATATAATATTTAAAGCTTATCCTGCACTGTTACAGGCAGTACCTCTTCTAGAGAAGACCATCTATTAACAGATAATGTCAACATTTTATTAAAAGCTCTTAGTTTAAATGATACTAACAATGATAGTTAAAAAATTCGAAAATATGAAAATTATGATATGGTACGCAAATAGTTTTCACAATAAACTTTCTGAATTTAAAACATTTATAACGAAAAACAATCCTGATACTATTCTACTTCAGGAGACCCACCTTATTAAGACTCATAACCTCAATGTACCTAACTATAATATCTACAGAAACTACCGAACCGTTCGCCAGGGAGGTACGGCCATTCTAATTAAAACAAAGATCAGCCATACACATATTCCCACACTTAAATTGAACTTTGCTGAAGCGACAGTTATAAAACTACACTTCTCGGACTGCTCTGACATTACAGTGGGGCCACTCTACATCCCCCAACCCCCAATTCATCACTTCTTTTTGTTGGCTTTGAAAACCTAGCAGCACTCAATTTTAAGATCATCCTCGCTAGAGACCTCGGTGCTAAACACCAGAACTGGGGTTACAATTATGCAAACAGTACTGGAAAAGTCCTAAACTCCCTTATAAAAAATACCGACTTTACCATTTTTAAACCCGATAAACCCACTCATTTTGGCCCTACACATGCAAATTATATAGATCTAATGCTCTCCAGGCATATCCAACCTCCCATGAAATTACCAACAATGGAGGAGCTCCCGTCCGATCACCACCCAGTGCTAGTTTTCTTCAGCAAAAATAATCAGTAAGAAAGCGATTGGCAAAAAACCTGCCACAATTGGAGTAAATTTCGAAATAAAATTAACTGTTTAATTTCAGATAAAGCCTTTCAATTAACTGATGACCCATCCCAACTTGAAGAAAATGTTAATAATTTTACTTCTATTATAAATACTACTCTCAATCACAGTAAATTCACCAAAATGAATCATCAAATAGAATACTTGCCAGACAATGTAATTGATTTAATTAAAAAACGAAATATATTAAGGAAAATTCATAATAGAACCAGATCTCCAGTGATTAAAAATCAAATCAATGCCTTAAAGCGAATAATCAAAAATAAAATAGCCTTACATAACCATGACTCATGGAATGCATACCTCACTAATCTCAATGTGGAGAATGGATCCTTCGGGAGAGCAGCTAATAAAAGGAGAAAAAACAAGGAGTGTGTCCCCCCACTCATAGATGGCGCCAAAGTGGCACTCACAAATTTTGAAAAAGCGGAATGTTTGGCAAACAGTCTTGAAAAACAATTTCAACCAAACAACTTCAGTCATCTACAAAATGACCAGCAAATCTTAAACACGGTAACTAATTTCCTGACTAACAACATTAATAATCAGCCTTTTATTGAAACACCTGCTTCATAAATTGAAGAAATTATTAAACAACTCAAACCCAAAAAAGTACCGGTCATGATAATATCAACAACAAAATTATGAAACAGCTCCCTATTAGAGCAATTTGCTGCCTGTCTACAACCACCAACAGTATACTGAAAACAAGCCATTTTCCAAAAGTGTGGAAAAGGGCAGTTATCATTCCGCTCCACAAGAAGGGTAAAAGCAAAAATCTCCCATCCAATTATAGACCGATTTCTCTTTTGCCGACTATGACCAAGATTGCCGAAAAAATCATTCTTAATAAATTACTGGCCTTTGATGAGGCCAACAAAATGATTATTCCTCAACAATTTGGCTTCCGTAAAAAACTTTCTACCACCCACCAACTACTCAGAGTAGTAGAAAACATTTCAAAAGAAATCGCGAACAAAAAATCCACGGGAGGTATATTTATTGATATAGAAAAAGCGTCCAATGGAGTTTGGCATCCTGGTCTACTTTACAAACTAATTAAATTCCATTTCCCCACACAATTAATTACTTTAATTAATAACTACCTTTTACTGTTAGAGTAGGAAAAATATCTCTCTGGACAGACCCATTCTTGCAGGCGTACCGCAAGGATCCCTGCTGGGTCCTCTCTTATTTAACATCTATATAAATGATATTCCGCAACACCAAAATACTATGCTCTGCTTGTTCGCGAATGATACTGCCGTATTGTCTACTAGCTCTCTCTACTGGAAAATCCATGCTACCCTTACTGAACACCTCATGGCCTTTAAAGAGTGGCTTAATAAGTGGAAAATTAAAATAAATCGAAACAAATCCACTGCTGTCATTTTTACTAGGAAACGTACTCTACCTCCCGACCCAGATTCAACCAAGCGGTATTTCGGTCCCCTGGTCAAATAAAATCGAGAACCTCGGTCTTACGTTAGATAAAAAACTTACCTGGAAAGCCCATATTAATAAAATCAAGAATAAATTTATTTCTGCCAAAACTTCACTCTACCCCTTAATTGCCTACAATTCGAAGCTCTCCATGCCTAACAAGCTATTGATTTATAAATCATACTTTCGCCCTATTATCACCTATGCAGCCCCAATCTGGGGTGGTGCTGCGGAAACGAGCCTGAAACCTCTTGAGGGTCAGCAAAGTAAATTTCTTAGACAGATCACTCAATTAGACATCTACATCAGAAACAATTTGGGTGTCCTTCCCCTATAAAGATACATCCAATTCCTTGCTTTTCGCTTCTACAGCAGACTTTATGAAATTGATAACTCTGAAATACAAGCAATTGAAAACTACAGTCCCTATGAACTTTCCTATTTTCACAGACCAAGTGTGGTTCTGCGGGCTAAACCACATTCAAACTTATCTATTCGTCTCGCAAAAAGTAGAATTAAATAATTTCTTTTTCTTATACTTAAAAAAATATAAATATATAAAAAAAGAAAAAAGAAAGAAAAAAAATTTTTGTATTTATATAATGTATATATAATAGAATAAAAAAATATTTTTGTCTTTATATAGTTATATTAATACTATGTATATAAACTGTAATTTAACAATATTTTCTTGCACTCTTGTTTGTAATATGTATTCAAACTTTCCTTTTTTATGTTTATTCAATCTCATGCAAAGAACTCTCGTTGGGAGCACTTTAACCAAAGCAAAATATTTTCTTAAAATTTGTTATTATTTTTCTTAAAATTTGTTTGTCATTATTTTCTTAAAATTTTTGTTTAAATAACCTTATGTTTTGAAATCATAATGTTAATCTCAACTAAAGTTAGGTGTAGAAAAATTTCTTAGGAATAGAAGGTGCATGACCTTTAAGGCTAGGAACCTAACAAACACTGGATCCATTCTCTCTCTCTACTAAAAGAAAGATAGTAATTATATATTCCCCGTTTTTAAATCTTTGGAAAGTACAATGAAAATGAATGAAACAAAATTAAAAACTATCAAAATCAAAAATTAACTTCATAGAACATAATAAAAATTTCCATATCTAAGTCTCCACGGAAAAAAGTTACCGGGCTAGTTTATAATGTTCAATATAATGATTTCAAATTCAAGCATTTCCTCTTGAACATCGATACCATAACTTCAAATTACATATTTTATATCACCTTAAGTTCTACATGATATTTACTCATTCTTTTGATATTTTAGTACTTTTATTCGTTTTTTGTCAAATGTAATGTCATTTGCATTACGCAGGACAATATTATCCTCAAATAAATTTTGTGAGCATAAAATGATTTCCCTAAGAGCATTTTAAGCCTTCATCTGCATTGTAGTGTGTTGCAATGTATTGTTATCATTCGTTTTGTTATTAAAGTGCTTTTATGTTTTTCCACAGAACTTTTCCTACAAACCCAATTTTTTCAATGATATTTATAATTTTTCAAATTTAAGATATGTTTAGTTATTTATCAGACGCAATATTTTAGCATGATAGTATCGTATGCTTATTAATCATACCTTATAGTGTATAGTATTTTTTTTTTCATGAAATAAGTTAAAAGTAAAATTAAATGTCCAAATGTTTGTACAGGTAAAAACTCATTAATTTTGGAAAATGATTAAAAATCAAATTAAAATATTTGTCTCACTATTATTCTGATAAACTTGTTACCATTCTTATCATTAGATATTTTATTTTATAAGAAATATATATACATGTGTGTGTGTATCGTGCATTTTTTTATATTAAGTTCCTTAAATTTTTAATACATAGGTAATCATGTTTCAAAATCGTAGTATATAATATAATTGGAAAAGGTAACACAAACAGATTATAATATTTCATTTTTAAAATTTACTTAAATTAGAATAAACAAAATTGATTTAAAAATACAAATAGCTACTTTTCCAACACTAATAAACAGGAATCTAACATGCATTATTTACAGATGTCTTTTCTATTTCGTGAGTGAGAAAAACTAAGTCGTCTTGCTCGATTTGGAAGTGTTTCCCAACCGCATCGGAAAACAGCGGGAATCATATGGGGAGAAGTATTTCCCAGAAATTCCCCTACTTTAGGTTACCGTATTGAAGTCGAAAATCATCCAAGTTTGGTGTTAAAAATTTTCGAGCTTCACAGGTGGCGTTGTGTACAGAGATGGATTTTTAGAAATAAGAATGAGCTTGATTTGTAATCAAAATTCGTATCGAAATATTATTGCAATCAAAAACATTTTTAACTTAAAATAAACAAAAATGTTCATTTTGTAACTGTACGCAGAAAAAAGGAAATATCTTTAAACCAAATTTTGTACAACTGCAATGAAATTAGAATTTTGTTGAAATTTACTCGGATGGAGATATTTTGACATTTTAAAAATATTTGTCAAAATTTTAAACGCTAAAAATTGGCATCGAGGTGACAGTAGCTCTGTTTTTCGTAATTTGCAAAAGACCAGGAGTCTCTATCATGAAAATAGCACTTGTGACACGTTAAAATATTATCCATAGGATTAACATTAAATTCGATTTTCCCCAACGGAGGTCTAGCAGGGCCTTAAATCACCAGTCAACAATTTGTTAGAATTCATATTATTGAAAATAGTAACATGTTAGTATATTTTTTCTTTGTAACGCGAACTAAATCTCTGGAAGCATAGTCAGTAGTGATCCCTTTATCACGTCCTTAATTAGTAACGGAAATGGCATTTTCCCTTCTCAGCCCATCTGGAATGGGGTAATGTAAATTCCCATGCTTCGAGGTACGGACGCACAGAAATGCCTGCCGACCCCCTTTTTCCTCGGGGGAAGCAGGTGCGCGGGACCACGTGATATACCAGTTGAGGAGATGAGTCGAAAGACCCCAGCCACTTGGTACGCGACCGCCTTGTGATGTAGTGGAATGAATATACATTCCCTTGAAATGAAGTCTTGATTCTGTTCTTCGCATTGAACACAACAACTAAATTCCAAAAATAGCATCTCTATTTATAGAAATATTAAATACTAAACAATTTGTTTTAATCAAACATTTACCAAATTTAAGAGTTAGTATAACAAAATTAATTTCGATCACGAGACTTAATTTGCAGTCTGAAAATTAAGCACTTGTGACTACAGTTTTTTTGTGACATTGTATTTTTTTTTTAATTTTTATTTTTGTTTGCTTAGTGTTGGTCTTTCTAGTTATGCTTTCACTGCATTTTAAAACATTTTAGTACAATTTTAAGAAAGCACAAAATTGTATATAGAAAATGAAATTTTAATAAATTAACAAATTTAAACTATAGATGGCAGCACCAGTTACTTTTAGAATTAAATAATAATTTGATAGAAATTTTTATTTGTCTGAATGAAATTTATAATTGCAAAAAGAACAAGAAATTTTACCTTTAAATAACTTTTTTTTTTGTCTATGAATTAAAAATAATTAAAATTAATTTCGAATGAAAAATTAATAAATATTGTAATCAAATGTGATGGCTCCAATAGAGAGATATAAATTCAAAATTATATGACATAAATTTTCTTTCATCTGATTAAAATTGATAGTTTAAAAAATCAGAGGGCAAAAAATTTAAAAGTTTATTTATTTTGAACACTACCATTATTTACAATATTTGTATAATTATTTAAATATTATTTTATTAAGGAAAGAATTCTTTCTATAAAGAATCATATTATACTGCATAAAAATCTGAGGAGAAAATTAAAATCTAATATAAATTCTAACACATATGATACCTTATTTCAAAATCACTTATTTTATAAATTTATAAATTATAGAGAAATATAAATTAATATTTTTAATATTTTTTAATCCTTTTATTAAAATTTAAGAAATAAAAATTTTATATATGTGAATAAATATTCACATCACGTTTTATCTGACGTTTATTATAATGATGAAATTCTACCTACTCCTTTTACAACTAGATGGCAGTGCTATATAGGATTGTAAGAGAATTAAAATAACTGTTATTCCAAAAGAATAAAAAGTAAAATATATATTTCGCAGTAAAATAATTTACGTAAACTAGAGCTTGATTTACTAATACAAGCACAATAGAAGAGACTTATTATTTTTAATTACTTAAATATATTATATGACGTTTATGAATGATTTTTTTCACTTCATTATCTTTTTGTTTTCAATTATCTCTCTCTCTCACTATATTTAGATTTAAAATTAATTTAATTTAAATATAATAATTAATGTGGAACGATTCACTATTAAGTAAACTTTTAGTAAATAATTTTTATATTATTTATACTAAAATATAATTTTTAATGACAAAATATGTTAACTGTACGTATAAAAAAATTGAAACTGAAAAAAAAGAATACTAATTTTTTTTCAATTAAAAATAATTTAATGTTTATTTCAAGCCCTACACTACCACAAAATTTAAAAAATTATATCGTTGAAACCAAATATATATATATATATATATATGTATATATATATATATATATATATATATATATATATATATATATATATATATATATATATATATATATATATATATATATATATATATATATATATATATATATATAAATGTGTTTGATGGAATTGTGATTGTTCTGAAAATAAAACGATACTGTGGAATAATTAAACTCGTCAGTCCGAAATATGTAAATTAGATGTCAGCAAATCCTTTCTTCAATTTGAATATCTACAGTTTACTTTTTTCCAAATTTCCTTTTCTTAAGTTTATATATATTAACAATAAAAGTATAAATACCTTTTATGTAAATTCATTTTCTTGAATATTAGTAAAATTCAATAAATAAAAAAAAGGAATACTAATTCATGCAATAGAGAGATTTTATGTTCTAAAATAATATTATTATTCTTAAAATCTAACATAAGATGTCATGAATACATAAAGAATTTTAGGCCTGACAGTTATGACCTTTAATGTTATGTTGCCTCATGGTATATTTTGTCGAATTCAACTAGTTTTAATACGTAAAAAAAAAAAAAAAAAAAAAAGTGATAATTTTATCTTATGAAAATTTGCTGGCATGATTGCTAAATCTACTTAATAATCGTGAATGCACTTTTAAAAAAATCATATTATTAAATATTGCATTGATGTATTGCATTCCGTTTTAACCACGATAATTCTACCGTTTCCTTCGAACTTTGCACCTTTTCTTGACAAAACAAACTTAAATATCATGAAAGAGCAACAGAAATATAGTGAGTAAGCAAAATTGTAAATATTTTCATCAAGTTTCGTATCACACAATCTGACCTTTGACAAATTATGAAGATTTTACCAATGAACTCATTTGTTTGTATAAAGTTCTAGTTATTTCAAATAACCAAACATTATAATTTTTGATAAATCACCATTAACATATTTCTGTATCAATTGTTTTTAAATGATTCAGAACAATCGAGAGTTTTTATCAAGATATTTCAAACGTACCAGATTCATTGAAATTAAAACAAAGTAAACAGGTGTTCCTCCTTTATTTTGTAAATGATTTATCAATTTGTTTTGCAGCACAACCACTTAAAAGAAATGAATTTATATACAGGTAATTATTAAGATCCTAATTTTAAATTTTTTGCTAAAGCATCACAAAACAAGATATATATTAAGAATTAAAAATGGTGCGTGAGAAACAGCAAAATATTTCTTGTGATTGCCGTCTATGAAATAGCAGCTGGATATGATTTCAACAACTATTTTGATTTTCCTCAAAGCAATAAAATTTCTTAAAGTTTTTTACATTATCCAAATTAATATGTAATTGCCACATTTTTTTGACCATATACTACCAATGATAAAATAAAATTATTATCAACATGAAGTTTTAATAGAATAATTTCGATAATGTGTATTCATTTAAATGCATAGTTTGTGCAACTTTCTTTCAATTAAGAATTTCGCCAGCTTGTAAAGCATTTTTTTCAACTACCCATATCTCAACAAACAAATTTACAAACTCAACTTCAATTATCTTGCCGTATTATTTTAAAAGTTAATATTATATAGCAAGTGGCAAGTAAATAATGAGAACTGATGTTATAGTTCTTCACATACCATAATGAGTAATTTAAATATATTTATTGTATTCAGTTTCAAAATTTTAATTTTATTTTGTTTAATTTATAATGATATACATTCCTAAACTTAATAATTTATACATAACACCTTTTGTATAAGCCTCTCATAACACCTTTACACATAACACCTTTTGTATAAGCCTTTTGTATAAACTCAACCTTGTAATATTCACGGCCCAATTTTCAATCATAATTTTCATCGCGCTCACTCTCCCCACAGCATACAACAAAATGTATACAATAATAATACATTTTGAGTATTTTGGCGCTAAACCTGCACTACAACCTTAATTTTAAAATTTTATTTAATTACAAGAATACGGAAATTTATTGACATTTTGTAACACAGATCCTCAGCATTGAAAAAACGAGAAACTATGTTTTTTTTATCTCTCTTGCGTCCCGCCATGCGGGCATTCTCACTGTTTCGCCAAGTTTCGATTTGTCTGGAATTTGTCTGGTCAGCTTAAAAGTTAAGTTAAGAGCGTGCGCAGATGTGAACAAATGTTTTGTCATAGGGAGAAGGAGAAAGTTCTATGTCGCCAATTTCAATTCCAGACAATCTCATTCGAGTCGATCCTTCTATCTCCATTGAATTTATTCTGAATGTGAACGTTATACATATTTTCGTGTAATTGTAATTCACCGTATTAAATTTTCACGGCAGCAGACTTATGCAGAATCATGGATAAATTTTTAAGCGGGCATAAGTGAGCATTAGACGATAGACAAGCATCAACAAGTACACAGACAAGCGTGGTTCTGAAAATAAAATCAAGAAAATATTCTCAAGAATACTTAAATTTTGGGTTCACTAGTACTCAAGTAAATGAAGAAGTAAGGTCCCTGTGTATAATTTGCTCAGAAATGTTGGCGGCAGACAGCATGAAACCTAATAAACTTAAACGACATTTGGAAACACTTCATAGTGAGTACGTACACAAACCCAGAGAATTCTTTGAATTAAAATTAAAATCACATGAAAAGCAAAAATCATTATTTAAAAAAACTTTACAAGTGAATGAAAATGCTTTAATTGCTTCTTACAAAGTTTGATATAAAATAGCCATATATAAAAAGCCTTACATCATTGGTGAAAAGTTTATTTTGCCCGCCGCAATTGAGATAGTAGAAATTATCTTGGAAATAACTTTGCAAAACAATTGCAGTCTATACCTCTTTCAAATGATACTATTGCTTGTCGAATTGTTGTTATAGCTGAAGATGTAGAGTGTCAGCTTTTGTTGAAGTTGCGTGACAGATTGTTTTCAATACAACTAGATGAGGCAACAGATAGTAATAAAGATGCTCATTTCACTGCCTATGTTACATTTTGTGGGAACTCAGAGCAACAGCACTCGGATTATTTGCTATTTGAACTGACTTTATGAACGAGGCATACATAGAATGAAAAAAATGCGTCGGAATATGCATCGATGGTGCTTGTTCTATGTCCGGAAGATTCCAAAGTATTCAAGCACTTATGAAACAAAAATTGCCACTGTGCGTCTAAACACATTGAATGATCCACAGACGAAATTTGGCTTCTAAAGAAATGAGTTCTGGTTTGAATATTGTGCTAACTACGGTTGTAACCGTAGTAAATTACATAAAAATGAGACTCCTGAAATCAAGAATCTTTTCCGCACTTAGTAAAGACATGGGTGCAGTACATTCAGCGTTACTATTTTATTGCGAGGCAAGATGGTTATCACGAGGGAAATTTTTGCTACGTGTTTATGAATTAAGAGAAGAAATCGCCGTTTACCTAGAAGAGGAAAACAGACCGAAAGCTGAGAATTTTCGCGATAGTTTATTTGTGATGAAATTGAGCTACATATGTGTGGTCAACATATTCGAGAAATTAAATAACTTGAATTTTCAACTGCAAGGAGCAAATACACATGTATTGGATACGAGTGATAAAGTTAATGATTTTTGTAGGAAATTGGAATTGTGGAGCAGAAATTTAAAGCAAGAAAACTTAACAATGTTTGCAAATTTGAATGGTTGTATTAAAACTTACAAGAGTGAAGAACAACATGTAAAAGTTGTTTTTGTAACCATTGAAAATAATTTAGCAATGCTAGCAAAGAATCTTAAAAAGTACTTTCTTGCTGACGACAAACTGATATCAAGTTACAAGCGGTTAAGGGATCCATTTTATAATACTCCCGAAGGACGCTCAATCGAAGAGTAAGAAACCTTCATAGACTTCAAGGCAAGCGGCAAAACCAAAAGACAATTGAGTAATAAATCACTCTTTGAATTTTGGGCAGGAGTGGATGATGAGTTTTCTGCACTAAAAACAAGGGCATTTCGCATTCTACTACCATTTTCAACACCTTACTTTAGTGGAACTGGATTTTCTGCGGTGATTTCTTTGAAGACAAAATATAGATCTCAGCTAAATATAGAAAAAGAACTGAGAGTGTCAATTTCTAATATTAAACCCTCCTTCGAAAACTTTGCTCTGAAAGACAGGCAAAAGGAAGTCACTAATTATTAATTTTTTTAAATTTAATAAGTTGTTTTAATTTAATAAGTTAATTGTTAAATATTTCGAAATGTATTTTGTTTTGTATGTGTGTGTGTGTTCTTTCCTTCCAGTCATTTAATCAATTTTTTAAAATAACATTTTCTCTTGGATATGCTCGCGCCCCACATGTGGAGAATCACTGGTATAAGCTCAGATTCATAAAATATTTATTACAATTGGCCTTTATTAAAATCTGTTGTTATAAAATACCATATAATCTTTTCAAAATTTTTTAAAAACAAAATATGATGAAACTTTATCAATAAAAAGTACAATATTTAAAGAAGAAATTTACTTGATAATATTAAAGTAAATAGTCATTGTAAAAGTGAAGCAACGCTACCCATAATTCTAGCCTAGCTGGCACAAGACAACAACAACTAAGTAAATAATCACCCTCCAGATCAATGTCAAAATTGAAGAAGTGGATCCTCTGCTGGTGCCATCTATCGGAGAAGCTTAGAGCAAAGTTGTGCTTTCATTTTCATGGTGCTCTGCTCAAAGAAAAGACGCACCTTACTGACTTAAAAAATTCGCATAGCCGACGGTATCACAAGCTTGGTGAGCTTGTACAAATGTCATAAGTGACAACAACAATAAAGTAAATTGTAAGAAAATTTATTTTAATATTATTACGTAAAGTATATAATTAATTATTTGGTATTATGTATATTGTGTAATATTTATATAATTTATAAATAATAGGAAATTTTCTACAGATAATTTATAAAAGAAAATTTTACAACTTTTAAGATACATGATTGTTTCCAGTTTGTGAAAATGATTTTCGGACATCGAGAGGAATACCTAAGATTAAAATATTTTTGTCATGTATTTGTCAGATTTGAAAATTCCCTGTTTTCAAGTTGTCACGTGGCTTTAAATTATGCTTGAACAATTTTTCTCAAGGCCTCGCTGTTGTGTTTCAAACAGTAATGGAAAGAAAAAATAAATACAGTTGACTTATTTATTTATACCCCCAGTGATGGCTAGAATTTCAGTCCATTGGAGCAAGATGGTCAGTCTGCTGGTTCGATGTGAATCTTATATCCGAACGCAAGGTTTGAGTAATGCATCTATCATACAGAGACATTTCAAAAATCAACACAGTTATTCAGAACAATTTTTAATCTGGATAGAATTTAGTGTGTTCTATTATCTGCAAACTTGGGGAAAATTATTCTCTTAATTGGCTTTGATATCCTATTTTGGAAAAATATACAACTTACACTTTTCCATTTTAAATAATACACAAAATTAGCGTGCAAGATTATTCTCATTTATACTTGTTAATTAATTTTGTATTAAATTAGCATAAAAGGTTTTTCTGATTAGTATAGATATAATTAATTTTATACTTTCAAAACAAAAACTTTCCCTATTACAGAAAAATCACAATTAACTAGAATACATTAACTCCATCTTGTTAATGTTGTACAATGCAATTGTCGACAGGGCCCGCGGTAAAAAAAAAAACTTCGTTGGTTGCCCTTCTGCTTTTAAACAACAAATTTTCTATTCGGTTCAGTTAATGATTGGGGCAACGTACAATAAATTTTATATTTGATTTGGAGGCCTCTGATATATGGGCACGGGGCAATTGCCCCGTATACCTTGCTTTTGTCAGGCTCTGACCCTCGAGCTTTTTTTCTTAACCAGTACATTCCTTCAGCTTTATAGCATATATTCCTAAGTATGATGACGTTTTCTTATAAAACAGCATGGCAGTCAACAAACATACTTTACTAACTCAAAAATGCAGATCTGTAAAATAATTCTAAATATACTTATCAGTAGCACTTTTAAATATTTTAATGAAATAGACCCCTTTATGAACAAAAAATAATTGAAATTTTTATCTTCTATATAAAATCACAAGCAGAGAAAATATGGGTTTTTACCAAGGAAATCCAGTCTAATAACCCATTTACTAGCATATTGTCACTTAAAAGCAATGCTTTTATCTAGCTTTCGCATCCACTGCTAATTTGCTAATTCTGAGAGTTAAATTTTTTGAGAAACCAGGGAAAGAAAATTTCGCGTAAGATTTCATTGGAGACCACAAGAATGGAAAAAAGCTAAAAAAAAATTTAGTTTTCTTAATTCTTTAATGTATAATTGATTATCTTGAACAATAAATTGCGTTTCATTTCACTTATCTTATTGTTCAAGATCTGTAATGATTGTAAATTAGAAAAAAAATCACTCTGGAAATGACTGGGCAATTTAAATATACCCAAATATTCAGAAAAATGCATTTTTTTTGTTGGTAGTTCTATACACATAGTCCTTAATATCTTGTACTAAGTGGGGGCAAGACGTGGTGACCTCGTTGGTGAGGGCGTCGTTATTGTGTCCGGAAGTTATTTGAGTTCGAATACCAGATTAACCGAAGATCCGTCGTATTCATTAAGAGCGGCTGGGGCACGTTAAATATTTCATGGTCGCAATATTCTTCAAGTGAACTGATATCTCTAGAGTGATAAGTCAACCACTGAGGAGACTTTCTTCTTGGTTCCTACTTCTAAATTACGGAGACTTCCCACACAGCAGCTACCATCTAACAAATACAATTCAAATCAGGGCTAGTTAGAGGAAAGCAGGCTGGTACAACAACAACTAACTGTTGGTGTATTTTACTATGAAATGTATGCAAAGACTATGAAAACACGCTTAAACTGTTAATCCTTTTAAAATTGCAAATTTTACAATAACAGTTGTTATTTCATACCCGGATATATTCTTAACAAATTCCACAGTTATACAAATTCAAAAAAGCTAACAATCTTTCAAAATGAGAATCTATAATTATGTATTTTAGTAAAATAAGAAAATTTTCCACATTTGTCTCAATCTTTAGTAGATCGTTACATCAATGAATATATGATCCCTTCGTCAAATCTGTCAGATTAATTAAATTATTTCATGGAAAAAAATGAAATCTGAAATTCCTCAATCTCAGTTTAAAATATAGAGCTGTGTGATTATAGAATGGAACTGTGTGAGTATAAAAAAACAAAATATTATAATTTAAGTAGACCATATAGTTAAAAGATCTCATCGCGTGCAATTACAAACAATTGCTATAATTGACATTAAAGAAAACGATGTTACGTTTCACTCGAACTACTGTGACACATTGATAGATTTGAGCAAAGTATGATTAAAAACATAAAATCATCACCATGGAAGCTTAAATACTTTGCAACATTTTCAGAAAAGTAGAATAAAATAGTTAAAGATAAAATACATAAATTTTCTTTTTCAAATGGTAAAGCAAGATATAAATTTTTATATATTTTTGTATATATGTTGTTATTTTAAATTATTTCATTACTTTATTTTAAGACCCAACTTATTAATTGTAGGTGAAAAGCTTTTTGTTAAGGTTTCTTAATCAAATATTTTAAATTTTTTTACGAATTGTTTTGCTTTTAGTTTTAATAAAAGTATTTTAAAATATCTTGCAACTAAAACAGCAGTTAGTCTTATACTTAAATAAGCTGTTACGTGAAAATCAATATCAGAGTTTATGAGCAATATGTGAAAATTTTAGAAACTTACTTATATAACAATAAAATCACTTAATGTAAATACATTAAAAAGCTTTTCAAAAATAGATTGTGCAGAAAAGTACATTTTATAAACTAAGTGAATTTTAAAATTTCATAGATTTAATTTGAGAATTGTACAAAGATTAGTTTATGATACGCTTCTTCTTTCTTTGGATTAACTCCCATTGATATAGAAATTTTAAGTCTAAATATAAAGAATGCTTTTCTGTATCCACTTCAATAAGGATGGAATTGTTATCGCTTTCTATATAGTTTAAAACAGTTCATCTGCAGTGGAGTAAATATCTGGACTCACAATGGAGATCGGTGTTGTAACTGTGTTACGAATGCGTGGGTTTTCATGCATTATTGAAAATCATAAGACCCCTATCGTCCACAAGGTTAAAGACTTCATTTCTTCTTGGATTTCTATTTGAAGAACCCAGTTAGTGTTCAGGTCACCCAGGAAAATGGTATTGTTGTCAGACCAGTAGAGCAGGATGTCAGTCAAACTTGAAGAATTAGGAGGAAAGTAAGAGTTGAACACTTTAATATTTTTACCCCTCCAAGGGAAAGAAATGTTCTCGATTTCTTGTTTGGTGTAATTTAACTGTGGAAATTCTATACTTGGTACTGAATTCTCCTGATGAGAAAGGTTAGGCCCCCGACAGCACCCCCTTGCTTCTTTCAGTACAAAAGATGTTGTAACCCCTGATCTTCACCTTAGAGGAATTTCGCCGCTTGGTTTACTGTAGAGCAATGTCATGAACGTCATTTGATTCATCTAGTTTCAAAAGTTGGTCAAGTTTTATCTTCGTGGTTGCAGCACCCAGTACGTTTATGTTACTTTGTAGGGTTTTGAGAGAGTGATATTTGTATGGAGACTGACGCATATTTTTTGGACGAGGTCCTCTTCCTAAACCTCGAACGCATCTCTGTTTATTCAGCGCGACAGACGATGCTGTGTTACTTACTAAAGGCAGCATTATGGAGAAGGTAGAGAGCAGCTTCTGTTAGTGCTGGACATCTGGTGCACCCTATGTAGAAGTCCAAATTTGTTTCGTTGCCTAGCCAAATTTGGATGAGCGTAATGGAACAGCCTTCACATCATGGGTGACCCTACCAGGAGATTCTCTCCCGACGTATTTCACCCGTTCCGCCCAGGTACACCCCCCTCGCTGGCTTTAAGGTGGACTACTGAATTTGAAGGGAGAATCTAACTGTAAAAGTAACATGCATTCACTTCTTGACAATCAAAACTAGTGCCAAGAAAGGGAAGATTTTCTTAGAGTTAATTCAAATCATGACTATCTACTTTTCAGGCTCAGTTAAATTAGAAGCCCTTTTATATTCATTAAAACAATAATGCATATAAAATATGTAGGTTATACAAGATAATTTATTCATAATATATATTTTAACTTGATTATTTTTTCATTTGTTTAAAATTTTCAGAGGATTTTAATTTATAGATAACTAGCCTCCATTACTAGGCTGTTAACTGATACTAATTTATCGCTACCCGTGGGCATCTATGAACCAAATCACAGAGGTGAATAGCATTACCCACGCCATTGCAACACAAACCCGTTTATAGGGTGGGCCATATTTATTCATCTTCTCAGAAAAACAGGACAGAGAAAGGAACACAACATTACCAAACTGGGATTCAAACTTAGACCAACAACTTAAGTGTTGGAAATGCTAACTACTCAGCCATTGGCTGGTCTCAGAGGATTTGTACTTCTCAAATTCTGCGTAATTCTGGGTGGTACACAAGGAAATAGTTGTTATTCTTTCCAACAAAAATATCAATAAGAATAGTTATCATTCCATATATATTAAAAAAAATTACTATACTGGCAAAAATCGCATATTATAATTAAAGACAAGTAAAATACTTCTTTGAAAACATTATATTTGTTCCAACATTGTGATATAGTAAAATATATAATCGCTTCAGTTTCATTTTTAAGTGTTTCTTACATAAGATTATTATGTTAAGGTTTTAAGTTATACATCTTTTATTTCCCTTCAGAATATATTCACATTTGAAATAAAATTTACATATCTAATAAATCTTAATGCATACTAAGGAAAAAGTAACTAAAATCTAGGGTTTGACTTTAAAATGGCACAGATGCCATGTAATCTAGGTTGTCATATTCTGAGGAAAGTTTGGGAATTTTGGTGGATTTTATTATGTATGTGGCAACTTTATTTTTATTTTGTCATACTGATGGAGAGACCTATAGGAATCATGCAGAAAATTTTACTGTGGCAACCTTAGTATATACAACATCAAGTAGTGATAAGTCCACTTGGTAGCATTTCTTCATCACCAAAATAATTCAGAGCTTTGCTTCCTGGATTATACGGCCCTTGTTACCCTGAAATTTCTGTTCATGATTTTTGAATCTGATTTCAGATGCAAATTGTTCATAACTCATCTTACGATAAAATGATTGAGGGCATAGTAATAAATCAAAATAAAAAAGAAACTAAAATTAATTAAAATGATAATTAAATGAAAAGAAAAAAGGATTAGATGTTCTCTTCACACACACGTTTCAGATATCAAACATGAGCAAAACCACTATGCGCTTAAACTGTCTACAAAGCAATAGATGAATACATAACAAAATTAAGATGGTTTTTTAAAGATGAAATGCTTTCCTTCATTTAAAAAAGTTGTTTTTAAAAATGTGGTTTTGAAATAGTAAATATAAGTAATAAAAATATTTTAAAATCAATTCCTACTTAATCCAATATTTTATTGTCAATATACTTTCACTCAATTCCTACTTAAGTAAACAATGAGAAATATTTTTTTAACATATAAAACTAAAATTGTGAGTAATTACATTTAATTAACGAACTAATATTTGAAAAGTTATATTAACATGAAATATCATCCATTACAAGTTTAAAAAAAATTATTTGAACTTGAGTGGATGAATAAAAAATATTTTATCAATAATTGAAAATTTCAAAAAAATATGCATAGGGAGAGTATGAACTAACAGTAGGCGCATTGAATAACTTAAATTTCCCCGATATTTCATCAATAAAATGAAAATAAGAGTTGTTTTTAAATATTTTGTTTTGCATTTTTTTAATATAATTCATTGTTAATAATTTTGTCTAATAGTTCTTGTAAAAGAGCAATGTGATAGAAAATAGCTTAAAAATCTAAGTTGTTTTTCCTGTTTTATAAACTTTCGAGTTTAAAAACTATTTTTTGCACATGTTCTTGAAAACGAGTGTTAGCTGTACGAACGATGAACAGATGAATTATATTGAAGGGTGAACAGATGAAAATTGTAAGAACACCTGTCGAATCTTGTATTTTATTATTATTTTTTTAGAGATAATGATCGGTATTTATCTACTTATAACCTGAAAAATCACCAAGCACTTAACACATGCAGAAAGTAGAAGCAAATCATTTTTTATTATTCGGTAGTTTCTGGAATCGATCTATAGACCATTCTCCAGCCATTTTGTGCAATTTTTCAATTTTTAAGTTTATATATATATATTCTAAGATAAATTGCAATTGTATGCCACTTTGATTCTATCACCAGGAAAGAATTAAGAGAGTTCCTATGATCCAATACTATCATATTGGAGTTAGCTTTAGTAGATGAATTCATCAATGGCAAACAACTTACTTCCGAGAATTTTCTTATCTCGCTATGATAGTTCGCAAAAGCAATTTAAAAAGGAAATAGCGGCAAATGTCTAGTTTGCAAATATAGCTTCACCTAAATAATTTTTTGACAATAAAATATTTGGAGACAAAAATAAAAGAATTTATGTATTTGATTGAAAATAAATTGAAACAGATAAATTTAATTACTCATGTAACAATTTGTTCGAATCTAATTATTTAAAATTTAATGTTGGCGTAAGCAAAGCAGTATCCTTAAGATTTAAAAGAGATTGTTTACAAATATTTCGAAATTATTAATTTACAATTTTATTAACTAAGGAATTTAGAATTTTTTTTTTCGATGTTCAAGCGTTTTATTCGTGTAAGGTTAGTGTTGAAGTTGAACTGATTATCAAACAAAGATTTAAGCGAAATAGTCTTTTTCAAGACTTTTCAAAAGAATTAAATATTTTTAGTGCTACAAAAATTTTCTAAACGATTTATTTTGTTTTCCGGACGACGATGGAATAATAATGGACGAAGATTCAGATTTTCAGTACGAAGAAGTTAATCGCTTTCCAAAAATAAGTGATGCAAAGAATTCAATTTATGAAGATAATATTGACACTCAAATTAAGTTTGCTGCTAATAACGGAGTAAGCAATTTTACTATATTATTTTCATCATGTACTTCTAATAGTATTCCAAAAAATCCAGTTGCATTAAAATCCAAATTACTTCATTTAGTCGAGCATCATAGTGGTATTATCGGAATTACTTTGATATACCCCCCCAAATCGTAAATTTGGCGACTTTTTTTCTCGCCAAGCAAAATACCCGTTTCTAACGCTTTTTCTCGCCAAGATGAATTCTCACTGAATACAAATAATTAATAAACAAAAATTACTTAATCGTTAAATAAAAAAAAATGAATACCTAAAAAATACAATGAATACATAAAAAATACAAATGAAGGAA
Organism: Latrodectus elegans; assembly: GCA_030067965.1. NCBI lineage: Eukaryota > Metazoa > Arthropoda > Arachnida > Araneae > Theridiidae > Latrodectus > Latrodectus elegans. The sequence goes on along the minus strand of CM057822.1, from coordinate 68,152,910 downwards.
TGAAGCTGAGTAACAAATCTAAGAAAAAGAAGCCGCCGATCTAATAAAAAGAATTATTTATAGACAAATCTTGAAATCCTCCCAATTTACCCCAGCAACAATTTCCATAAATTTATTAAAACAATCAACATCAGCCGCTAAACAAGAGTGCGTAGGGAGTGCCAGATTTGGCGCGTAATTTTTTGGGGGGGGGGGGTATATCAAAGTAGCACCGTATTATCAAAGCTCGCAATACTAGATTAGGAAAACTACTTATAAAAACTAACAAGGTTAAAACAGCTTTGGAGGTATGTAAAATTAACAATATTTTTAATGTACCAGTAAAACCTTTTATTCACTAAGACTTCATAACTATAAGATTCATTTTGAGAGACATTCCTGTGGTCTTATCATTGGTAAACCTAGCAGAAGAAATTTCCCTAAATAATCTTAATGTAAAAAGTATTCAAAGATTTACAAAGAAAAATTATCCTGAACTAACTGAAACTTTATTAGTAAATGTGTATGGACATAATTTGCCTGCAGAGATTACTTTATTTTTCTCAGTAGTAAAAATCTTGGAGTTCATTGATAATCCGATACGGTGTCCAAAATGTTTTACGTTTACACATTCTCCTCAAAAATGTGAAATCGCTACTCCGATATGTCACAAATGTGGTGTATCTTATGTGGATCAGTTGTGTCTGATATCAGCACCTATTTGTTGTAATTGCAAAGGTTCACATTCAGCTGACTTTATAAATTGCCCAGTCAGGTTAGAAGAAAAGTTTCTTAACTTTAAGTGTAAAAATCACCTTACTTACACAGAAGCTCGGCGACAATATCAGTCAAATAAAACTTCCCCTTGCTATGCCAATGCGACAAAAACTAAGGCAACTGAACCATCCTTATCGCTTACAGAAATAGAAAGTTTAATAAACCACACAGTTCAGACTACTGTAAAGGCAACTTTTCAAGAATTAAGTAAGCTATTTGAAGAAAAATTGATAACCCTATCTAATAAACAAGATGAAATGTTCTCAAAAGTTATGGTGACTATTCAAAAGTTAGCCGAATCTCAGATGACTTCAAGGGAATTATCCTCTTCACCACGTCGGAAAACTATTCGTTATAATTCAAATACAAAAAAATCGAATCATCAGATAAGGTGAAATTACATCATTCCGCTTCTAACAAAAATGTAAGTTCTAATAAAGAAAGGGAAATTCTCCTACCAGGAAGTGATATATTGGAAGAACGATATCAGATTCACTAAATATCAGTTGAGCTAAATATAATAGAGTTAGAAATGTTTAAAAATTTTACTGATTTTAAAGCATGTTTTCTCTGATTTCATGGAACTCTCATAGCATTCTCAACAAACGCCATTTTCTAAAACTCAAGTTTTTTGTCAATGCAAATGTGGTTGCAATACGGGAATCTTTTCTGAAGAGCAGTAAATAAATAAGCTTATCAAATAAGAAGAGCAGCTTATCAAATAAGATCATATTTAGATCGGATAAACCTGGTGGAAAAGGAGGTAGTCTGATTTTGGGTGTCGATAAATTTCTTCCCGCTCGAATGATCTTAATACCTGGGAATTTGTCAGACGGGAGAGAAGTTCTTGCTATACATATCTCTATTGGTAAAACAAACCTCTCTATTATTAACATGTAAATTCCTCCTGGTAAATTCTCTATTCCATGGATTCAAAACGTCCTTCAAGCAGTAGAACCTCCCTTTGACATCGTTGGGGATGTCAATATTAAACATACTTCCTTAGGCAGCTATTCTAACTCACCGCAATCCAAAGAATTTCTAAATTGGCTGATAGAAGATAACATATGTATTTAAAATGACGATACTCCTACTCATTTTGGTTATAATCAGCTACCATCCCTTCTAGACTATTGCTTAGTTTCCCCTGATATTTTTAGTCTCTGCTCTCACCAAATTCATCCAGACAGTTATAGCAGTGATCATCTTCCAACGCATACTTCTATTAATTTTAATGTACAGGAAAATAAATCCCAATGATATCGGGCCCGTATCTTATGGTCTAGATGTCTCGCTTCTCTTAATAATCAGATTTCATCTTCTGGTATCAGTTTTTTTTTTCAGGATTTGTATAGCCCTTGTAATAAAGAAATACGTAATAATCTTAAATGGCAGGTTTTTAAGAAGAAATCATATCCTCCTTGGTGGTCTTCAAGGTGTAGTTTCCTTTTGGGTAAAACGAGACGATTATGGAGATTGGCAAAAAGGTCTTGCAATAAGAATATTTGGATCAAGTATAAGCAAATAGCAGCTCAGCTCCATCAACTTATTGTATTTGTTACCCGCAAGTATTGGGATGATTCGATTAATTATGCCTGTTCATTTAAAGATATTTTTCACATACTTAGGCAAATTTCTAGAAGATCTTCTACTTCGCTCACTTCTCACTTATTGTTCAAAGTTCTTCTCGGATTCCCAAGAACAAGCTAACCTTCTTGTAAATTACTTTTCAAGGCCTCCTATTTCGGTAGGAATTCCTATAGATTTAAGCTCAGAGATTTTCTATCAATATAATAGGGGTTTTATTTTAGCAGAGCTTAAGGGTGCTATTACTAAGAAACACTCAGTCATTGGTCCCGATCACATGTCAAATAAAATGCTTAATGGTTTATCTCCTGCATCCCTTGAGTTTTTCTCTCTCTGGTGTCAGTTTTCAGGAACCATTCCCAGCATTTGGAAATCTACCACAGTGGTTCCCATACCTAAACCTAATAAACTTATAAACGAGATATCATCTTACAGGCCTATTTCTCTCACTAGCAATTTATGTAAAGTGGTAGAGAGAATGGTTCTTAAACGTCTTCTTAACCCTACAACATTGGAAAATTTTTTCATCCTCATCATCTCGGGTTTCTACGTTATAGAGGCTGTGATAGTATTCTATCCATGATACATCACCATATAATCTCTGCAAGTTCACAAAGGAAATTTATTGTTTGTGTATAGATTGATATTTTCAAAGAATACGATTCTGTTTGGCATGATGGTTTATCTTATAAACTTACGCAAGCTCATATCACTGGCAAAGCCACAAAAGGGATGATGAACCACATACAAGACAGATTTTTCAGAGTGAAATGGAGGAGCACTTTTTCAAATTAATTAAAATCTTACAGGGGTGTTCTACAGGGAAGTGTATTATCGCCATTCCTATTTATGATTTTTATGGCAGATATTTTTGAAGTAATTCCTGAAGGGGTTCTGTGCTTTATTTATGCTGACGATGTGTTTCCTTTGTGCTCCGCTTTAACATCTGATACATTAAGAAAAAAGATGCAATTGGCACTAAAAGTTAGCCAATGGTATGAACAATGGATGTTGGTAACTGATCTAAACAAATGTTCTCTCATAAACTTCTCGTCTAGGAGAGACCTTGGAGTTATTCAGTTGAACTTTGATAATCAACTGATCAAATATTTGCAACACATGCGTATCCTTGGAATATATTTTCCCCATAACATGTCTTTTAAACACCATTTTCTGCAAAAGAAAAAGGCATGCCTGAAGAAACTTAATGAATTAAAAGCTGTTGCAGGATTAAAACGAGGTTTGAGAACTTTCCATATGTTAAATATCGTAAATGTCTGCTTTTGTGGAACATCAACTATGGGTGCCATATACTTTTGTCTGCAGGTAAAAGCGATAAAAAAAATTTAGATGTCATTTATCATGCAGCGCTCCGAATCGCTATTGGGCTCCCAAAATGGACTCCAGTTCCTATCCTATACCAAGAAGCAGATGAATTTCCATTATCATATCGCCAAAATTGCTTTCCCTAAAAATGTATTTTCGAAATATTAGTTTAGATTAAGAGTCTCCTTGTGCGAAATTGTGGAAATCATTATCATTCACTCATATCAACAAGGGACACCCTCTTGTTTTTCTTGCCAGAAATTGGCTTAGCTCTCAGGAAATTAATGAAATAAACATAATGATGTCACCAGGATTTCAGACTCTGGACTTTTCCAACGTACTGTTTTCCCTGACAGATCTCCCATTTCAATCTAAGAACATTCCTAGTGACATTATAACAAAAATTTTCAATAACTACACTCTCCTGCAACTTGCACAAATCATATTTTAATTTTTACTGATGCTTCAAAGAAAATGTCAGATCTTGGTTTAGCAGTCTTTAATTACACCCAAAATTATTTCTTTTCTGGAAAGGTTGCATCCCAAAATAAAATTTTCACTGCCGAATGCCTAGCTATTTTACTAGCACTGAAAAAGGTCTGTACGAAAGCTCACAACTAAATGATACTATCTGATAGTTTTTCCTATATAGCTCTATTACACATCTCTAAGGAATCTCCTACAGTAATACAGTCAGTTAAATTAGCAATCATCGATGCAATGCTAATTAGCAATTCAATTCATTTTGTAGGGATTCCAGGTCATTCTGTTAATAGACGGCAACGGAAGAGTTGACTGTATTGCTAAATCTGCATTCCACAGACAGTATATTCACAAATCAATTTCTCCAGATGATCTCACCCGTTACGCTCGGATTCATTTTAAAAACTCTTATCTAAAGAATAGCTGAACAGCAAGTATTATAACAGTTTTGCTCACCTGCTATCTATAAAGAAGTGTCCTTCCAAAATCTCGCATGGAAGATTTCTGGATTTCTAGGGTTAGAACTAGGTCAATTCCAACAAATACGTTACTGGCTCGATTTAAATTATCTAATACAGACAAATGCGTAATGTGGAGCGGTCGAGACTATAGATCACATATTACTTCAATGGCTCCAATGCAAGCAGATACGAGAGCTCCTTTGCCAAAGAAATGGTATTGGAGCTTTATCCTTCTCTTGGTTGTTTGAACTATCCGTAAATCCTTCCAATAAAATCGAATGCATCGTGGATTTTATGAAACGATCTAAAAGGTTTTAACCTTTAAGATGAAAATTCAGCACTAAAGATCATATTCGATTTTTTTCAATATCAGTTTTCCCTGAGATTCCAATCAATTCACTGGCAAAGAGTCCCATAATATCGTTTGTCAATTAACTTCAAAAATCTAGCATATAAATGCATTTGATGGTATACCGATTCTACTATTAGGAGTAAGTGAATAAATTATGCCATGCTTTCCTCCTGGAAGGTGAAGACTATCAACGAGAGAATATTGTATCAAGTTTCATATAAAATCTATCAAAATGTGTGTATCAATTTATAAAAATTTATTAGCTGATGTTTTATTTTCAATGTGAGCAAAAAGCATTTTAGCATAGAGCTCCAAAAATATACTTTGCAAGAAAAAAAATTTAACTAAGGAAATTTTTTAAAAATTTAAATCTTCCTTACCGATTTAAGCTAATCATAAAGTGTATCTCTTGTGTGTCTTGTCTTTTCCATTTTGTTTTTTCTTTCGTACTATTATTAACGTGTTAATGGCTTGAATCAATGGAAATCAGCTTCTCAAAACGACACTTTGATTTTTGTATAAGAATTTTTTTTTTTTTTAACAAAATGAACTACGACAATATTTTCAGACATATTGTGAATTTCACCTTTTTTGCTACCCCTCGAAGAATACGATTTAAAGGCAGGCAGGCAGGCAGCAAATTCGTCAACAAATCAAATTTATGACGCCATCTCTACACGATGCAAAGAGGACGAAACGTTATCTGACGTCATGGATATTTTAAGCGAATGGGAACTGTAATAAAGGGAAGCAATCATGACCTCAAATGGAACGGAAGAAACAAACAATTAAGGGTTAATAAGTAATATTACAATAATAGTACACACACACACATAATAGTAACAGTAAACACTCGAAGTTGCATTAATAATAGGGATGTTTTACAATAACATATCAACAATAACTACAAAAAAAATATGATAATGAATTTGATACATGCATTTTAGAGGCTTTAGAAATTACTGGTGATAAAATTAAAAATTGTGTAATCCGATTACTAATCTCCTCAAAAATTATCGTACAGAATTTAATCGACGAAATACATCTCAGCAATGAAAAATTCTTCAGAAAAAAATTACACTTTTTATTTTTTAGATTGTGATTAAATCTAATCACCAATTGATTTAATCACAATCTAAAAATCATTATAATTACTAAATTTTGGACCATTTACATCATTCAAATATCAGTAGAATATTTTGCAAAATTAAGTAGAATATTGATACAATTAAGAATTTTCTCTTTTAATTAAGGATTATAAATCGTTGCTGTAAATACAATGATTATCAGTAGATTTTAAATCTCTTCACATAAAATCATCAGTTCAATCATATCGTCTTGTAAGATGGGAAGGGATTTTTAGATAATAAGCATTCTGCACACATACAGTTAAATTTGGACATTGAGATGGCCCGTTGGGGTTATATTTTCCAATAGAATCCTTAAAACTAATTTGATAAAGCAAGAATTGAGTTTCTTCACTTTGAATTTTTTCAAATATTTACCGTCAATTAGGAATTCCAGAAATCAGATGAATAACTATCATACTAAAAAAGCAACAGACATTCTATTCAGGATTAAAAAATTTTTTTAGATTTTTAACAAATTCAATGTAATTAGTACACATTTTTAGTACACAATTTTAACAAATTCAATGCAATTAAGTAACACCTCAATCTTTAATTTTCATTTATTTATGGAGTTTAAAAGTTTTCCAAAATGAAAACTACTTTCTTAATTCTAAGTTATGCAATTAATTACACCATATTCTTTGATCACAAAATAAGCAAATTTTTTTTCTTTGCTTCAATTCAATATTTACTGATAAAATTAGGAGACATCTTTATTCTTTTAAATAATTAGAATTGTAAAATGTTGTGTAATTTACCCAATGGGAAGCATATAAAAAAGAAAACAGAAGACACTTGTACAAAAACTTGCATATTTTATTAAATAAAGAAATAATATTTGTATTAAAATTGATACAGATGTCATAAATTATTTTAAGTAATGAAAAGGACTTCCACAATGAAAGACAAAATTAGACATGCCTTTGGAAAAATTCGAAAATATTTCAATCAATTTTAATCACCACATATAATACAGCTCTCATGTTTAATGTATACACTTTCCCTCGCAATCTTCTAAAAGGAACCTTTTAGCACAAATTTTTGATTTAATTTTCTAGATAGTTATGGAAATTTTTTTTTTTTTTTTTTTTTTTTTTTTTTAAAAAAAAGAAGTGATTTACGAAATTCTCGATTATTTTTTTTCTCTCTGAGATCACAGAAACATGACTAGATATTGATTCCTCGTTTTTGAAAAAATGGCGGTCAGCATCCTTTCCTGGCGCCATACTTCTTTTTCATTTGGGCCAGGAGTTTGTTATGCACGGCATTGTTCTTGTGCATGAATGGTGCACGACGGCGCTGGTCACTTGTACTCAAAGTTTTAATACCTGGTGCATGTACCAGAAAGGCATTATCAAGGATGTAAAAATCGTAATCCAGTAAACATAGCTCGAACATCTGAAACGAAATTCGATTAGATTAATTATTACATAATACTTGAGATTAAACTACACAGATTTGCTTTTATTAAAAGCATTTGGAACTTTAAGAACATAGTTTTAGCTTTTATCAGTTCATACAGATTAGTCAAACATTCCATAAATTCTGTTTTTTAATAAAATGAGATTAATTTGGTCAAATTTTAAGTGCAGCGTTATATAATAATCTACAGAAAATAAAATTACTATTTAAGTTATATTTCAAAGACGCTATAAAAAATCTAGGAGATGTAGGTTTAAAATTATGACCAGTTTTTAATAATATGTATGAATTTTAAATGTAAATCGTTCAATAAACATCTAACTGGTAACTAAATAGTAAATAGTGCTTTGTCTTTCAGTTAAATTTATGAATTTGACAATTTGTGTGAGTGTTTGTAATGATTGAAAACTGAATTTAAAGCATGAGTACTTTCAGAATTATATTTAATGTAAAAACATTGTATACAGAGTAATAAACAGATTGAATCATTCAAGAAATAAGATTCAGTTTTTCATATTTAGAACAGTACTCAAATTGATAGATTAAGACTGACAGAAATTCAAGATGTCCATTTCATAAAAATAAATCAAATACTGAAGTTAAAATTTAGTTTCACTTTGTCTCCAAGGGAAAAAATTTTACACTTAATTTCACATTTAATCACACAAACGCATAATTGATAATTAAATGCTGTTTTACCGCACACCCAAAAATAAGTTTTAATTTATAATCTGAATTCCTTTTGAAAATCAATAACCCTAGGGACAAAGTTTCTTTTATGGTACTTGCGTACTGTTCAATCAATCATTTTTGCCTACAAATATGCTGCCAAATGTTACATATTTTAATCAATATTTAAATATGTGAGGGGAAAACAGAATTATTTTATACATCCATTGGAATAATTGGATAACAACTTTGGTTATAAACTCAAATTCCAACTTCGACATCACGACAATTACAAGAATGTACACTCATGTCCATAAATTAAGGATTATTCAAATTCAGGCAAAGAGACAGAAGCAAAACAAATTTGACATATTTATTCAAAAGATTAAACAAAAGGTAAAGAGCAAAATAGATGGTATATGTTTGACATCATTAATAAAAATTGCGATTTTTACTCCCTGGAGCCAATTTTAAAAAAAGAACCTATTTACAAAACCAATATAACATGATGGTTGGTATGATGGTTAATACATAGTATGCCCCCCAGACGAAGCAATACATGCCGTACAATGCCTAGACATACTGAGTATCAAATTATCGATCTGATCTTGGGGAATATTACACCACTCATCAAGCAATGCTCTCCGAAGTTCCGGTAGACATGTGGGACAGGATTGATGGGCTGCAATTCGTCAGCCATGCATGTCCCACACATGCTCTATTGGATTCAAGTCCGGTGAGTATGCTGGCCAGTCCATACGAGTGATATCCTCCAATTGAAGGCATTCGTCTACAATGTTTGCATGGTAAGGACGGGCGTTGTCTTCCATAAACAGAAATTCATCCATGGCACCCCGAAACAAACGTACATGTTGTTCCAGAACGACATCCCTATAGATATGGCCTGTCATGGTTACATTCTGAAGATGCAGGTTAGTTCTGTAAATCAGAATAATTCCTCCCAAAACAAGCAATCTTGTACCACCGTAACGGTATAGTTCAATAGTGTTCTCTTGGTCGTAACGAATACCTGGCCCTCTCCATAGGAAAATCCGGTGAGAATCAGACTGAAGGATGAATCTAGACTCCTCGGAAAGGAACATACAAAACCACTGTTGCGGTGTCTGCAATGCATCCTCTCTACGCCAGGCTAAACGCAGGCGACAGTGAGTTGCGGTAAGTGGAACACATCTGACACGCTAACGAGCATGTAGACCAATTTGCCCTAAGCTTCTGTACACGGTTGTCTTGAAATTGTCGTACCCGTATCTGAAGAGAGCTGACAAGACCGGTCTGATGTTGTGCTTCATCTGTTTCTTTTGGCAGTAACTGTCGAATATCAGTCCCCATTCAGCACTGTAACTCGGTGGCGACCTGTGCTGTAACGTCTACTCACATTACCCTTATCTTGGAACCGTTGCCAAAGGCTGAGATGACACTCTGGGTGATTCTAAGTTCCTCGAATACTTCCACCTGGGTACGTCCACATTCCAGACGGCGGATAATTCTACCACATAAAACATCATTCAAACGCTTCTTTTGGGCCATAAGTATGCGATTATTGCACTAAAAGACTTTTAAAGTGCTAGTGAACAATTTTACTTCTTTGTGACCATTCCTTATATACCCTTCTCTTACACTCTCGTCATTGTGACGTACTATCAACGCCATTTGGTGGTTTTTTGTAATTTGCATATCATTTTTCAAGATTTTTGTGAACATAATACATGTGAAATTTTTATTTTAGAGTTCAATTTCTGTGTTCTTTTGAATTATCCTAAATTTATGGACATGAGTATAATCAAAAGCTTAAAAAACTTCTATGCATTGAAAATAAAAAAATAAACTTTATGAAATAACTTAATGTTAAACTAAATCTCAATACTTGGTAAAAATATTTTTTTGCGGAAAAGAACGACGAGGTAATGTTTAAATTGAAATAGATTTTATTTTACAATAAAAATTATACTTCTTTTTAGTTATTATGCTTTCTTTTTGTTTAATTTATTTTGTAAATTATATCATGCTTTTAATGTTATGAAAACTAGAATTATTATAATTAAAATGATACATTTCATGATTTTAAATATTTACATTAATTTAAATATTTACATTATTTACATAAATCTTGCAGAATTGTGCGTTTTAAAATCATAAATTAACATTTATTTTAAAATCATCAAGGTCAATCTGAGAACTGTGAAAAAAGTAACACCATTGGTATCTGATATTAATGTATCGAATTACAAATAATATTTACAACACTTGGTTTTTATTTGTTTCCCCAAATAAGAAGTATTTGATCCCGCCCTTCATCTTTTTAAAACTCTATTTTAACAGCGTTTAGTTTTAATTTTACTTTTCATTTATACAAATTTGTATAAACTTTTGTTTAATCTAGATTGTAAGGGGTGAATTGTTATAAATATTCTATGCTTAAACGAATAAAACTGTGTCAAAATTTAAAGAGTTAATATAGACCAAAAAATTTCACTTTTGCATTTTATGTTCAGATAATTTTACTTTTCGCTTACAAATTTTTACTTAAACTTCAGCTTTATTTACAGATTGTAAGGTAAAGTGTAAATGAGTATTTTATATTTAGACGAATAAAATAGAATTAGTATTTTAAGAGCTTCTAGTACAAAAAAATTGTAACTTTTTGTAGATACAGAAATTATGCAATCCAAAATTTTCGAGAAATATATTATACATATGAGTAATTTAAAGGACAAATGACTGTAGGCAAAAAGTGAGAAGGCAGAATCTTAAAGTTCTGTTCTATACTATTAAGATATAGAAATATCTATTAGAGTTCTCCGACTTTCATATGGCTACATGATATATTTTAAAATCTTATCCTGCAAAAGTACACGTTCCTCTAAATATAATGGAAGGAAAAAAGAAAATTTCATAAGATACACTGCTGGTCACAGTAAATCCAACACCCTGAAGGAAGTATGCAAATTATATGACATTTACAACATGCATTGCAGGAGGTAAGATATGCTAATGATTAGAATCTCAGTGCAGACGCATATCACGCGTGTGTGTGGCGAAACGTCAAAGCGCTACTTATGGCTTGGAGATTTAGGCAATTGTGTTTTTCTTAAGGTTTTTTCAAAAAAAAGAAAAAAAAAGATGAATTATGTCTCGTAGAAAAGAACGATCATTTTTGATCAAATATCTGAGTTCGACAGAGGAAGGATAATGGCCTTCCGAGATTGGGGATTATTTTTCAGGGAAATCGGTAGTCGTGTTGGACGAAACCAAACAACTGAAATGTGGACATGTGATCGTTGGATGTGGGAGAGTACGACGGACCAACGTGCTCGATCGCATCCACCTTAGTGCATCATTTCACGTGATGACAGACAGGCAAATTCTGCGCATGGCAATGACGGATCGCTTAGTCACATCACAAACCATAGTACAGCACATTCAGTCTGTAACGCATCATCCAGTTTTTGCGCGAACCATTCGACACCGTTTACAGCAGAGTGGTCAGTCCGCAACACGTCCATTGCTTCGTCTAACCTTGATGCAGAGCCACAGGCGTCTCCGCCGCAAATGGTGCGATGAAAGAAGAATGTGGACGGCAGAATGGAATGAAATTGTCTTTACTGACGAGTCACGCTTCAGTAAGCAACACCACGATGGTCGCATTCCAGTCCGGAGACACAGTAGAGAGAACCACACTGGTCTTGAACCAAGTATTACGGTATGGGGAGTATTAGATATCACTCTAACACTCCACTAGTACGCATTTCCGATACTTTAAACAGACATCGCTTTATTTCTGAGGTGTTGGAGCCAGTTGCCCTTCCTTACCTTCAAGGCTTGTTTTCAGCCATATCCAACAGGATAATATAACCACGCGACCTCACATTGCTCAAGACTTCTTCGTCAATCGCCAGATTGAATTGTTTTTCCGGTCCAGCTTACTCTCCGGATCTTTCACCAGTAAAAAATAGTTGGTCCATTATTGCTCAACGATTACATTCCCAGCTGCCAGATCAACTTTGACAATGCGTGGAAGCTGTTTGGTTTGCTGTATCCCAAGAACACACCTAAAGTCTTTTTAAATCAATGTCGAGGCATGTGACAGTGGTGATCTCCAACAATAGTTTCTATTCTGGCTACTGATTTTGGAAGGAACCACATATCTCAGAAGTCTGTAAATTTAATCCTTTGATACTTGGTCAGCATGTTATCTACAAAGTAAATTTTGTCGTGATATCTGTCTTTCTTGGTATTGCAATTTGGGTGGCCAGCAGTGTATCTTTTCAAACAATAAATGATTTACCTGGGACATTTTATCTCGTTTTCCTTCCCAAGTCAATCTTTCGTCGTAGAGAGGCTCGTCATTCGTACCAATATAAATGGGCTCCCAAGCAGTTCGAGGTATTTGCCGTTTGGTTATTTGAAAAACACTCAAGGAATCCTCATCTGGAATAGTTTTCAGCCACTCATTTCTCCTAAAAATGTAAGAAATTTTTAGTACCTATTAAAGAAAATTTATTTAGAAACTTTTCAAAAATATTCCTTAATAATCTTCAGGCAATAAAAAAATAAACATTACCTTATGCAATGTTGTAGGAATATAATTCATGGCAATCCTCGACAATATTTGAAGTTAGAATTTCTTTGTCTTTAATGACGTAATCATTTGAAAAAGCATAAGAAAAAATTTTAAATAACCTACTTTGCTTCCAATGTTAACAAACGTTATATAAAACTATTTTTGTTCTCTTTCTCTAATTATAAAAAAGAAAAATCTTAGTATTTCCATTCATAATGATGCAACAAAAATATTTTGCAATATGTAAGTTTTAGATCAGATTACTTAACATTACAATGAAAAAAATTTAATAACAAAAATAAACTGGTTTTAATACAGCAAGTAAAGAGAAATAATTTAATCTTTCAACTATAATATATAAGTAATTTTATTTTAAATAAAAATTTAGCATAACTTTTTCAGATGATTTTGCAATATTTTTAACTAGGAATTTTTCATAATTCCATCAATAATGAATAATGATTCAATAAAACAGTAAACATTTTTCTAATAACAAATTTTGATTACATTTGATTAATGGAATTGTTTTGATTAAATATAGCACTTGGCATTATACGGTAAAATCAAAATGTATTTTAATCGATATATATATATATATATATATATATATTTGTAAATCCAAATACTTCGATTTTGTTAAATACTTTGAGTGTTAATAAACATTTATATGATAAACATGATATACTTCTCAGTTTTTTCTTTACATTCCTTTGTAAAAAAATATAATTAAAAAAAATGTTTTACAAAATTATATAATAGTAAGTAAAATAAAGCATCGGTTAATGAAATATTATAATACACTTAATAGAAATGAAAGAATTTAAGTGGTAAAATATCTGACATTGAATAGAACGAATCTTAAACCGACGTTTACATCACAATAGCGGATGAAAACTATTTTGAAACAAATTACTTCCATCTCCAATCAAATTCAAAAACAGCAATGGTCTTCTTTTAAGTTGCGACATCAATACAAGTTACGTTTTTATTCTGATACATCAAACGTGCTAACGAAGAAAATTATATAATATATTCCATTACAACACTAAGAAACTAGTAATAATATAGTAGAAACCACAAAAGATTATAAAAAAAAAATCTTTACTGTCGAGGATTTTAGAGTTTTGATTAATGTAAATCATGTGAAAACTTTTTTATTTCAATTACGTGTGAAGTAATGTGCATTTTACTTAACAATAAATCAATGACTGAAAAGAAAAAAATTATGAAGAGTACCTGGGGAAATTCTGACAAGCATCACACACCCATTTGTGGAAGAAAATTGCATGGCCTTCTGTCACTTTCTTCACGAGTTCCGCTTTGGTCTTGGGAGCAGGAAAATCTTTTTTGATTTCGAAGATAGGAAGAGTAAAGACATGTCGCGGCAATTCTTTTCCTTCATTTTCTTTGGCTAGTCGAGCAACCAGCTTCATAAATCTGAAAGTATGGACAAATACTCATAGATTATAAGTAGTAATTTGTAGATAATCGATAAACAATAAAGGTAATACTATTTCAAAGAGTTCATTTTTTCATGCAATTAGTTATGTTGGTTAGAGGGTGCTGGTATTTATCATTAAAATGCAGTATCATTTAATTTTATGGTAACATCAAAATGATGTTTTCCTACTCAAAACAATATTTTTCTGATAAATAACACGTGATGGGTGCACAACAATCGTTTCATAGCTAATGTTGATAATTTTTTCTTTCAGAAAATAAATGGTTAAGTTAAAAAAAAAATATGGTTGGTTTTGGACATACATATATTTCACTATGTAAACAAACTTTTATTTAGAAGTTGTTATTCCTCGATATGACAAGCATATCTTTTATAAATATCATTACAAGATATTCATAATATATAATAATCTTTCATATGTAAAATAGCATACTTGAAATGGCTATTTTATTTCTCTTTTGTACAAGACCGTACGGTATTTTATTTTGTTTATTCAAATGCATTGGTTTCAATTTATTCCATTTCCAGTTTCTTTTAACAGCTCTTTTAATCATAATTATCAAATAAAAATATACAACTGACAAACTATATTACACATTAAAAATAAGTTATAAAATTTCAAATAAAATTACAAGCAGTTTAAATTTTCACAGGCCAAAAATAGAACAGTTTTAATATATATCAAAGTAAAAAAGTAATATGGTAAATATTAAGAAATATCATAACTCATAACAATCGTAATAAACTATAAATAAATTAGCCTTAGTTAAAAAAAATTCTTTTATTAATTTGTAACTAAAAATTAAGAATTATAGTTTTGAGAGTAAAAAAGATGCTTTCGTAATTGACAAAATTAGCATTGATGTAATCTTCAAATTTTCACATTTAAGTCATTTAATTTTACAGACGGAGGATAATGATAAATAGAATTGATTTGTATCTATTTAATATTCAGTTGTAATATATATATATGTATATATATATAATGGGGTTACAATAGAAACAAGATCAACATTAATGCTAAATTATGGTAATTATGGTTACGAATAAGTCTATTTAAAATCAAACAAATGGGTAAAAAAGAAGTGAAGCACAAACGAAGTCTATAAGATGCTGATACGGGAAAACTTACGTTTTACGTAATTTTAAAGTATTTCGTTTCAGCAAATAAATTACGTTAAAATGATGATTAATTAAAATATTGTAAACATAGAAAACATAATTAATACGCAAATTAGCGAAAAAAGCAAAGTGGGACAAACCATGGGGTAAAAATCCTGAAAGGCTATAAAAGGACGAGCAAATGTGTAACCATGACGTAACAAATTTATATATATACATTTATCATTTGAAAAGACAAAAATAAAATATACTTCTGAGCGAACAATAAATTATTTGCCAAGCACTGGCGAAAAATTGCAGTTTGAAAATTATGAATTTACGTCATATTGATTGACGCTCTATATGGGCTGTACCGTTCTCTCGGAAACTAAAACTGCAATGAAATTACTGTATAAGACTTGGAAAAATAATATTCTACTCCTGAAGAATTTCTACCTTTAAATACCGAACAGCAAGTATATACCTGCATACTTCATCAAATTTAAATTAAAAGTTTATGCTAGCCGCATTAAACATTCCACTGTTTAAGCATAACGCCTGTTACCCACAAGACATGCTGAAAAAATGTCAAGAATTGCAACAATTGATACACCATATTTAATTATATTTTATGTATCAAACTGGAAAAATATTTTCGCAGTTCATGAGTTAACTTTTGATCACAAAATATTTTTATAACCTTAATTAGCACTTATGATTTGATTTTAAAGGGGCAAAAGTCAACAATAATAGGATTCTTTAAGAGTATATAATTTACCTGGGTACAATATGAATACTTGGATATAATTCTATATCAGATGCTAGAACATATCGAGTACGAGCCAGTTGTCGAGCCACATTTCTGGCAACATTAATTGGATACGGAAGTTTTTTCGACTGAAAGGAAATTATATCATTACCAGCAATTCTCATTATTTTTAAAAGAAACAATTTGCGAAAATAAAGTATGAAAAAAATTCTAATTAATATTAACAGTTTGTGACGTGGTTAACTCACAAATACAAGCAAAAAGAATTATTCCTTTAATTATTTGTTCACTTACATTGCGAATTTCTGAAACTAACTCTAAATTCTTCGTACCGGCAGAACAATCCAAGGGTTCATAATCTGACATCTCACCAGTTTCCCAAGGAGTCCCCAGCTGTTGAGGGGCGAGGGATGTTTCGAATATCAGGTGCCAAGTGACATTATTGCGAACGCAAGGCGGCCCGCAATTTCTTAGGAAAATTATCTTCCGGACGGCTACGGGCAAGTCTGTTCCAGGTGCATAGACTGATACCGATACTGGTCCATCCCACCGTTCACATAATACTGGCACATGCTGTAAGAACTCAAATGTACCTTGAGTACACAGAGTAACGCTTTCTTCAAATCCCGGTTGAATACCTAAAACATAATTTCCAAGTTAATTATCTATTCATTCATGAAATAATTTATCAAAAGCTGTTGTATTTTATTTCTTGGTTAATGATTTTAGAATCAGCCATTAAAGATAGTAGCAGCTATTTGCAGTTTCATTTTTGAAGCAAATATAAATGTCATAATCCTATTCATTTCAAGGACAACTTATTTCAAACATATCAACGAAAGATAATACAACTCGCAAAAAGTCATTGAAAATATTATTGAAACTTATGAGCGAAATTCTTAAGCCTTGTGAATATTTGAGTATTTTCTATATTGCTGATATAGCGATTTTTCTGACACTTTTAGAAAACATTTGAATCACATGAAACAAATTTTCCAAGAACAAAAAACCTAGACTTACAGTTTAGTAAACTTTGAAAAAGAATAATTTTGGGAAAATAATATTTATTTTCAGGACATACTATCGAGTGATTGTTAATGATTCTCAAGAAATATAAGCCGTGCAAAAGATAGCTCGCTGGTTATTTTCGGTTGCACCATGTTTCTAAGATTGTGTTAACAATTTTAGCCATCTCTACTGTATATATATATATATATATATACATATATATATATATATATATATATATATATAACTAGTTTGAAAACAAATACATATAAATAAACGTTCTCTTAACGATAATTTTATATGAAGAAAGGCTCTTTTCCAAATTTAAATAAATTAATAAAATTGTCACCCAACATGCTTTAAATACGAATCGATCTAGAATAATTCAATAATGATAGTTCTGAAATTATTATTAAAAACTAACGCTTCTACAATAAATCAACGTCTTAACGACTCAAAATTATCGGATAATAATAATGCGAGGTACTTTTCACTCTATGCTAAATGAAATGGTCAACCATTGGATTTGAACCATTTTGTATCTTTGAAGTTTCTAAATAATTTGATACTTGAGTTTTTGATGCCTAAGTGCAAATCATTTCTGATAACAAATTAAGCTCTATAAAGTGCACAAATGTATACTGTACAGATAATTTCAGATGTAACAGGAGCACAGTAAGTCTAGCATGAAATAAAAAAAGCAAGACGCGTATTCAGATCAGCAATAAAGTTGCAGATCACGGCATTAAACCCAAAACATCTTTCCAAAAAGTAATACATTTTTATTTTAATGTGTATTCATTTATTGCATTCTTCATATTAGAGTATATAAAACTATGTATAGCCAATGATTGTTTTATTTGAATATTTTCCCAAGTACTTTTATCATCCGTTTTTTCGTATAAATTCTAAGCAAATTTTCACTCATACCAATGAAAAGTATCATATTTGTTTGAGATGCTTTTGCATGTTTCTTTTATTTATTCTTCAAGTTGTATGTGCATTGCTCCTTTGTGAAAAATATCGCCATTGGGTAGAAATGTGAAAATCGAAAGCTGCAATGAAATTGCTGCTAGCTATTCCTTATTCTTTCTTTCCAACTGGAAGAAAATGTCAGTTTTTCCAAAAAAAAATCAGCCAATTTTATATTTTTCGGGTATAAAAAAATGTGTGTGGGATAGAAGAAAAAACAATACTCTTCAACATACAATACGATTCCAAACTATACCATCAAATATTAGTTGGAATATAAACTATTACGACAAATTAAAAATTAAGATTCTTTGTCCTAAAATCAATATGTTAATGTATTCATTGTAAATTTGAAAAGTACAGGGTATCGGTGACTAGCTAGAAAGGACTTTTAAAGAGGCGTAGTAATTCCTTTCCTTTATTAACTTCCCCAACAATTTTAAAAATACATGGATAAAATATTTATTAGATTAATGTTTATATTATATAGTCTATTAAAGCAGATGTCTAGTTTTTACGGTCTACTTTTCAGCACCAAGAGGAAAGAAATTGATCACGCTGAAGCAAAAGTTAACAATTGGTCCAGTTGTACATAAACCTCCAACACTCAATAATTTTTGTAATTATTCTTTAAACTATATATGAATTTTTTTTAAAAAATGCTAAAAAATATAATTCTTATATATCAAAAATATTTTTCAAAAATAAAATTAATGGAGAAAATATTCTAAGCAGTGCTTCAGAAAATAATTGAAAATCTACCAACACGTAATTACTTTAAGAAATGCAGCAGCCTCACCTTCTGCTGGAATGTATCGTTTGATGATTGTATATTTATCTCGCTGCTCTGATTCCCACGTCATCGAGATGTTTGTTGACAGAGTAACTTCTTTCTCTGTCACGTTGCGAGCATCCACCTTTCGAGTATGGGGTGTTGTAATACTTGTTGCATTTTCACCTAAAATTTAGATTCAGAAAATTTAAATTTTTAATCTTTCAACAACTTTATTAAGTTATTGAAAGACTGAAAATATACAATTCACATATATGAAAATATTTCATGACTGGGTGTATGTCCCGTAAACCAAGACAGTTGACGTAGTACCGCTAAATTCCCACCAAATCGTTTCATGTAGTATCTCAATTCATATTTAATGAGAATTAAACAGAAAGTAGAACATGTTAAAAAAATTTTCAAAGTTTTATCAAAAATAAACATAAAAGTTACTTTAAGTTTATTATTTCAACAGTAAAAAAAGTTAAAGGAAAAACCTAAAAAAATAACATAAAACGTTTCACAAAACTAAACTTCAGGTCTGTTTAATAGTAATTTATAAACAATCAAAAGTTTTGAAGGTGTCAGCAGTTAAAAAATGGGAAAGTAGAATCATCTAAGTTACTTTTAATTCAATAACGTATTTGCACTGTGGATCGATAAATAATTAATCAATCCACAAATGTATATAAAGACCGACAGATAATTATGTAAATCAAAAAATTACAGGGTAAGTCAATAAGTTTTATTTCAAAAACTTATCTAATCCGTTTGGTCGAATAATAATTTAAATAGCGTGGAGGTCTAAAAGTAAACTTATTAAGTAATGTGATCCCATAATTGATTGAATGACATGGCTTTATCAAGTCAACCCTGGGGATCGCTCATCTCTTAGTTTTTTCCTGGGACTTATATTGCCTCTGTCAATATGCTTTGGATTATAATTATATTGATATTAGAGGTTTGAAGTCAATATGAAAATATCGAAGAATGATTTCTGAAAAATTGAAAGTCATGACTTTGAAAACTATTGAGGACAGTTTTCAAAATGTGAATATTTACATATCTACCAAAAAGACTCTATACTAAAAACATTATGGTGTTGGAGCTATAGTGTCTTCTGAAAGTTTTTGAACTTTTCCCTTCCTAAGGGCTCATTTACTACTGATTTCAATGAAAGAAAAGTTATTGCTATAGCGGTTCAATAGCTACCCCTGAGGAAATCTGATTTTATCTCGGCCGTCACGTTTTGATTCTAAATCAATCAGCTATCACAGAATTATTGAGTCGGTGAATTCTGAATTACACATTAGTTTTGAAGGATCTTAGCCACAAAATTTCTTTCCAGTGAATACCGAATACACTGTAACAATGAAAGAAATGAACAAGCATATTTGTTTTCTAAGGAAGAAGCTTTAGTAGTCCAGCAACAGCAGGAAAGTTGACATTTCACTGCCTGAAACTCTGCATGTCTTTCAAACATATTTTACATCTGAAAGTTAAGGATGACTCAAATGACAAAAGCAGGACGTTTCTTAACGATAGCTCATGCAGTTTTTTCCTAATCTTCAGAGAAAGTTGTTGAGGCAAGATTTAATTGGACAGGTTTGCTTTAAGTATCACATTATCCGTATTGGTACTACTTATTCCCAACTGCTCTTTGTGACTCTGGTCAGCCCATGACAGCTGAACATTTAGAGGTATGATTTGCACTAAGTGGTTTTATTGATTTGCCGAAAAGTATTGGAGGGCTTGTGTTCTGATTTCAAAAGAGTTGTTTTTTTATACGTGTGGCATTTTTTTTTGTAAAATAATAAAAATAATTTTAATTAACTACTAAGTTATTACTAATTATCACAAAATTACTCTTACCAATGGTCTCAGTATCTGGCCAGGACAGAGATGGTACAGTAGCAGTCGGTACTGGAGCGACATGACGATGGGCTTGCGCAGATGATGTGGTTGATTCGTTAGGCAATGGTGCGGGTGGTGTAGGTGCGACAATGACTACGCATGGAACTGTGGTCCGTGAAGTTACTTTGTAGTTGAGAACGTTAAAAATTGCTAATAGGACGTTGAATAGCACAAAGACTACACCGAATAAACGGCCTTCACTGCGTAGCCACATCCGCCTCCTAAAAATCATTTTCGAGTTTAATCAATTTTTGCTAATTTAACTGATTTTTCTTTTTAAGATTAATTTACATTTATTACAAAATATATGATACTCTTTCCCAAAAATAAAAATACGTTTTACATTTAAAATTTAATACGAATAAATATTTTTATTTATTACTCTAAGTGAAACCAAACTGAGAGTTAAGGTGCAAAATAACTTATCTGAACCAATTGCTTTTACAAATGGTCTCAGACAAGGAGATGCTTTGGCGTGCCTTCTATTGAATCTTGCTCTCCAGAAAACCATCAAAGACTCAGCAATCAACACCAGAGGAACAATTTTTCACAAATCTGTGAAATTTTTGCATTTGCTGATGACATTGCTAAAGTCGCCAGAATTGCAGGAGCACTTAAACAAGCTTTCTTGTCCTTGGAGCATGAGGCAAACAAAATGCATTTGTTTATCAGCCAAGCTAAACCAAGCCATGAAAATTGCTGGTTTTAATGGAAATTTTCTTGAAACTGAAGACTATAAATTCCAAGCAGTTAACAGTTTTACCTATTTGGGTTCTTAATTGAACACCAATAATGACGTAACGCCGAAAATACGTAATAGAGTTGCTGTGCTGGCAATAGATGTTTTTATGGTATACGTAAATATTTAAAGTCTAGTTTTATTAGTAGGAAAGCGAAATTATTACTATACAAAACTCTGATAAAACCCGCAGTAACATATGCTGGTGAAACATGGTCGATGACTGAATACGACAAAAAAATTTTGGCCGTGTCTGAAAGGAAATTAATACGAAGCATCCTGGGAGGTGTAAAGTATGGAGATTTGTGGAGAAGAAGAACAAATTCGGAACTTTACACACTTTTAGAAGAACCTGACATTATAAAATTCATTTCAATTCAAAGTCTAATATGGACAGGACACTTAATAAGAATGGAAGAGGACCGAGCAACGAGAAAGATATATGAATCTAAACCATCTGAAACTCGGAAAAGAGGAAGGCCATAGATCCGGTGGATCGACAGCCTTGAAATGGATTTAAAGACTTCTAAGATCAAGAACTGGAGGAGCCAAGCGCGGAATAGGACAGCATGGAAATCTATTCTGCGGAAGACCCTGGCCCATCCTGGTCTGACGCGCCAATGAAGAAGAAGAAGAAATATTTTTATTTAAGAATTGCAATTTACACACAAGATCATTCTTCCTATCTTTTAAAAAATAAAATATTCATCATTTTATATATTTTTAAAACAATTCCTTCCTTGGACACAGTATGTAAAAAATATTTTTATCTTGTGAATATATTTGATAGGAATTTATTACGTCAATAACAACAGTTGCACCAAGAAATCAACCATTAATAACTATTTCAAATAATTTCCATGACAACTCAACAAATTAGGAATGACATTTTTGTGCTCTCAAAATGAAACCTAAAACAATTATTAAAAATTTGGTTATGTTAAGAATTCTTTGATTTTTTATTTGTGAGTGAGATACACAATAACAAGTCTAATTTAATGAATATACATATATGCACAAGCCTCTTGTTTTAATGATGAAAATTCATTTTTCTTAAGGACGAGTGTGATAAATATTCCCCTTCAAAATATTTATCATGACATAGGATAATAAATTTATTAATACTGTAGGGGAGAATTCAGTATTAAAAATGCAATTAAACATAATATAACATTTAACAGACTGAATATCATTAGATAAATATCCATTTCAACTAAAAAAAATTTAAATGGAAATTAATAAATAAAAGTTATGAATACTGTATCTAAAAGATTCATTTAAAATATGCCATTTAGGCATTCACCCATGCTTTTCAATTTTAATTACTGTTTTATAATGCGTATGCAATTAAATCAGCATACATAAATGAAAGGGGAATCGACAATTTCCTCAGAAGGTTTTTAAGCAATTTGTGCTGCAGAATCGATAAGTTTTAATGTCGCCACAAATTCAACACGAAAACATTTTTAGTTAATGCCTTTGAAAGAGATTTAATGGAGTTGTTGAAATTTACATACAGTACAGAAATTCAGATATTTACAAGCATCGACAAATGTGCCTTCAAAATTCACCTGTTACTTAATAATATCTAAAATCGATCTTTGATTTCACAAGACAGAAAACCAGGAAAATGTCTAAGAAAACAACCAGATCACACTGCGAATGTTAAAAATAAAAATTCAAAACTCATTATCCGATGTTTATCGACGGTTGTATTCCAACCTAATAACTACCAATCCGAAAAATGTTGGCCTACAAAAAGTACATATTAAGTCCGAAATTAATTTTAATTGGCTGACCGATGGCTGAGTGTTTAGCGTTCCAGACTACTGGTTTGGTTTGTTTGTCGCTCAATGGTTATTTTTTTTGCACACGAGGGCTTATTAGACCGGGACCTACGGTATAAAATGGATTCCGAACCACTACAAACATCCATACCCAAGGTGGGATTCGAACCCACGAACTGTTGAACCAAAGGCGCTAACCATTCGGCTGCCAGCTCAGCGTTCCATACTCCTGAGCTGTGAATCCCGGGTTTGAATCCCGGTTCGGGCATGGATTTTATTTTCTTTCTCTGTCTTTTCTTCTGTGATGGTATATGAATGTGGCCCACCCTATAAACGGGTTTGTGGTGGTAGGGCGCGGGCAACGCTACTCGTCTCAGTGACTTAGTTCACAGGTGCCTGCTAGGTTACTACAAATGAGTAACATTTTCTGGCGTTGTGGTATAATGTTCGTCACAAATGTGCCCACCATTGAAAAAAAAACTAATTTTAATTGTAGATATTTAAAAAGAATGTATTTCAAGATTTATCGAAGCAGAAGCGAATGATTGAAAAACCATTTAATGCAAGCATATATAAATCTAAGAATTTTTAATATTCATTATGATGTCAGAGAATAAATAAGAGTTTTAGGTATAAATTTAACTTTGCCTTTTAATCCGGTGTTTTGTAGGAATCATTAAATGAATTCGTTTCATGCATCCCAGTTCATTTTTTTTAAATTGGTACATTTTAAAACAAATTTGCAATTTTAATCAAAAAATATTTTCCAGGAACACTTTTGTTTCCAACTTACAGATGTTTTAGTAATTCATGTTATAACTTCTGACTAATGTGTTTCTTTTAACAGTTGTGAATACAAAGTTCGAATGAAACAGTTTAATAATTTATGCCTCATCACGAAGCATAAAAATGGAATCCATCGATAATTTAAACGCTAAAAACAATGTAATATCATCGTTTAATCTCTGTATTTTGACAAATTTGAAGCTATTAATGGATCATTAGTGGTAGAAAGCTGTCAATTTTCATTTTCCACTAACACTAATTCTATGGTTATCCATAAATATATCATTTTAAAATTCTACAGATGATTATTGGTGGGTATATAAGTATAAAGATAAATAAAATTTAACAAATGAGAGTGAGAGAGAAATAAACCATAATAAGTGAAATAGAAAAACATATTTCATTTTCTCTAGAAAAAAAAACCCTATAACATTTTTATTGCAAGATATTAAGTTCCTGGTTATTTTGATTTTTCTCTTTATTCGCAATTCTATAGTCTTCTTTTTCAAAGAGAAATAACTTTATGAAACCTACACTTTAAAAGGCAATTAAATCTTTACTCATTTCGAGCTAATCGAAATCCTAAATAACTGAATTGAAATCATTTAATTAAATTTCATCGAAGTTTTTAATCAAAGTTAGGAAACATGTATTCCATTTATGCAAATTTGTCATATTTTAGTAAACAAAAATGCTTATAGATTTAAAAAGAGAAGTGTTTTTATAAAAAGTTAGAAATACCCTGCTTACTACTTAAAATTTGAGGATAAAAAATATTTCATTTAAAAAAAAAACTGCCAACCCGATAAAAATAATATAAACAAATAATAAAATAATTACTTCGCATCTAAAGAGAAAATATTCACACAAAAAAAATTGACTGTATTAAAAATCCGCTCCGTTTGCTTTAAACTTAACATGAATAATATAAATTGACCACGTTGTGCTTATAATTATATAAATATGGAATATTTTTAAAATAGCGCATAAGGAAATTATCGCCTTTCATTCTCCAAAAAATAGTACGATGATTTTCCAAGTGCTCTATCTTATTGTGGTTCGATTCGCTCAGTTTACGCGCGCGATTGTGTTTCCGTGAAAAAAAATTATCCCTCTAGGTAGGATCGTGCTAATCGGGAAAGTTACGACATCTTACACGCATTGTTTGGATTTACAAGTTTCAGCAGATTTTTAACTTTTTCGTGTGTGGATCTTATAATACCAGAGAAAATGTTAATCTCCAAATAGAACATTTCCCTCTTGCGTGCAATATTTTCCGTTTCTTAGCAAACTGCATTCTATCTTTTCAACTAGAGAAAGCTTCGTATATATTTTTTAGCTTTATCATACGAATAATATGCAGGGCTTTAAGTAAACTAAAAAGTTTTCTTTTATGATATTATTTAAGTATATGTATATAAATTATAAGGAAATGTTTACATTGCTCCATTTTCTCTATGAAACAAATTTTATTTGACGGATTATATAAAGGTAGTGATTTTATGTACATATGCGCTTAAAAAAACATTTTCTGATCGCATTCTTATGTACACTTTATTAAAGTAAAAATTAAAAATTACATTTAGTTAGAAATCATAAATAAAAATCCTAAAAATAAAACATTCTTAGAAAAAAATAAATATTTAAATTTTAAGCGAAAACTCCGGATAAGAATTTGTAAATTTATATATTTCACAATACATATAATCCTCATTTTATTTAAGCTTTTATTATCATAATGTTTAAAGAATGAAATTTCAAATAAAATTTTGAATAATCAATCTATATATAATTTTAAAAAAAATAATTGAAAATAACAAATTTCCCAAACAAATCTTCCTCATTATCAAAATTAATTTTATTCAATTTAAATGTCTATTTTTAGAAATTAAAGGGTATATTAAACATTCTAAAGGAAACAAGTTGTATTTTGTTACTAAAAACAATACCTATTTAACGTTTGTATTGCAACGCATTTTCATTAAATAAAATCAAATAAACATTATAAATCACGAAAATTTATGGTAGTGACTAAAAATGCTCTCGGCTGTTCATCACAAGTGCGCATTGTCTTGATGAAAGATGACCGCTGTCAAGACCATAATACCACAATAATATGCTCTAAGTATGCCACTTAACGTCATACTGTAGACAAGACTGATATAGTGATGCACAAATCTCTTTACCAAGGTGTCTCTAAAGTTTATTTAAACGATAATGGTGTTGTAGGTAGAAAATGATTTGTCTGAAAATGCACGTCAGGCTATGCAGATATCCCAATTCAGCATTCATTAACCTAATGAAGAAGCAATTGTATATATTTAGATTTACCTTCAAGGTAATTGACTGGCTGCATTCAGTTCAACTAAAACGCATAAACATCAATATACTATATTTGTGTCTCAGGTTATTATTGTGATATTACTATCAACTACTGCAATTTACTTATTAACTGAGATGGGTATAGCTGTTTCCGGCATAATAGCTCCTCTCTGAATCCAGACTTCAGATTTGAAGGAGAATCACTTAGTTACTCTAGAGACAATCATGGATTCCTCGATCAACTTTATCTTCGATGGAGATTACAAACCCTCTTGCGGTGATTTGCAGTTGCAGACGGCAATAATTTTTCTATGACCAAACTCAAAACCGTGCTTGAATGACTGTCTTCATTTTATGAGGCAATGCGACAGTGCAAAAACTGACCGAGAAAGCAAGTCAAGTTCTTCAAAACCCCATTCCTTCCTTGTTACATGCTTCATTCGTAAGCGACATTGCTTTACCTTTTTGGTGCAACAACAGTATTGTAACTTTTTAAATTAAAAACAGATTTAAAACAAACTTTAAACTCTTATGCAATGTTAGTGGTTGAAAAATCTGTTTTCCAGAACATATATTTAACACCCTCATTTCTAAGGGCCAAAAATATTTATATCATTTCTATTTTACAGATAATAAAATATTCTGTTTTATAATAAAATGTAGCCTCATGCGCGTTCTGTTTATATTTTTTCTAAATTACTTTGAGTAATTTATTCAATTTCTTTGAGCAAAAATTTAAACGATTCCACTGAATTTTCAAAATTTTTTAAAATTTTATTTTACATACAATATTTTTAAAATATACATTTAAGAAACGTAATGAATAAAATATATGAAAAAATTACGATTGTGAAATAATTCTCAAAATTAAAACAATTAAGTCGGAAATAGAATATTCGCCTTCAAAACAAGGATTAGAAAACATTTTTATTTTTAGTTTCTTTATGCGAAGCAGAGTATATACTTAATCCTAATGAATCTAATGAACGTTCGCTTGTAATTATTATGCATTTTCATCAATTTAGTAACAAAAGCGGTAGAAATCTATGAAATAGTCAACAGAGATATTATTTTGGAAAAGTTATCAGACATAGTTACATAGACATATGATAAAAACATAATAAAAACACACCTTAATTATTGCATTCATTAAAAACATTCCTAAATAATGTTTTATATCAGTTTTCTTTTCAATCCTAATTCTTCTTGCTAAATTAAGATTTTAAACAGGAAAGAAATTTAGTTCATTCAGAGACTTTGACTAATGCACTAATGAATTGATATATGTTACGTAGTCAAAACCTTAAACTTCATATCTACAATTTCTCGTATAAACGTCAAAAGTTTTACAAAAGGTATAATTCAGATTTTCTTTTAAAATCAAGGTATAGACGCCACAGTTTATAACGTTTGCTTTTTACTAAACCTGAATTTCGATCCATATATAGTAATCAGAATCAAGAGTTCTATTAAATTAATCCTCAATTATTTCCAGTTAAGTAAACACTATTTATAAATCCATTATGTATAAAATATAAGGAAAGCAAAGAATATTTAATAAATTGCAGTTCCAAAACTAGATTTTTCCTTTACGTGAATAATTTAAAAATACATATTATAGTTTTTTATATGTAAAATCCCATCGACCAAAAAAGTTCTAGTAAATGTCACCAAATTTCTATATATTGTTCTTTTCCATTATTTTATATTGTAACAAAGATATTTCAAAATCATTATTTTAAAGAAAACACATAAAACTATTTAAATGAAAATTCTGATAAGAATAATATTTTTGATGAAATTATACTTGGTTCTGTTCTATAGTATATTTCAAATATTTAACATTTTGTGCTGCAAAAAAGCAAAGAAATATTCATTAGAAGTGAATTCTCGTTTTAAGTGACGAAAATGGTTTATAAAGAGACAACTACGTATTTGATACATATTGTTCTCTATAATTGATAAAAACATAGAATTTTTGGGCAAGTTTTTTTTTTCCCCTTTAAATGGATTTTGCTGAGTTCCAAGCATATTTTCTCTTCAAATTAAAGAGAATATAAGGATTAAAAGTATTTAAATACTAAATTAATTTTTATAAATTCAATTATACATTTTTATGTCCGACATAAAAAAATTATTTTCATTTCAGTGTACCTCCAACTACCACATTTTATACACAACGCTCCCATAACAACTAAGGCCAATAAAGAGCCAAATAAATATTCAAAAGGACAAACATCTGCAATAGTGACACAATAACTTCTGTTCTAACGAATCGCAAAATTTGCATGCAGTAGCAAAAAGCAAACGTCATTAAGACGTTATATATGCTGCTGAACACCCAAATAAAAAAAGAGCACATAGTTTCAACGACGTACTCAGGTTGTCCAAGGAAACAGCTGGCTTTTGGCCCATTGACCACGCCACTGAACGTGAAGTTTCAGAAATAGAAAGCTGTTACAGCAAAATGAAAAGGGAAGACACGCTTTGCAGAGATTTATAATAATTACGCGTTAGTTATGGCACTTTTTCGCTCGGTCGATTGAAAAAGAAACGACGCGTGCAAGTTTACGGCCGAGAGAGAGTCCCATTCGGCCATGAGCACTCAGTTGCCGAAGATTTATCTCTCAAGACTCGGAGAATGTGAACAGTTGATGCATTTGCTCTTGCGAAGTGGTATCAGCGCAAGGTGAAAACGCATGAAGGATGTAATCGTGGTTTCCTGGAGTTCGAAACGCATAAGTAATTTGTGACAGTTTTTATCCAACTCAATTAATACTAGATTGACGGAGAACCGAACAAGTTGATATATTACTCACACTCGCTTCAAAATTTCTCAATACATTTACTTTTAAAAAGAGATATTAAGCGTATTACTGACAGTAAATCTAGGAATAAAACTCTGAGAAAAAAATTATGTGAATTCAAATCTCGGTAGATTTTATATTAATTGGAATTTTACTCTTATTTTAACCTTAAAATTTTAACAGGATTAATTTTCTTCAAACTTATTTCATTTCTTTTGCAGGTTACAAAATTTTTAGAACAAGGTTAATTTTGGTTATGTATGTAACAAGCAATTTATAAATGACGGTAATGTTTGATCGGTTTGTTCCCTGATGATCAACTCTATTTTAAAATTAATTAAAAACATAAAACATCTGAAAATTAATTTATTAATAAACTGTGCTTTATAAAAGAGCAAAATGTTGCCCACATGATGCGAATTGGAATGAAATTCTAGGAAAATACACGGAAATTATTTTTAAGCATAATCGAACGATATGAAATACGAATCACAATTCTTATTTTTGCGATTCTAGTTCATATTCATTAAAATAAAAAAAAAACTTCTTGTTTCAGTTACAAACAAAATTTTCGATATATCTTAGAGAAAATCCAAAGGTTCAAATTCTGAGAAATAAATGGATTTCTTTTCGAAGTGTGCTTTTTAAATCTGAACAAAAAGCTTTTCGGAAGAATATATTTTCTGCGATCAATAAGCTGTACCTCTACTTTTTTTTAACCAAGAATCATCTCCATCTAGCATTGACTTCAATAAAATAACGCTCATAAGAAAATTAATTAAGTTTCAAAAGCGAAGTCCTAAAATCTCTCAACTCAAAATTCGTTAAAAACCATCGTATAAAATTAGGTAATGAACTTTTTCCGAAAACTAAAGAAATGTGTTTACCCCAGATCTGTTTTTAGTTTCTTTTAGTGCTTAACTATGAGAAAAACACGTTTCTTTGAAATAGCAGATGTTGCTCGTAAAATACCAAAGGTAACAAGAGATTTTGGTTTAGGTGAAGAAGTGATCAATATTTTCAGAAGGGAGGTAGTCTCCACACACACACACACACACACACACACACACAGAAATCTTGACTTAAAAATATTATCCATAAAATAACGATTTATTTATGACGAAACATATATATTATTCATAAAAAATTATATATTCATGAAGAATATATTTTGAATAGTTATTCACTATTTAAAGAAAATAGAATCTGCTACATGTTTGACAATAGAGAAGTAACATTTATTTATGCAGAAAATATTTAAAATATTTTTCGATTGGCAAAATTAATCACAAAATATGCAAACTTGTTCATTTTATTCTTTTATGAATTCATTTATAATTAATTTAAAAATTTGTGGTTTTTGCCTTTAAAAATTAAAAAAAGGTTTTTAATTTTATATAGAACTCATTTAGCTTATATTTGGTCTTATCAAATATGTTATTAACATTGTAGAAATTGTTAATTTTGCTGATTATAATAAAGGAAGTGATTAATTGTCATCCCTATATTTTAAACCACACTTCATATATATAATATATATATATATATATATATATATATATTTCAGCCATGTGTTAATTATTATTCAGTTCAAATAGGTGAAAATAAAATGGATAATAAAACTAATGTATAACCTTCAATTATTCAAAAATTAAGGTTTTAAAAATGAAGAAAATGACAATTATTTTATTCTGAATTCGATAAACGGTATCTATAATTCACAATTTTTAATTTGATTCCATATTTTCAAAACTGAAAAACGTTCAAAATTTAATTACAAGAAATTAAAGAAAAAAAAATACAGGTAAGAGCAAATTTTTAAGAGTAGAACTGATTAATCTGAAACTAAAAGAAAATTATTGTTCTCAAACTATTATTGTTCTATGAAATAATCAAATTACCTCAAAGAAAAGAAATTAGATAAGAAGGGATATTGATTGAATTCTCTTATGTGTGAGTCCATTTCACTGTCATAAATTATATATAATTTGTACCTCTACTCTTAATAAAGATTATTAAGAGTAGTAGAGAAGAGAAAAACCTTGTCAGCAATATACTTCCTTGTATCTAACCCAAAGTTGGACTCGTAATAGTTAAGTGGAAGCTGTTGATGAAATGTGCTTAAGTCTTTGCAACTTAGAAGCAAGGACAAACCAAAAGTTGCTCAAGACTTGACACGCCATTCCTCAGAGGCATCATTTCACTTGCAAACATTGTGACCACGACCTATTTAACGTCTCCAACCGCCTTTTAAAAGTAGTAATTAAAATCTGAAGCAATTCATATTTTATAAGTCACTTTTTAACAAATGTAAAGTTCCAGCTTATCTTCATTTTATTTTACTAGATTCCAGATGAACATTTAATTTTGTGCCACATGTGCTCCATCGGATAATAAATAACTACATGCCCATTGGAACAAATTTAAGCAAATCACAGTATTTCTCGAGTACATGCACCATAACTAGATACTTTAAGTTATTGTAAAAGATCATCTCCATGGCTCTTAGTGGTCTTTATGGTTAAAAAAAATTATTTTTCAAAATAAAAAGTTCCAGATTAGATCATAGCTACTTTTGAACCTGGAGATAGATGCTACATTTCTAATTTTGGCATGCACGTCTGTCAAGGAGGATGCGAGAGATCTGTTTCAACTTTTGCTACACTTGAATTCGGCCCATTATCTGACACCCACAGAGCAATATTACGGGATGGATGTTAAGAAAAACCTTTGAAGTAGTGTACGGTAGATAAACTACCCATTACAAAGTATCAAAGTTATTATGTTAAGAGCACATACATGATGAAATCAACGGAGCATTTCAGAGTGGGAAGTTTTAAGTTTAACTCTAAATAAGATGAAAAAGTACTTTCCGTATATATACTTTCCGCTTGCATATCTGCTGAGATAGTTACGGGGTAGTTTTTTCAAGATTTTTCCTTCAAGATTTAAATATTATCCACTGTCAATATAAGAACAATCTTTCAAAAAAAAAGGATAAAAGAAGCAGTTTAAATGTCTATATATTTCTTCATATTTATTGTGTCATATGTTTTAATATGACACAATAAATATGAAAATAATTGATAGTTTTTAACACTCACGTTTATAATTGTAATTTATGCTAAGTTCAGAATACATATCAGATAATAAGAATTTGCTTATTTAAAAGTAGCATATATATCACATATTGCTTCATATAGGCGCAATTATTAGAACTGAATGTTTTGATACCGGGTCGTGTATTGCCTAACTGTCTGAGGCTGATGTAGAAATTTTAGCGTCCACAGCCTAACTGTCTTTCCGAAAAAACGTTTCTTAAATAGAGGAAAGTATTCAAGTTGTCCCAAAAGATGGAACCCAAAAAACTTCCACATCGACAAATGTACAAGTATTAGGCAGAAACACAACATTTATTTCCAGTTGTTCAAAACAGTGACTAGGATTGAACGCAAGATCTTCTTTACTGAAAAACAACGTTTTAGTACTAAGGCACAATGAACCCTGAATTAAGGGCTTAAATTTTTTTCGAACTAATTAACGTGTTTAAAAAAATAATTTTTATAAGCCTGTAGAAAAGTTCTCTCATTTGTTATTATTCTTTGTTTCATAGTTTTGTCGAATCATTATATTTTGCAAAATATATATTCTACCGATTGCACAATATGTTTATAAAGTTTCACATAAAGGAACACAGAATTTCACCGTTTTCAAAATGATTGTAATTTTTATCTGTGATTTATATACTTCCTAATTTTAAAAATATATAATAAAGATACATTTAAAGCTTCTTATTTAGAAAACACTAAAAAATATAAAAAAGTTTTAAAAATGAAATTTATGTACATAAAATATATATAACATACTTCCTTTATAAGGATTTAAAATTAGACAACATCAATTCATTGAAGTCTATAAATGGTTCTCTAAAATTTTTTTTTAAAAAAATTGTGAGAATATGATTATTCTGTCTTCTGAGTTATACTTAGCAAAATCTATGATACATAATGACGAAAGAATGAATTCGATAACTGCTGGAGAAAAAAAAAACTTACTGACACAGTGCCATCTAAATTTGAAGTAATTTCTTTTCGTCTGAAATATAGTTATGCATGAAATAATTTCTGATAAACATTTTGCATCAATTTTGATTACTTTTCCCAGTAATATATGAGTTATAATAACTTAAAAAATATTAAACTTCGAACTTGAACAAAAAAAAAATAAAAATATTTAACCTAAATTTTATTCAGAATTATTAAATATTTATAATTCTGAATATATTATTTAAATTGTTTAATATATTATGTGTGAAGTCTTCCAATATTTTTAAAGCGATGTATTTAAATTCATAAATGACGCGGTCATAGACGATAAAGTCATCCGAAAACACCTCATATAAATTTAAAAAAAAGGTTATCGACCACTGATTTATTCAATATGGAACTGAAAAATACTTCCCCCCAGCAACTGGTAGTTGGTGTTTGTTACTTAGTCTGGCAGACTAAGTATCACAAAAAAAAAAAAAGAAACGGGGAGGGGGGATAAATTTTATTTCACACCGCAACAAAAGCGCGATTACAATGCAAATCAAGGTCATATCGAAATAATCCAACCCAGACTAATCCTTCGAAACATCTGAATGCAACAACATCAACCTGATGAATTTGCCTATAGCTCATCTTCACATATTTCAAACCTTGCTCTCTCTCTACATTTACATGCATAAATAACCCGTGACATTGACTGTTACAAGAACTGCAATAAATAATGTTTCACAACATCTCCATTTTGCATCACCGCACGCACGGTCGTAACAACGAGAATATAAACAAAGGCATTCCATACGATTTATAAACTGGAAATCAAACTATTAACATTTATTTACCGGTTTTGCAATATTCTACCCACAACTCACAGAAATAAAATTATATAAAGGAATTAGTAAAGTGCAGGAATTAATATAGTTGATCATTAATCATTAAAATAATTGTTCAGAGTAAAAAAAAGGGGGGGGGCTATGTAATTATTCCAGAAAATTATAAAAAATGCGTTTTGGTTAAAATGATTGAATTTTCGATCGATTATATTACTTTCGATTGAAAGTAAAACACTTCCTTAAGAAGATAATTTAAATTTTCAACTAATATAGATTTTACTTATATAAATGTGAATAGCTAATTTCTCTGATATTAAAACGTCACAGCAACTTTATATTTAATATTAAAAACTTTCGAAGATTTTGCTATTCTCTCTTATTAATGCTATGAAATGAGTTCATATTACAGAATTTTAAAATTAAAAATCTAGGACACTTTGACATCATTTACGATTAAATTAATTTCCAAGAAATATAAGCTCTTATCAAATCAGGTGTTGAATTCGTAGTTTGGGTGTGGCGAGTATAGTGTGAAAGATAAAATTAACCAACAGTAAACCGAGATGCTTTCGCTTTCATTTGTATTACTTTTTTAAGCCAATTACTATGGCATTATAATTTATAATAATATTAGTTGAACTGCATTAAGATACTCGACTTAAAATATGCCAATAATAAATTTTATGACAGATTAAATGGTACTTTGTAAATATGTCTAACAATAAAGAACAGGAAGGACTAAACAGGTGTGTACAAAAGGAATACATCCAGAAGAATTAAAATATTTCTCTCAACCGAAACAGCTAACTAATATATTATGTCTAATTTTACGATTTAATATACTGCGTTCTTTGTGACACATTAAAAACAGTTTCTGAATCTTACAATATTGATAGATAAAAAAAAGAATAAATATAGACATCAAGTACGTATTACTTTCGCAACATTTTAGCTTTTCCCATTAAAAATTATCCTTTAAAACTCCAATTATACAAAAATATTTTTGCTAAAATAATTCAATAAAAATATAAAATAGGATTTATTCAAAATATTTTAAGACTCAGACACCTGAATGAACCGAAAAATGTACTCAGATGCATGAAATCTACTCTTTCCTTCCCATAAAAATTCATCAGAAATCTCTCATCTATTTTTCAAATTACTTTACAAATTATACACTACACCAGAACATACATCAAGTCATGCATACAATTCAATTTAATACGCACCGCAGGCTACTACAAGGTACGCTTTGCTGTATTTAGTACGTCAGAGGTAAGCTTGCTAAGTTAAAAGAGCTGTCATGTCATTAGTTCAACTAATTGAATCGAAACACTAACGGTATTAATTATAAGATTAACTTTCCGAAGTGTTTTTTATTTGTTTGAAAAAAAAAAAGCCAAAGCATAAGATTCTAGTTTGACATTGTTTTTTTTTTTTGTTTTTTTTTTTTTTTTTTTTAATTGCTTGAACAATTAAAGTATTTTTAAACGTTCTTTAGAATCTAGAAAATTATTTTGGTTTTCTTTTTAAATGAACCTTCGCGTAAACTGTTTATTTTTTAAAGTTAAATCCATAAAATATCTTTTTTCAAAATGAGATTGATTAGCCGGATTAAAGGAAAGAAAATCGAACATTTTCTAAGAAAATTTTGATATTGAGTATATACTAAATTCTACATGTTTTTGAAACATAAATTACAAGAAAATTAAATGCATAGTTTAGGATTACTAACTTTTTAAAACTTCTGACTCGAGTACAAAATTCATTTCTCATATCTCACATGAGGTACATCAGGGAACACTTACGAAATCAAAAATACAAATCCGTAAATCAATTCAAAATACATAACCATACAAATATTTGTACACTATAACATTATAATAATATTTCCCTTAAAAAATGCAATTCCATTTTGAAAATTTCAGTTGCAATAATTACACAATGCAAAATATTTCTAAAAAAGTTCTGCTTTTTTTAGGGGGGAAATATAGATCTTAAAAGATACGAGCATTTTTCTAAGTACTTAAAAAATAAATCTTGAATGTGGAAACTCAAATTTTTTTGCTATATTCTTACTTAGAACAATTTGTCATTCACTTGGAATAGAAATAATTTTAAAATTTCGCGATAGAAATATGTGTGCTTTTTTGCAATAATTTATTTGAGGAACTAATAATTTGTGAGGCTATTTATAAAACAAATTATTTCTTTTTAAATAGAAATGCGTTGTTTTTTGAAGAAAATATGTATACATTGGTAAATATTAATTTTCAAACACTGGGGTTAAATAAAAAATTTAAACTTCCAGCTTATTTTTATGGCATTTATTTAAATATAAATTCAAACATAAATAAATTAGTAGTTTTCAAAAAACATTCAGATTCAACACACTGTTACTTATAATATAATCAGCGATGCATGAAAATAAAGAAAATTACTGTAAACAATTTTCTATACAGTTCACTTCGTGTGACATCACAAGTCCCATAGCACTAAACCACTACAAAGTATAATCTCTTGCTTCACAAATACATTTTCTTCGGAAAGAACAGCTCCAAATAATCAATATTAACTTAAAATATTAATACATGCGATAAGAACGTTAATTAATAATATGAATATATCAATGTGAATAAGCATTATAAATTTAAATTTCTTTAATAGTTTGTTGAAATGCAATAAATTTATTATTCAAATATGTAGAGAACATTAAATAAATTATACACTTAAAAAATTTTTAATTTTATACATTCTTTAAATTGGATATGAAATTAAAAATGTAAATACATCTATTTTTAATTTTTTCTATGAAAAAATGGATTGCCGATATTATTCATTTTAAAGGTAAAAATATATGGCTTTCTTTTGTCACATGATAATGAATAAATCACTGCCACAAATATACGATCAATTAATATTTATTTTACACAATGGTAATCTAATTTTATACATTGTCTGAATTTGAATGAATAATTATAATAAAACATTTGTCTGAACTCCTAATTTTGGAGGCAAGCTAAGCTTAAAAATATTCATGCATAACCAATACAGTGTGAGCACACAACAGTACATTTAACTAAACATTAATATAAATAATACTGTTAAGTTTTAGTCTTTAAAACTGACTTCATCAACAGGATTACTTTGGATTCTTTCTATATTTATAAATCATTTGTACAAATTCAGTCTAACTACCGATGAGTATATGTTCCCCAGATGATTCGGTTTCAAATTAGTAAATATGTTAAATGTAAATAACAAAAAATATGCATTAAAGCAAAGTTATTTAGAAACTCAGACTTTACAAAGCAATCGGTGAAGACTTCTTGTTTTATCCAAAACCATACCTTCATTGTATCACAACAAAAAAAATAATTTCTATTCAAAACTTTTCGAAACATTCATGAAAACCAGAGTCCAGGATAGTGGTTCACGATATTCTTAACTATTTTTATTACTTTAATTCACAGAGACATGAATATATATGAAAAAGGGCAGATTCCTTATACTTGCATTTTATGCATCAGTTTAAAAAATTTGGATATCCATCCAAAAGGCAAGTTGAACATATCCATTGAAAAATATTTCTAAGCTACGAAAGTTATTATGAAATTAATTCTAAGCTACGAAAGTTATTATAAAATTAATTCTAAGCTACGAAAGTTATTATAAAATTAATTCTAAGCTACGAAAGTTATTATAAAATTCTAAGCTACGAAAGTTATTATAAAATTAATTCCAAGTTACGAAAATAATAGTTTCTGAATATACATTCTGAATTTTTCTGAATATACATTCTGAATAAATGCATTCTGAATTTTGCTTTTATTTTTTGTGTTGTTGATTCTGAAAAAGCTAATTTGGTATAATTTGATCGTCTGCCAGGGCAGACAATACTTAATACAAAATTATGTCGCTTTAGTATACTCGGTATGTTAAACATTCGTTTTTGTGAAATCACATAAAGTGTAAAATCAAAATTTACAACTAGCTTTGAGAATGACGATAATATTGAATTAATGTTTGACAATTGGAATATTTCTCACAAATTTCTAACAATTCAGTAGAATACTGAAAAATATTGAGCCTTTATGGTTGAATAAATTCAGACAACATTTTATAAAATATAAACAAAATAAATTGAAATTTAAGTTTTTGAAAGTAAATTTTTTTTATATATATAAGAAGTTTAAAAATACATTTTAAATATGGAAACCCCGCATTAGCATAATCACCTTCATTTCTCCTCAAAAAAAATGTTTCCAATTT
The DNA here is from genome assembly GCA_030067965.1 of Latrodectus elegans. Taxonomy (NCBI): domain Eukaryota; kingdom Metazoa; phylum Arthropoda; class Arachnida; order Araneae; family Theridiidae; genus Latrodectus; species Latrodectus elegans. The sequence goes on along the minus strand of CM057822.1, from coordinate 68,114,549 downwards.
GAAAAAATTAAAAAATGTTTACAGCAATTACAGTTTATAAGATAGAAAATTCTAATGTTGCACAATGAGCTCTTGCCCAAAATAGTTTACAAAATTTTTTAATCAATTTCATTAACATTATTGAACATTTATTATTACCTTATCGTGTCTTCAGAATGGTCCTTCGTTAGTTGAGATGAAGTCTCAAATTTTTGTTACGTTTTATTGCACAGTTATGCAATTCATTACTAAAAAACTTTGCAGTTACGTGTGTGTGTGTATTTAGATATAATATTGGCATGGAGATAAAATAAATTAAACCGTTTATATTTAATTTAAATGAAAGTTCATATTTGATAGATAAATAGTTGTTAAAAGTAAGAAAATGTTTGATATTAGACTCGTAATTGGGTGATTGAACTTTGATTAAGTAAGAGTTTACACAATAAAAACTATGTGAAAATAAAATATATTAAACTGTCCTTATTAATACTATTTTATATTAATTTTAATGCTATTTCGTATAAAATAACAAGAATTACACAGTTCTTTCCTTTATTAAGACAAATTCAGAGATAAATTGGATGTATAATGGCAGCAATTAATAACTTTTATCACATTCAAAACTAAAATAAAATTGAATGATAAAGGATATTACGTATGAAAAACTATAATTTTAATCATTTTAACATGAAACGATGATATAAAATATAACATAAAAAGATACATAACATTAAAAACGTACTCTTTCCAGAGTTCTTAGCTTAAATTTCATTAAATTAAAAGAGTACAATGCAGGCTTTTTAATCAATTAAGAATATTATAATAATATTTAAAAGCAAAAATGTATTGTAAATATCCTATTAGAATACTGAAAGTAATATAAAATACATATGCAATAATTATCCTTTTAAACTATACTATTTGCTAAAAAATATTATAAAAGAAATTTATATTATAAAGTCTAAAGATTAAAATACACTATTCTTCCAAAATTCACAGTATTTCCATAGAATAAAAAACCTAATAACTATAAAAATCAAACAAAATATATGATCGTTAAAATATATTAAAATAAAAAACAATGCTTAGTGACACACAATCAATTTTTAAAAAATCTTCTATATGTTAGGTGATAAAATTTTCTTTTATGTTTAGTATATTTCAATTTTCATTTGTTTTTTAGCCATAAATATATTAAATAATATAAATTTAGCAAATGATTATATACAGAGCTGATAAAATTGTTTAAAATTTTCGCTTTATGATGTCAAGAGTTGTTAAGTGAAAAACTTAATATCCATGAAAGAATCTGGTTCAAAATATAACAACACTAAAGATTCTGGATCAACCTTCAGAGGAATGTGAAAGCGATTTTAATTCGTATTGCAGTATGAAACTTTTCATTGATAAAAATAATCTAAAAATAGTTTATACTACGAATTTCAAAAGTGTGAGAAACAAATTTAAATATCATATTGCAATATTTGTTTCATAATATTCTAAAAAGAATTCTGGACATTTTTTTAATAAGGGAATATTTTAACGATTTATTATGTAGCTAAATCAAAAATCGTCTAACGCACACATCTAAAGAATAAAAAACTGCTAATTGCTAATGCACATTGTACAGTAGTAATAAGATATTTTGCTATTTGGTATTTTGAGAATTGCTATCTTAATTATTCTGTTACAATAGAAACAAAATTGAGACTTTCTAGACATCTAAATCAAAATAATCAAAACACTTTTGTGCCAGCTTCCATTTAGTACAAGGAAGCTCACAAATGGTCCACACCCTATTCTATATCGCAGAATATGCATTATAGTTATCAAAATTATATTCCTGCCATATACTACTGTAATCATCAGTGTGTATTAATTTACAATCCATAGTTTAGTATAATCATAGCTAATAATTTCGTAGCATCAAGTCCCTGAAATTAAGAGGACAGATTTCCATACTTGAATCATTTAAGGGATTTGTCCAAGGTAGATTTCGCAGGTGCGCCACTCTATCCGGTTTCTGAGAATGATTAGCTTTAAACCGTGCCGATCTTCCCTATCAGTTAATATAACCAGTCTGCCTATGAGAGCGTCAATGGAAAATTATCGCAGAAATTAAAATGACTTTTTTCGACACTTTACATTTCTTCACATATAAAAAATTTATTTTTTCCCTTTAATCCTAACAATTTTTTATCCTGTCACATATTTTATTAACAAGTAGTTTCAAAGCAGTTAAAATTCAGTTTTACACTTTCAATTCTGTACAATTAGCGTAATGTTAGAAACTAGTTTATATACCCAACTTATATGTTTAAGTAATGAGTCTTTATAGCAACCAATTTCCTAAAAAAGATTACTAACTTTTCTACACTGTATGATTTTAATCAAAAAAAAAAAGAGTATAATGTTCTTCACCCATTGGAAAATTATTTATTAAATAATCTTTTTTTCTTTTATTAAGATTATGCCATGGAATTGTTTAATACTGATGCATATTTGTATTTGCTAATTTAGATCATGTCTTCTTGATTTTAGAGGACGTCACAAAAATCTAAAAGATTAAAGCGTTTTTCAATTCTTATCAATTTATACTCAATTATTGTACGCAACTGGATGAAACTATTCATAAAACAATAATAAAAAGCTCATTTTTAAAATATTTTCTTTTACACAATTTAAATTTTAATAAAATATAAATTTAAGGCACATTTTCCTTTCCACGTGTTTTCTTCATTTAATATTATGGCACACATATTTACTATATTGCATATTAATTTTTAATAAATTTATATTCAAATGTAGTTTATAAAGTTGCATAAATCCGACAAAAATAAGAAAATGATTCTTAGAAAATTATAACTTTTTATTCTTTTCAACATAATCAGAACAAAAATTTTTTTATTACTTTTTATAGAATAAAAAACTAAGTGTAAATAAAAAATTAACTGAAAACGGCAAAACGCGTATTTTATCTCCAAATTTTTACTCCTTTTCTAGTAATTATTTCTGATATTTTAAAAATTATGTTAATCACTAAACAGTGGCCAAACAGCTGCTATAAATGCACGCAATTGCGATTGCAAATCAACAGGTTTTTTTTTTGCCATAACTATAAGAGAAATCGTCCGAAAAACATGAAATTCAGGAATGAAAATTTTATATTTAAACGGTAATGAGAGCAAAGTTCTGTAAAAATAATACAATACATACAGTATGGAATCAAACAAAGAAGGGTTTTTTATACTCGTATTCATACACACGATTTTCTCTCCAAATGGGAGAATAAACAGATGCTCTTCAGTATGAGATATGGCCTACCCTTGCTATAATAATTGCTTTGCACAGTCTTTCCATACTCAACATCAGATTGTTGAACAGTTCTAAAACAAATACGAAGAGAATGACCATTTATCAATCAGCATCTGTCTCAGTTGTTGGTAGTTTCCCGGAGGATGTAATCATACTGCAATGTCTCTCCCTAAAGCATCCCATAAATGTTCTATGGCATTTAAATCACATAAGGAGAGAATAAGCTGACTAAACCATTCTAGTGATATCTTCCCTTTTCAATAGCTGCTAAACAACAAGAGTCCAGTGCATTACTGCAGGGTCATCCATAAAAATGAATCCTACTCCAATACAACCTCCCAATGGATGCACATGGGGAAGGATCATCTCTCTACAATAGCGATATATATATCTTCAGTTATATATTATAATATATACCTCTTTGAATGTGATAATAATGAGGAATATAATCGCTCTTTATCATCCTTTTTTTTAATTATGATGACGAAGTTTTTATGCTATAGAATTGATCCATAGAGGTGTGGTTGTCCGTTAATGAATAATACAGGTTGATTCCACGACACCTACAGTTTAAAGTGCATTGAAAACAGGTGTCCATGCCTGTGATGAGAATCTAATCCATACATTGTTGAATAGAAAGTTAGAGTATTAATCATTCAGCAACAAGCTTGAAAGAGCATTCATTAAGAAAATCAAACTAACTAAGTGCATTTCATTTCCCGATTATTTGAGGAACTGTAGATTATTCTTTTTGCAACAACGTTCAAAGTCATAAAAAAAGTCAACACAAATATGCATATGAACAATTTATACATAAAACAATAATATAAAACATACCCATTACAGGAGATTTACTTATTACACGCGAGATTACTTATATGCTTTAACTTTTCAGAAAATTATTCAAAAGTTTTTATTTCCTTGCACGAAAGACATCTTTACTAGAGATTGAGATTCTTTGAAAGTTTAGTTTTCGTGATAGCTCAAAGTCTCTTTTGCTCACAATGGTTAAAATTAAATTAGGCCCCACAGTTTAAAGCAAATATCACTATAAGGAAACATACGAACTGTTGAACCAGGGCTTTTAACCATTCGTCGGCTAACTGGGCAAAGTTTATATTTGGAATTTAGGCGTTACAGATAATGGGAGATAAAATCTTGTGAACATTTGTGTTATATTAATTTTCTACAGAATAATTAAACGTGAGACACATTTTATGTAAAAATATCTATTTTTTTCATTTTATTTGTTCCATTTTATTTACAACATTTTATTTTGATTTATTTTATCGTGTGATGAAAACAAAATATTACAAATCAGTACTTTTTTTCGATCTTTAAGAATTATAAGCAAATATTTTAATACTTTTAACATTAATGTAAATTTCAAAACATATATAAGTTTTAGCATGAATAAATTATGTTCATACCATATGTTCATAATTTTACTTCTATATTAGAACTTTAATTTTCTTTTAAATTTCTTCATTGTTTCAATATCCTCCAAAAGAAACCTATACAAACCTAAATATGAAATTGAAAGCGTCAAATATAAATAAAAGGAAGAAATAAAAGCATATAAAACAAATTTTGATAAAATGTTATAGTAGTAAAAACACTTATGTTCGATTTAAAGTATTTGGCTTGAATTTGTGGACTTAAGATATTTGTAACACATACAATTTTTCTGTAAAAAAAAGTGTTTTCTTAAAATAATGTAGATATTCGAGGTATTCGTGCACTGATTACAGCGGATATTTCTAGAACACTTCATTGTATACTAAAAACTGCAACTGAAGCATGAGATAATTATTGTTCATTAATTCAAAATTGAACTTTGAGCAAAAATTAAGTAAGATCTCTTAAACTTCGGAAGAAGTATTCCGATTTTCTACACATCAGTTTTTTGTAAAATTCTACAATAATTATTATGTTTTCATGTAGTATTTTCTCTCTTATATTTCATCAATTAGATAATCCGCATAATTCCCTCGATTTATTTTCCAATTTTTAAATGAAATTAAATTTTTTTAATAAAAAGTAAACTGCGTTTATTAGCTTAGGCGTCTAAACAAGAGCCATCATGAAGTCACTATACCACTCGTAGTTCTTCAATCTACAATTGTAAAAATATCCTGTTAAATGCACTCACAACATTTTGATGCTAATATTAATCCAAAGTATAAACATGAATGCAACTGAATGAATTTGAATAACTCATTCCATAAGCATAAAATTCAAATCATCATTTTCCCGTGGCAATATTACTCCAACAACATGGAATATTAATTTAATGGCTACAAAATCGGATTCTAGAAATAAAATGCTAAATGTCGACTTGAAAATGAATATTTTGTTATAACAATTATTACCCAAATTACTATCACAGCAAATTATGACATATACACGGATATATACTGATATTAATTTATTAACAGGAATTCAACAGGCAACGCTATTCACCTACAATTATTTTGGTAACCAAACAGTCTCAAACAAACAGCAAGTCTCCATGGGATAAAACAATATCACGTATTTTGTTGACTGCAAAGTAACAAGCGGACTAATGAACATCGGCTGTTGAAAATTAAGATTGGTTGCGAGAAATGTTTACAGAATATTTCGATGTAGAATTTGGGCATTTTGGGTAACGAGAAAAAATGGCAATCACACAGGAAGGACCTAGCTAGTGTTTGAAGTAATCCCTTTTGTTTTTCAGGAATAATCAAAAGATTATTATAAATAAAGTGAGTTGATCATAAAGTGAATGAGCAAATCAAATTACAGACAAGATAAGTTATGATCTAGAGTCACTATAGGTAAAAGCGCAGAGCCGTAGTTCATTCGAAATGACACTTAGACATTCCAAATGTTTCCAGTTACCAAATATTGAGATCACATGCCGTACTTTAAGTTGCAACCATGAAAGATATTTTTCTTTTTAAATGGTAATACCAAACTTCTTGTTACTATCTTATGGAAAACATGTCTCTCCTATGCAGTGTGGAGTAACCAACATTTTCTCTGATTCAAAATCCCCATCAAGCGAGCTTAAAAAACACATTTAATTGACAGTTTTGTAAGACCAGTGTTTTCCAGTTCAGAGGAAAATAAAAATTTCGGATCTTGAAATTGTTTTATTATTGAACATTATTTGTTAAAATCTTATTCACAATTCATCCTATCCAAAATAACACAATCAGTTATACGAAAGGACCAGGCTTTAAATGAAGCATCTTGCATTTACATTCAACTAAAAATTATTGCGCTTGTTGTCTCTAAAAGAATTTCATGTATTTCTAATGCCACAAAAAATTCTTTTTCTAATTAAATATTTTATATCCATTTTTGTATTGTTTTACTATAATTTTTTATATTTATGTACAGAAATTGTACAACACTTTTCTTCCACGTGATTCTTCGAATATTTGAACTCATACATAATTACCACTTAACTTCATTGACGATTTAAATTAAAGATTTTCATAATTTCCTTCCAAAGAAACATCATACATAATTCTTTTAATATTTTGTATGTATGATCCTTAAATATTCTAACTTTCAGATTAAAACATCGATATTTAAATAAATCTAGGAAAAAGTTTTAGACATGTTTTATTTGACTCGAAGCATCTTTAACAAACATTTTACCTTATGAAAATTTGCATGAAAATAGACATAAATGTTCTTTGATTTTCTTTCATTCCCAATTTAATTTTCTTTCATTGGATTTCGAATTTTCATATTTTACAAAATCTAAATAGAAGACATTTTTTAATTTCTTAAAATTTACTAAATTTTTAATAAATATAAAATAATAAAATTACTTATATTTTAAATATTTATATCTTGAATATTAAAATACCTTAGTATCTTTAAAACCTTAATAAAAAAAATTTTTATGCTTTAGTAAATTATAAGAGTAATTTGACAGATTTTACAACAAGAAATTTAAAATTTAATGTATTTAAAAATGTATAAAATCCACGCGAAAATTTTATTGGACGCTAAAAAGCTGCACACAAAACTTTGATACTTAATAAATGTAATTTGTAATATTATTAGAAGACTATGCATAAGCTGGATGTTATAAAAAGTAAAAAAAAATAGTAATGTAACAAAACTGAATAAACTTCATAAAAAAAACATTTTTTTGGTAAAATTAACATTATAAATAGCAATTGGGAAAGACTGAAAAGAATGCATTAAAATGAATATAAATATTTCAAAGTCTATTTTACTTTTTCAATTGGTGGGATTCACCTTTTTTCACATTGATCCTTATCACAAAAAATATTCATCTAAGAATAATGTAAACTGAAAGTCTTTAAAGTCAATATTTCCAAAAAAGAACCAAAAATAGTTAAAAGATAAGCATGTATGCATGCATGCTTTGAATCTGATTAAAATCACGATTTTCATCAAGCCTGTTCCTCCATTGGATGAGTTAAAAATTTAATAAATCAAACTTCTACCTCACTTTCTAAGAGTGACCTCGAGAAAAGATTCATAAATTACTTTAATAGCTATTACGACGAAACAAGCTTTCCTTGCACGCAAGAATCTTTCGATTCCTTTTTTTCTTATATCTCTGAGAATGTGTTTCATTGTTTTATAGCAAGAGGAATCTTATTAAGATGTTTTTTTATATTTTTTGTAATACTGATCTTAATGACACTAACAGAATACCAATTTGAATATTAGCTTCATAGTATCATCTACTTCTATTGCCATCAAAAACGCACAGAGTCACACCTTACAAAACCAAGCCCAGCTTTTAGAAAAAAATGTGAATTATAAAAGTAATGAATCAAACATACAAATACTCTAGATCAATAATAATTTTCTAATCTTAATACTCTTCACTTTATAAAATGAATAACTGTGAAAATTGGCATTTGGTGATATTTATTGACAAGTAATGATCTATATGTCATACTGTAAAATGCATACATAACGCTCATTACATCATAATCAGTTGATTCTTTTAAAACTTGGAATTCCGTAGTGGTTAAAACAAAATGTTAATTTTTATTCCGATTCAGTGATATTGTCACCATTAATTATACATAAGAAAGATTTTACTCCTTATTTTTAACATTTTCTAAAAAGAAATTAGAATGTCTACAGTAGATATTTCAAATAAACTTAAATTTAACTACTTTATAAATTTTGTGGCTATTTTCATTCAAAGTATTCAATGTATAAGTAAAAATTTGGTGTTCCAAAATCCGACTAAAAACATTTGAGAGGATAACACTAAAATTGATCGTGCAATCAACTCTTCTATCTAGAATTTTGCATTGTGCAACAGAATAAGTCATTTGTTAAGAGCATTTATGTGGATAGGCATTTCCTTTAATATATGAATAATTTTTATATATTCTGAAGAAACTAATGACCAGTGTTCCCACTTCTCAATTCTATAACATTGTTTTCGGAAGTTATTTTCCATCATGGCAAATGGATACTTACAAATAAGTGTCAACGCCACTTTTTAAGCAGAACGAATTTTTCAAAAAATTTTTCTCATAATTAAAAATTTCTTTTTCTAATTATAAGTAAATTTTTCATAAAAAAAAATCTAATTATAGGTTACACTCTAATTACACATAAATTTTGGAGCAAAATTGGCAGCTGTGATAATACTATACAAAAGTTACAACAAATGAGTACCGTAGAAATTATTGAAACAATTTTAGATTTTTCCATAATCAGTATAATCAATTACTTGATTACAGAAAATAATTTGGACTTACTACCTATTTATGATTGATCTAAAGGTGAATTTCCATTGTTTAAGGTCAGAAATATTTTGGGATTTCAACAGACTAATAGAAAAATTACAGATTTCTTTATTATAAACACATGATCCAACAATAAGAAACAGTATAATAAAAAATACACTGGAATAACCATCCCGTTAATAAAACTTCTTCAACAGCAAATAGTTTTCCTTTTTAAGAGTCCAGAACTTTAAATTATCTCGGAAGTTGTGCTTTCATTTTTGAAAGAAAGATACGCTTGAAACCAGAAATTTTATTAAAACAATAAATCTATCAAAAAATGTAAGAGACAATATAGAAACATAGAACCATTTTAATAGATTATATTTGGGACCAAAAAAAAAGTAAATGATAAGCATAAGTTCGAAGAATTCAAGTTAAAAAAATAATAAAAATATAAAAACTTAAATATTTCTTTGAATCTGAGATGGATATCAAAATTATTTATCCATCTCAGATTCAAAGAAATATTTAAGTTTTTTGAAAATATTTATTTTCAGCTGAAAATTACGTAATGTTAATAAAACATATCGGCATGAGATTAATGTAGTTATTACTGCATAAAAAAATGGCATCAATATTTTCAGAGATTAACCATTTCATTTTTCTAATATAAAAACGGTTCCTTTATTAAATAACAAAATTTGTATAGGAAATTTTAGTTTCAAATTTTTATTTCCCCTGCAGTCAAGAATGTTAATCATTAGCATTTAGTTTAACAACAAATAATTTTCCTTTTGATTATTTCAGTTACCGTGTTTCGGGACACAATTAAGATTTTTTTTTTAAAAAAAATATAGATAGTTGCAGTGTGATAATAATACTATATAATAATGCATCAAATGAAAATTATAGTCATTAAATATGCACGTGTAAGAAATGTGAGCACTGTAATCATTTGGAAATACATTTCTTGAACCACGTGATTATGTTCCATCAACTAGTTTTTCAAAAAGTAATTTAGTAAAGCACATACAAATCTATTCGCAAAACATATTACCAACAATATTACAAATAAACGATAAAAGATGATTGCCAAAAGCGTGTTTTTACTTGTTTCTTAAAATCTATATATATTTTTAATGTTTTATATTACTATGTATATAGATTGCATTCATTTTAGAAATTCTTGCTTCAACATGTGAAATTCTTTCAAACTATAAATTTGTTGATATATTTGTCTTTTTTTTTTTTTTTTTTTTTTTTTTATTATTTTGTAAATCTTTAAAAAATAATTAGTTTCTTATGATTATAAATTTTATTAACAATCCTTAATTAGTGAACAAAAATTTCATTACTTAAATTTCATTTATAGCTTGAAAATAATTATTTCTTACCGAAAGTTAGTAAGCCAGCTCATAATTTTTAATCAATTAAGTGAAGAAGTCAATACTCACAGCGGCATCCTTGTATTCGAAATTCCAAATTACAGGATATGCAATGGCGAGATATGCAAGTTAGGGCATTAATTATTGCTTTATACTTTATTTACCAAAGGGAAAACGTATTGGGTTGTTCGGAAAGTAATTTCTTTTTTTCCTGACAGAGGATTTAATTGTATTTTTTGCACCCAACTTCACACTTAAGCCGTATAATTATTATATGCTTTGTGAGATCATATAGCAAGGTTTGTGTGTGAAAAATTGCAATTAATTCTACGCAGTAGTTTTTGGTTGGTACCCTTTTAAATAATGGAGAGCGATAAGTACCATTTTCGACATATCTTACTGTTTTACTACAGAAATGGTAAAAATTCTGTTCAAACCAGGAAGAAATTGACCGATGTGTATAGAGAAGGTGTGTTGACAGTACGCCAGTGCCAGAACTGGTTCGCTAAATTTCGATCCGGCAATTTTGATGTCGAAGATGAACCAAGTTCGGGAAGTTCATAAAGACTCGATAAAAGCATTAGTTGATTCGAACCGGCGAATAACAAAGTTTATGATCACTTGAAATTCCTGGTATTATCCTCGAAGCTCGATGTATGTGTTCCCCATGTTCTCACAAGAAATCTGTGTCGCTGCATTGACACATAGGATTCGTTTCACAAACGTCACGAAAATGATCCGTTTTTGAAGCGCATCCGCTGGGGACGAAAATTGGGTTGTATACAACAACGTCAAAAGAAAGAGATCATGGAGCAAAAAAGATGAACTGGCTGAAACCTCTTCCAAAGCTGATATTTACCAAAGAAAAGTGATGCTGTCTGTTTAGTAGGACTTTAAAAGAATCTTCTTTTTTTTTTTTTTTTTTTTTTTTTTTGTTTTTAAGCTTTTACTGGATAACACATTGATTAATTCGTCATCAGCTGGATAAATTGAATGATGCAGTTCAACAGAAATGGCCAGAACTAATCAACAGGTAAGGTGTAGTGTCTCCCCAAAACAACGAGATACCTCACACAAGTTTGGTCACTCGCCAAAAGCTTTTACTTGAATGGAATGTAATTCCACACCCACCATATTCTCCAGACCTGGCACCGTCGGATTATTATTTGTTCCGGTCACGCCAAAATTTTTAGACGATAAAACCTTCACCTTAAATAAGGCCAAAAACCACCTCGATCAGTTTTTTGCCAGCAAAGACGAAAAATTTTATGAACATGGAATTATGCTACTACCACAAAGATGGCAAAAGGTGTTAGAACAGAACGGCCAATATATAATTTAATAAAGTATTTGTTTATTATACGAAAACTGGCTTTCGTTTCCACAAAAAAAAACGAAATTATTTTCCAAACAACCCAATACAATTATTTGTTACATATTTACTGGTTATTACTAACTATGTATCAGTGGTGAATCTGAGGATACCAGGTCCTCTAGTGAACAAAGTAAACTGGTTGATCTCATCCTCTAGTGAACAATGAATAAACATGTTAGACTGTTTCTAAAATGTGGAAGGATGGCTATTTCACTATATGCTCCAAAATTTATTCTTTTGCAACAGGAAAATTATTCATTAATAATAAAAGAAAAATCCGAAATATAAAATTCAACGAATGTTTGGATTCTTTACAACATTTTTCAATTGCAATGTAATCTGCTATATGTTTTCATATTTATCACAAATATGAATGTTTGGTTTGCGTATTGCCAAACTAATTTGCATCATTAATACAGCTATAAGAGCAAATTACGAAATTATTTTATTTATGGAGAAGTTTTAAAGGGAGAAAACAACGAATGACAAGACTATGTTAAGGACTCGATATTTTCTTTCGTCAATTATGAATCAACAAATAAGAACATCGCTCATAAAATGCTTGATAATCGTAAAACGTTGCATTACTTTCATTAATCGTAACTTGTTTTGTATTTGGTTACTTAAATCATATTTTTTTTCAAACGAAGAAGTATAAGGAATTATAATCATATTTATTTTGCATTGATAAATTAGTAGTTTTTAGTAAACTATATAATGTGTTACTGATACTCGATATCACAAACTAAGAATGATGATTTATTCTAATATTTAACTATGCAATTTAAGCCGGCCAACTTGTCTAGTGGTCAGCGTGCCTGATTACGGACAGGAAGGTCCTGGGTTCGAATCCCGGTTGAGGCATGGATGTACTTTCTCTCTATCTCTATCTTGTCTTTTTCCTTTCCTTGTGTGTGTAAATGAAGTATGAATGATGCCTACCCTATAAACGGGTCCCTATGGCATGTGTGAGGGTGCGATGGTGACCCACCCCCTGTGGTGCACTCGGAGCAACGCTTCGGTGGCAAAGAGGTCGCTGTGTCTGGCCGGTTCCTTGGTATCAGGGAACAATATATTAATAGACTCTGTTGCAGTTGTAACTGTCTACAATCTGCCATTAGAAAAAAAACTATGCAATTTAATGTTTCTATTTCGTCGAATACTATAACGTAAATGATTTTCTCTCTAGTGAGTTAATTACACCTTATTAACTAAATTTGTACAGTATTCAGTTGAGATGAGAACAACTTTAAGATAATTTTCCATTTTCTTGCTGTAAAAGTTTTCCCGCTGAAACAGCAAAACATATATAGAATCTTCCTTGTTGTATGTGTTGCATTATTTGGAAAAAGTACTCTACACAGTGTGGATTGGTTATCACTTAATGGTAATTTTTTTTCTCAGGAAGCTATAACTAGACCGAGATTTACGGTTTAAAGTGGATTACGAAACAATACAAATATTTAAGTCAAAAATGAGGTTCGAACCCACAAGCTATTCCACTGAAGGCAGGAACACTAACCATTCGAGTACCAGTTCGGTAAAATGTTTTACATATTCTTCCAACAAGATTCTAATATCAGCCAAATAGTAGTAAGTCACTGTCAACCACAGTAATTTTTAATTTCATTCTTTTAAAAAATAAGACTATGTTGCAAAAAAGAACCTACAGACTATCGATGCTTTTATAACAAATGATTACTACTTCTTTTATATATCACTTCAAATCACGATTGTTTTTATTTTTCTGATAATATATGTTGACAGAATTATCATTTATTGTGCAATTTACTACTTACATATACAGTGGTGGCTAAAATTGTGGACACTTTTGGAAATTTTTATGTTTTTGAACTTAGTATGCTTATAGAAATCGTTACGTTTTACAAAATGAAAACGTATATATCATTGTAAAGAGAATTTACTGAATTCTACTGAAACTACTGAATTAAATAAAAAACACAAAGTTCAATTATTTGCAATACAAAAAAGTTAAACGATAATAGTTATCGATATACATTAGATAGAGACGATAGGAGTTAGTTATCAGTACTTAGTAGAGTACCCTTTATTTTTGATTACAGCTTCACATCGACGTTTCATTGTGCTGACAAGAGTTTTAAGATCTTCGTTCGTTATTACATGATGCAAGGAAACAATTATAGCCTCAATTAGTTACTTTTTATTTGATGGGCGCCACATTCGGACAAGAGTTTTCAAACGGTGCCACAAATTTTCGATAGGATTGAGGTCGGGACTTTTCCTGGCCATGAAATGAATTTGTACGAAACCACTCTTTCGATATTTTGGCCGTGTGGCAAGGAGCAGAATCCTGCTGAAAAATAACGAAGCATTGTTGGGAAAGAGATCTCTGATGGAAGGTAGAAGCTTTGGTTCTAGAATAGTGTCAATGTATTTTCTGGCATTCAGTGTCCCATCGATGACATGAAGGCGACCAATACCATCTTCTGACATGCATGACCAAATCATAACACTAACTGGGTTCTTCACAGTTGCTTGAATGCAGTCAGAATGTAGCTTTTCTCCTATTCTACGTCTTACATATTTTTGCCCATCACTACCGAATAACGATAGTTTAGTTTCATCACTCCATATAACTTGTGACCACTGATCATTTTTCCAATTAATGTGTTCCTTTGCCCACTTTATTTTTTTATTTATTTATTTTTTTTGCTGAAAATTAAGATAAGGCTTTTTTCGAGGAATTCTACCTCTCAGTCCAACATCTGTTAATCTTCTCCTGATTATTCTTGAACTGACAGAAACACCAGCATCATTCAGATCACTTCTGATGTCCGCTGATGACATTTTTCTATCTTGGAGACATAGTCTTTTTATTCTTCTATCATCAATAGATGTGGTGCACCTTCTCCGGCCTTTTCCTTCTTTTTTTTTATTGAATTTGTCTCCTGATATCGTAAACAAAACTTTCGGACTCCAGATGTAGTCACTGAACCACCCACCTGTCTTGCAATTTCAGCATAGGAAAGACCACTTTCTCATAACACAATAATATTACATCTCTTTCTAGGCGTCGAATCTAGTCTTTTATTTGATGTCATTGATTCTTGACTAAATATAAAATTTTTTACAAAAATTCCTACTTTTAATTGCAGTGTATAAGAAATAAGTCCTCCTTCTACAGAACAAAGCAAAATAATGAATTGTTTCAAGTGTAAACATGATGTCAGCTTCTACTGGCAGTTACTAACATTTGATTGGTTCTCAGAACAAGAACAGCGATTGGCCAGGAAAGCTATATATTACAAACCACTTCATAACTGTGTTTTTTATTTTTATTAAAGTACATATAACTTTTTTGTATTGCAAATATTTGAATTGTGTGTTTTGTATTGAATTCAGTAATAAATTGTCTTTAAAATGATATATACAAGTATGCATTTTGCGAAACGTTACATTTTCTATAAGCATACAAAGTTTAAAAACATAAAAATTTCCAAAAGTGACCACAATTTTGGCCACCACTGTAATTACTCAAATACGTTCATAAATCTAAAAAGTTGTCTACTAAAAATTAAGATATATTATTAATAGGTTTTTCCTATAATGATTTCTGGTGAACAACTGCATTTCAGGCAAAATAAGTAATTTGAAATAAATTTAAAAATTAAAACATCTGGATCACAATGTAAATTTCTTAATGTAGCTGGGTGTAGAAAAGATAATTGAGTCTTCACTATTTAACTATTTCTTTTCATTATATTTGAAACGATACCATTACAAGTAACGTAAAATAAAGTTAAAACTTAAGTATTACACCGGAAAATGCACATAACTTTTTTTTTTTTTTTGTAGTTAGGTTTTTCATGTACTTTGGTGTAGTATTCGTTAATCTTTCACCAATGTTATTCCAAATTTAGCAAGCTATGTTCAGCAATTATGATTTGATTAGGTGAACTTTATCGCACAGTAAGAGGGCAAGAATATATATCTAATGAATGAAGACTATCTCAACAGGCCGATTGTTTGACTTTAGAAATTAATAATACTCATGGTGCTTATGTACCATATTATACTAACAAAATACGTGTTGATGATGCTTCATCAAATAAACAATATTTGCTACAAAATCTAAGCACTCTATTTACACTTAATATCGAAACATATCATTACTGTCATTACTTTCACACGGAGCTGTTAAATACATAATATTTTTAAAATTAATATAATCTGTTGAGACTTGTTATTCAACAAACATGGAAAACTTTGTTTCGAAAATACATTGCATAAAAGCTTGAAATAGCACGAGAGATAAAAAATTGGTCCTTTTATAGCTTGAGCAAAAATATGCAAAGCATCTTCAGAACCAATAAATATTTCTTCGATGAGAATTTTCAATATAAATCTTGTGGAATGGGGTAATATTATTAAACTAAATTATTAACGAAACATATGCGAAATATTTTTCCTCGCTTGCATAAAAACCACTTTAAATAAATAAATTTAAAATTTTTTAAGGCGTCACTAAATTTTTCCATTTCACGCCAAAATTTGTGCATGGAAAAAATTATTACAAGTATTATGATAAAAAAGTGCAGATGCAGTTTATATTCCACTTCCATTTCCGCAATGTTAGATCAGCTTCATCGATTCTACTACAGTTGCTGATTTCAGAGTTACGTAGCGATACTGAGCAAGTGGTATGGTAAATGCATATAATCAGTATAACCGAATTTTAATTTCTCTTTTAACCTGACTCTTTTCCTTATGATTTACTAAACAGGAAAAAAATATCACATTTACCATAATATAGAGAACTTCTAGAATAACTATTTTCATCACAATATTTAATCGCAGATACAATATTACTTCAACTTAATTTAAAGACTCTAGATGAAGTAAGCAATGTACTGTGGATTAGTTATCAAGTAATTAACCTAATTCAAAAAAACAAAGCTAGAAACCGAATGGATGATCTCGGGCATTTGGTGCAACAGATAAAGGGTTCGATTCCCACCTCGTAGATATTTGTTCAGAATCCCATTTTAAACTGTAATATTCCGCCTTTTTTGCCCTCATATGCAAAAAAATATCGCTTAGCGACAAGCTAATCAACCTACCATAAATAAAAAATATGTTTAAACTAATATTTCAAAAAATAAAATATCAACAAGTATGATATTATATTCCAATACAGCAGCACACACACATACAATGCCGTTGTCTTCCAACATAATAAACCTAAAAGAAACTCGTGTCACGTATACTGCTCGAAACGTGACCTGTCAGTGCTATAAATTCTGAAAATTGCAAAAGAGAAATACCGCCAAAGGATGTATTTCTTGGTCGAAAACAAACACACACACAATTATTAAAATTGTAATAAAATAAACAAGAATTCCTGGAATTTGAAAGAGTTGTGCATTTTATAAATGGGAACAACAGATATATTTTTTCCATGCATACAAAATTCATATGATAGCTTGAAAATTCCCTTAAATATTTCTAAATTTACTAAAAGGGAAATATATCTTAATAATTTTTTGCAATGAGAACTTATTTTACGCACACAAATTATTAATTAAGTAGCATAAGAATTTTAGCAGTGTAAATAAAAGAATAAAATATGGATTAGTATTTATTTATTAAAACTAAATTTGATTTAATAAGTTGCTTTTTATTCATTTTACCAAATAGAACTCTTAGTTCAAAAAGCTATTTTGAACAGTTATGAGTAAAAGCACTTGAGAAGCGAAACTCAACTAAGAAAAAGCTCAGCATTTTATATTAACTTTAGAATAAGAAGTCTTAATAAATAATCTCCAGTAATTTTTAAAGAAAACTCAGTTCTCATTCTCATAAAAACGTAATCATGATCTCTAATAATAGAAGCTGATAAGACCAATTCAAAATAGTGGAAGTTCTAAGTTTGATCACAGCCAACAATAAAAAATTCTTTTAAATTAATTAAAAATTTAAAAGCTACAAATAGGAAAAAGCAGAGAGTTCAGTTATTGGTACATATAAGAATTAAATTTTTGTTCCATATTTGCATTCTATACTTTTTACTATTATTTTTTCCAGTGTATTTTATATTTATAATAAACAAGTATTCATCAAACATCGTGATAACATATCACTTGCTCCCGTGAATTAACTTGTTTTTTCCTATTGTTTTGTTGAATATAAAAAAGTGACTTATCTCAAACCATACTATTGAATGATAGTCTCTTAATGATAGATTTTACAATGTAGATCCGTAGTGAAAAAAATATAGCAATAAACAATGTTCTTAAGTTGACAGATTTTAATTTTATAATCTTAAAACAATCTCCCAGTCTCGAGGAAAATATGAAACTAAGGCAATAGAGATAGTGAAGCTATTTCGATCCATTCATAAATTTTGCGTCGCTAACTTGAGTTCTAGCTGATAACATTTATGGTGTCGGTTTACCCACAAACATATCTTTATTGCTCTTTCTTAAGGCTCGAGAAAGGAGAAATTTAATTGTGAGAAATCTACAGCTCACACAGAGAAATAAAAATAAAAAGGGTTGTCTTTTAAGAATTACATTGTGCGTGTTTTTTATATCGATGTCTTTATGTCTTGCAATAAAAAGTGCAAAATTCAAGTTCAAGAGACGTAACTAAAGTTCATTCACATCAATGAAGCTTGGAGCTGAATCGGTATCGATACCCCACGTGACTTTCAACTCGATGGAAAAAGTCATTGTCAAAGGGTTATATTTTACCATTTTGACTTAAAAATGGTTCCCTTTTTCGTGAACTTGAATGCCTAACAAAAAGTATTAGAATCAGATTTAAGTTTCTACATCTAATGCAAAAATTTGATTCTAAAAAAATCACTTAAGATTCTATAATCTCTATTACTATAGAGTGTTTCAATAAACAAAATTAGAGTTTGGAATGAAACTTAACTATTAAGATAAGAAATCAGTCTTAACGGAAGTCATTAAGATAGTCATAATTACTTGTTATAAACAATTAAATAATCATTTCATTTTTTCATATTTGGCTTATTTTGAATTCTAAACATACAAATGTAAATATATGCATGTTAAATGCACAAAATAGTATGTTACACATTGAACTTATCAGTAATTACATACGATGATTTGGAATTTCATATGATGTCGTGAAAAAATACAGACTCACTAATCATTTTGAAAGAAAAATTCATTCTCAATAACAATAAAAAATCATCTCATTTTCTTAAACAAGCCATTTTCAAGCTAAATCAAGGCATAAAAGCAAATAAAAAAATTATATTGTATTACTGTTGAGAGAGTGAAAATAAAAAAAATATTCAAGATTTATAAAATAAAAATTTAGTCCTAACATGACTTTCCATAGCTTTATATTCAACAAAGAAATTTTTATCGCTAACATTATTCTCGTACTTACTTAAATATGATGATAGCGATTGACCTTCAGAATGAAACACCTGTGTTTCATTACGTGCGATCAATATTTCATGCAACTGTTTCCTAATGTGAGTTCTTTAATTGTGTGTGAATGTAGATGTCTGAAATTGATCTAAAAATTCACTAATGTTGATACTTTGTTTTTGTGAATATTTTATTTAATAACTACAAAAACATTTCTTTTGTATAAAATTCTTAATATGTTTTTTAATACTCACATCACATATAATAAAATTAAAATATATGCAACGTATTTTTTTTAAGCTGGGATGATATGTTTTTTTAATTTTTAAACGCAAAATCGCTTTGTACTAGAGTTGTATTTTGCAAAATTTCTTAAAAAATTCAAAATTAACAAAAATGTCAACAATTAGAAAAACACAGCACTCTTGGCATAAATAATATAAAAAAAGTTAGATATACCTCAGTTTATTAGATTTTATAATACTTGAGACTTAAACCCATTATTTTTGAAAATAAATTTATTATATCATAAATCATGTTATACCCTGGTTTTCTTAATTTAATACCCATTCAGTTTAACAAATCTAATTGGTCTCTGTACACATATTTATAAATAGAAAAGATATAATAAATATTTAATACACAAAAATATATATTTAATGCTTCGTTTTAATCCATTAATTTCTCGGACACAAATTAAATCACTGATTTTATTTTCAATCATATTTCATCTTAACTATATAAATCACCCATTTAATTTTTCAAAATAAAATCTTTATTTATAACAGATTTTTTTTCCATTTAGTTCACACATATTACAGATTAAGATTGCTAATCTAATTTTAATTTCAAAATTACAGAGATCTTTATTCTAAACATTTATCCATCCAATTCTATTTCACGTATCTTTAATTCTGCCTTCATAAAGGAGTCAATATTTAAGCGATATTTTTTATTCTGGAATTCTTTTCGAAAAAAATCAGTTTTTTTTTTTTACATGTACATTGAATGATATAAATTCTTCCTTCTAATATTCGAAAAACAAAGCGTCTGTCCAAAAAACACAATATACCGTGTCTTGAATATGAAATCCATCTCTAATGTTCAAAAACCGTGTCAGGCCGAGGTTTTCTATTTCATGGGAAGTGCCAGTCTCTCTGGAGAATAAACACGCAAAGATTACTTTATGTTGTAAGCGAGATCTATGTTGCAACTCTCAGCCACGTTTTAGAACGTGACCGAATATCTCCAGAAAAAATTTCATATCCTACATTTTTTTTTTTTTTTTTAAAAATAAAAATGGGTATTTTTAAGCAAGTAGAAATTATATCACCACAATTGCAGTTCACTTGATAGTAACGTTTTCAATAACGATCACAACCAGATAAGTTCAAATTAAATTGATGACAAATAAAAAAAATAAGGTCTCCTTAGAGAAACTTTAAAACTAATATGCAACTTAAACAGTTTGATTAAAAATATTGATGCATTTTATTAATTAAAAAACAACCGACATGCCATTTAATAACTTGGAATTCAAAATTCACACAACATAAATATAGCATATTGTTCTATATTTATGTTGTGAAAAACTAGCAGTTTTTTTTTTTTTTAATCTGATAGTTTCATTTATTGGTTTAATTTTATGTTGTGCTGACTTCTGTTTTATGCGACATAAATATGAAAATTCTATGAAGCAATGATTACAAAAACATACTTCTATAGATGTGCATGCAGATGAAACATTTAACCAATAAAACAATTGAATCACTCATTTAACCAACAGTAAAACAATGCGAATGTAAATTGCTGTCCCAAACAGAAGAAACAAAACTCCATTTTTCCATTAACAGCTGCTTATACAAAAATTTCCGCAAAGGAAATCAGAGAGACAAAAGTTCATCGTTATGGAGACATTGGATCCCATTTCATATTGTGTCTACGAGTGCTTCTTTGAAGAAATATTATTTTTATATTTTACCTCAAATGTGTCATGATTTATCAATTTCTCTAAAAATATTCAACGATCTATAATCTTAGAAAAATAATTTTATTTCCTACATCAGAAAATTATATTCTTTAACTGGAAATAAAAAATCTATTTAACAAAAATCATTTCTTAAAAATTAAACATTACAGAAGTATGAGTGCTAAAGCTATAAATAAAATTAAACAAATATTATTGAAATCTAAGTATTAATTTTTAATTTTAATGAAATGGATGCATATTAAAATAAAATAATTATATAAAAGACAAATATTAAAAAAATATTTTTTATTCGTTTATAAAAGACAATTTATCTCATCTGCTTAGAAAAGCTATAAAAAAAATTGGAAAACGTTAAACCTTAAAATATTTCAAATAAATGTATTGTTTACAATTTTTTTTCCGACCAATGCATACAATAATTTATAGAACCATGTGAATTAATTTATAATAAATGAATTATGTGAGAGGTAATTCGTAAATTCATGTAAAATAATTTATGAAAATTAAACATACACACTAACGTTACTAAATTGTGTTCAAATCATTGTATGCAATTAATTAACGGAGTGGAATATATGTATATATTCTGTTATACAAATATGTACTTATCATAAATTACACACATGTAATTGTTCAGAATTGTTTTATAAAGTAAATATTTAAATGTCATAAATTATAAATAATGTATACTTATCACATAAATTGCCATAAATTTGTCAGAAAAACCTATTTATAAACTAAGTAAATATATGTTGTCATAAATAACAATATTTATAAAAAAAATTTATGCTTTTAATTTTTTTGCATTACATTTAAAATAAATTCTAACAAATTCTATACATTATTGGTGGTGAAATAATATGCAGCCAAGTTAACAGTATATGATATGGAAATTATCAGGTACAATGTGGGTTTGTTAAAATTCCAAAGCATGAATTAACAATTAAGTAAAATTAATTCTTTTAACAGTATTTGATTAATACTATTCATTACGGATTTGTTTTTATTGGTAGATTTAAAGTATAGTTTAATATGTATGATAATAAATATGATAGAGGTACTTTAATCTTTGAAGACCAAGGGGCCGTGGTAGCCTAGTGGTTAGGGTAACGACATTCCATCCGGAAGGGTGGGGTTCGATTCCGAATGCCGCCAAAGGCCCACCGAGTACATGCGATATACGTGCTCGTTGAATCGAAAGTCCTGTGGTCGGTCATTGATTAGTTACCATAGGTACAACGGTCTGGAGAAATTTACTGCCTCTTGAGATCAATGCCAAAATTGAGGAAGTAGATCCTCTGGTGCTGCCATCTATCGGAGGTTTTGAGGAGCAAAATTCACTTTCAATTTCGTGGTGCTCTGATTAAACGAAAGACGTCCCCAAATGACTTAAATTCGCATAGCGAGATTGGCTTGTCCAAGTGTCATTAGTAACAACAACAGACCAAATTATTAATATTGTGTCAAAAAATTTATTTACTAAACAAAAACATTACAGGCAGATAAAACGAATATTTGTATATGATACGAAGAATTAATCTTTCTAATTGAGGAACGTAAGTTGTAAAAAAAGTGACTTACGGTCATACAAGTTTTCCGATAAAATAACAAATATGTATACAAAATTTTAAAAAAATGTTGTACTTATTTGGTATAAAAATATTAACATTACTAATTCTTGACTATATCATCAATTTTAGATTTAACTTCAAGAAAATAAATATAAATAAAATCCTTAAAGTTCTTTTTAATTTTTTTTTTTTTTTTTTTTTTTAAAAGAATTAAATATGAGGGCCTGTAAAAGAAGCATTCTGAAAATAAAAAAAATTACAATTTGTTGTAAAAAAATGTAAAAATGGAATATTTCCACTTTTTTCCTTAAAAAAACAATAAGATTGAACACATGTCTTTGCTTCGATAAGAGCGTTTCAATATTTTTTTTTTTTTTTTTTTTTTTTTTTTTTTTTTTGTAAACAGGATACAATCATATTAGATGTTCATTATTTTTTTAATTTACATTAGATATCCTGAAAAACAGCTTTAGTTACTAAAATTTGCTTTGCATGTTAATCGGTATCGTCAACAATAAGCAAGTGATGCCAAAAATGAATTTGTTATTTCTTACATCATGTGCCATTACCTTATTACCACATTTAAGAATGAGAAACCTTAATTCGAAATTGAGTAATATGTTACCGCAGATATTTTTCAGATTAAACTCAATTTAAATATAACTGGAAATCAAATCAGAGAAAGGAAGCTATAAAATTATCAAAACACGATCCTCCATTATTTTAATTTTTCATTTTCTTTTGCTTTATTTACGTTTTTGTGGAGGATGAATTTGGATTTATAAAACATCGAACAGCTGCTTTCATTTCAATAGTCAAAAAATTGGTTATTTTTAATAATGTCCGTTGGTTTCTTTTCGATATTTCATTATATTTTATGTTCCTCATTTACTTACAACTGCATTAATTTAATTTTGAAATTAAAATTGGTACTAGTATGTTAAGATAAGCTCTTTCATCAATATCCTAAAACAGAAAATATTTTTAGCCACTTGTCATTTTGGATTTTTTTTTCAATTCACTTAATTCCATGTGCCGCTGAAAACTGAAATTTAATTGAAACAACAGTAAGGCATTTTTATGTTAAGAAATATCAAAAACTAAAATTTATT
Source organism: Latrodectus elegans (assembly GCA_030067965.1). NCBI lineage: Eukaryota > Metazoa > Arthropoda > Arachnida > Araneae > Theridiidae > Latrodectus > Latrodectus elegans. Next base: position 68,090,699 of record CM057822.1, on the reverse strand, counting down.
CCAAAACTGAATAATTATTTTTTATTATTTAAGTTTTTTTTTCTTTTTTTATCATCAGACGTTTACACAAAGAAATTGAAAACATTTTAGCTGTTCGTTATTTTTTTTTCTAAATAATATTTCATAATTGTTAAGAGTTTGCATGAATCAATCATTTCAGAATAATGTTGAAGCTTATAAACATTTGTTTTCAAAAAGCTTTACTGTTTGTATGCATGAGCAGTTTTGAAATCTCGTAGAACTTATCACCTCTCTATTAATTTCATATCGTCCTTTCTTGTCATTCGTAGCTGTTTCCCAGATATCATTTCAACTCTACAATAAAAAAATGTGTTAGTTATAAAATTTCAATATATTCAATGCGAATAATTTTACCTAATTCTCACGTCAGAAGTATATAGTCAAGAGATTATTCTAATGGAATTAAATGGAGCTTTTATTAACCAATTATCAAGTTGTTTTTTTTTTTTTTTTTTTTTTTTTTTTTGCCAAACAATTTTATAATTAATTAATATACATATCTTAAGCTTTCTTTTCACTATCTTTAATGAATTTGGGGAATATTTCTATACCATAATTACGCGTTTTATGTACACAAAGGAGCATGGTTTTTGTTTAAATCTATCAAAGGTATCAAACTAAACAAAGTTCAAACAAATTTTCAATTATATTTATAAATATTAAACTAGTAATTTTCACTTATTCAACTTCTTCATATTTATATAATATGCTGTTAAATTTATTGTAGTAAAATTTGAAAAACCATATGTAACCTACATCTAAAGAATATTTTCTACCTGAAATTGGCCAAATTTAACTTCCACAAATAAATTTGTATCTAGAAAAAAAAATAAAATCAATAATATGAATTAAAAATGATCTAAATTTTTTCTATTGAATATTATAATTTTTTTCTATTGAATATTACAATTTAACACACTCCGGAATGAACATTTTGAAATCAAACAGTTTTTAATAGAAACTCTAACATAAATTAAAAGAATTAACATAATAACGCATTTTAATGTCATTTATGCAGCTCTTACAAATAATAATTCAAATATTTCTATAGTATTCATTAATGAGGATAGAAAAAACATTCAAAAGTTATTTACTAAAAGTTGTCGTATTAAAATCACAAAATTCTGAGAATTCAAAAATGCAATCAAATTTTTATTCACAAAAAACAAGCAAAATAGAAAACACATTCCCAACAGCTTAGTACCATGAGATTAAGTTACTATGAAACATATTTGCACACAATTCAAACATTGTTGTACAAGTAAGGATTAATCGTTGTTTCGATAGCAACAAATGATTTCTACAGAATTAAACACATTAAATAAAAATGCGTTAAGCACACTAATCGGGTGTTTACTTGAGCATCCCGATTCCTTTTATAGCAATGCTTTTATTGATTGAGAACTTCATTTAAAACTTCACAAAGTAAAATGTTTTTAATGAGATACATTTGTAAAGCAATATATGCACATTAAATGCAAAGAATGTACAGCTTTTCTATTTTGCATCTAATTTCCTGTGTGTGTGGAAATATAAAATGTTTATTAATTTTAAAGGAATTAACTTTAAAAAGATGACCTAGAACGTAAACTTATTTTTAAAAAATCTCAAAGAAGTTTACATATACACTACTGGCCATTAAATTTGCCACACCAGGAAGAAATGCAGATAACAAAATTATATTTAGTGGACAAATATATTATACTAGATATAACAAGTGATTAAATTTTCAAAACATTTGGCTGGATAGATCCTGAGAAATCAGTACCCAGAACAACCACCTCTGGCAGTAATAACAGCAGTTATACGCCTAGGCATTGAGTCAAATAGAGATTGGATTGCATGTACAGGTACAGATGCCCATGCAGCTTTAACACGATGCCACAGTTCATCAACCGTAGTGACTGGCGTTTGGTGACGTACCAGTCGCTCGGGAATCATTGACCAGAAGTTTTCGATTGGTGAACGTGCTGGCCAGGGCAACAGCCTAACATGCTCTGTATCAAGGAAGGTCCGTACAATACCGGCAACATGCGGACGGGCATTATCCTGCAGAAACGTAGGGCTTCGCAGGCTCGAATAAAGGGTAGAGCCACGGGTCGTAACACACCAGAAATGTAATTTGCACTGTTCAAAGCACCGTCAATACGAACAAGAGGTGACCGAGACGTGTATCCAATGACACCCCATACCATCATGCCAGGTGATGGACCAGTATGACGATGACGAATGCACGCTGCCAGTGTGCGTTCACCACGATGCCGCCAAACACGGATTCGACCATCATGATACTGCACACAGAACCTGGATTCATCTGAAAAGATGATGTCTCGCCATTCGTGCGCCCAGGTTCGTCGTTGATCACACCATTGAAGGCGCTCTTGTCTATGACGCAGCGTCAAGGGAAGCCGCAGCCATGGTCTCCGAGTTGAGAGTCCATGCTGCTACAAACGTCGTCGAACTGTTCGTGCAGACACTTGTTGTCTTCCAAACAACCCCGTTTCTTGACTCATGGCTCGTGACCTGGTTGCACGATCCCATTACGGCCATGCGGATAATATGCCTGTCTTCTCGGCTGCTAGTGATAGGTGGCCGTCTAGATCCCGCATGGCGTTCCGTATTACCGTTCTGAACCCATCGATTCCATATTCTGCTAACAGTCATTGGATCTCGACCGACGCGAGCAGCAATACTGCGATAAGATAAACCGCAATCCAAGTAGGCTACAATTCGACCTTTATCAAAGTCAGAAACGTGCTGGTACGCATTTCTCCTTCTTATACGAGGCATCACAACTTTTCACCAGGCAACAACGTTCAAATGAAATTTGTATATGAGGAACCGGCTGAACAATTTCCTCATTTAAACACAATGTAGGTGTCGCTACTGGCGCCTGTTTTGTCTGAATGCGCTGAAAAGCTAATCATTTGCATATCACAGCACCTTCTTCCTTTCGCATAAATTTCAATTCTGTAGCATGTCGCCTTCTTGGTGTAGCAATTTTAATGTCCAATACTGTATTACTATTTTACATAAAATTTGCTGAATAACCCTATGTTCCTCTAATATTTAATCACTCTAAAGTATTCTAGTACACACATAAAATTGAACTAAATATATCAATAATATGCAATGAAATTTAATTTATATACGCGTATCGAAAATCATTATTATTGTAGATTAAAATGGTTTAATTCAATAATAAATTCAAATTATTTAGATGTTTTGGCTACTGTTACTTATTCTCATAAAAATATTCTCTTAAAAATTTGTATATTCGATTTACATAAAAAATTTTACCATCCAACTCAGTCAAATTGTAGTCAAAGAAAGATCAAAACAGAATCACATTTAAATACAGAATAAAAAGAATTTGATATTTAGTTATGAAGATATTGGAATAATGACATCTATTGTTGTAAATACGAAAACTAATAATAAACATAAAATTTTCAATTTTCATCTATGTTTAAAAATCGAAATAAATTTTTTATTTGGTGAAAATTTTCACTGGCAAAGACATCATTTTGCTTAGAAATTCATTCCGTTTATTTTTATGTCAATCTCTTATTTTGATGTTCTCTTCTTTTTCATTGATAATCGTGTTACTTTTCATAACTTCACATTCTCTGTGATATACTATAAATTAGGGCTAGATTAAAAACTCCTCAGAACATCGTTATTTTTCGTTTTTAGCTATATCAAGAATATTTCATTTGATATGCGTCTGATAAAAAAATTATAATATTGCGAGTAATTTTAGTTGTAGTTAAAAAAAATTTAATGTACCTAATGTATTTAGTTTTAATCGCAAACAATGGATCCTTAGTAGTGAGTGATTTTTCATTTAAAATTATACAGGGGAAAATCGACTTAATATATTTCAGCAGCACAGATTCTTCGAATTTCAAAAAGCAAGAATCATACTATCAAAAAATTTTTTTTCCAAACTGATCTAGAAATTCCTGAATTGCAGCAGTTAATATGAGGGTAGGCCGAATGATTTAATAAGTGCGATAATGGGTTGTCTTCATTATGTTACTTTTTGGCATGACTATCTGCTTTCAGGAACTGATTGCACAGGCAGATTATTATTTTACTAAATACATAATCATTTATATTACTAATAATAATTTAAAAAAAATTTTTTTAATATTTATATAAAAAAAATAACGACTCTCTCTATCTCTGTCAGAGAAGTAAAACATTTCCCATCAAACTTTATATGATAATTGTCCTTCAGTATATGAAATATATTACTTCAATATATTCACAGCCTTAAGGGTTACTGTCACACACTGACGATTAATTGATTTTTTCCCTTTCTCCACGTTTACAAAAGTTACCGGCCCAACTGATAGATAAATCAATAAAAAATTGAATGCATATTCTTTTTTAATTTAAGAAAAATAAAGAACAAATTACGATTAATTAATTATAATTATTTTAAAAAGTTTTATCAAAGAATTACTTACTATGAAAAGTGCTACCGGTGAAATGTTATTGCTCCTTGCATAACAGCTTTTCTGAAAATAAAAACAAACATTTTTAATATGTTGAAACTTATACAACTCTTTCTAAAATATAATTGAAGAAAATTATACATAAAACAATTTTAATTGAAAAAAGTTTGAAATTTTTATTTTAATGAGTACATTGTGCTTGATTTAGTATTATATTTAATGAGCAGTAAAATAATTCTAGAATTGATTTTTTTATTTTAGATCGTGCTTTTCAGCTACATTTTATTTTGTACTTTTTTCGTCTTCTTGAAAGTACATAGCAAAATGCAAATGACACAGACAGGTACTGATTATATTTTTTTAAGTTTTGAACATTTTATAGGTTTGGTTTGTCACTCAACGGTCATTTTTTGCACATAAGGGCTATTTAGACCATGATCTACGGCTTAAAGTTGATTCCGAACCACTACAAACATCTATGCCTAAGGTGGGATTCGAACTCACGAAATGTTGAACCGAAGGGAAGAGCGCTAACCATTCGGTTGCCAGCTCGGCCTGAACATTTTATAATATCAGGTATGAGCAATAACATTGACTTCATAAATTTCGCAAGAATCATTAAAGGCATCTTCATCAAAAAAAAAATCAATACAAAAATACATAATCATTTATATTACTCAAATACGTAATATTAGATATATGCTAGTGAAATATGTCGAACAATATAATTCGTATTCAAAATAATAAGATAAAAAATAATTATTTTTAAGCTAACGTTTTAATGAATATTTTTTTGATTTAACAAGATAACATTAATTTCCAACCATTACCAAAAAAATAACAAAAAATGTATAAATGTAATAAAAAAATATTTAAAGAAAGAAAGGATGAGACTCACAATTTACAAAATTTAAGCTCAAGTACAAGTCTTGTAATTATATATGAAGGTTAGCTTGAAAAGTAAAATTATTTTCATTTAAACGAAGTAAAAGGGAATTTTAATACTGAAACAGATTTTGAAAAATTGATGAACAAGTGTAAGAATATAAATCTAATATAAAGAAGTTTCAAACTTATATGTTTGAGCAAGTTATTTCATTTCCTTTTATTTTTATGATGACCAATCGATGAGTCGAGACTGCCTTACCCTTTCGCCTTTCAGTAGTTCAAAAATAACCGATACAAATTTATTTTTATTAAATAAGGCATACGAAATAAAAAGGGATTTATGAGCGATTTTAATAGGTGGTTGTCACGAACAATATGTATTATGATGATGAATTTGTTCACATCAAAAATATTTGCCCTATGAGTTAAATTATTTTGGCTTTCTGTCAAATCCTTCATACAATAAAATTAAATGTAAAAACAATACATTGATTTTTTTTGTTTTCTAAAATAACTTTGACAAATAATTAAATATTTTATAAGCTCATTATGATTACAAATAGGATAAAAGAGTTTATTTATTCAATTCGAAGTATTTGATGTATAATATATAAATAGAATCTCCAAAGTAATAGTTAAAAAAATATTCGTAATTAATACGTTAGTTTAACTATTACTTATAATGACAGTAAACCTCAAAAATAAATGCCATGTTCCTTAAAACTTTTTTCAAATCACTAAATACATTTACTTTTAAATACTTTATTTCAATTCCAATTGATCAATAAATAAACAATATAATACATATTTAACTTCAAATGAATTCGTTACCATTCATTTGAATGGGTATAAATAATAATGCAACATGCCACATCCTAAATCTTTCATTTTCTTTAACTTTAAAAGATCTTATTTAAGAAATTCAGTTCATTTTGCGTTCTCAGTTTCTCTATAGAAAAATAGCCACCAAAAACAAAAACAAACAATATTAAACGACAAAACATTAATTTAGTAGCTCAGTTTTATATTACTTGGCAACACTAAAGCTGCTTTTTTAGCCATTCTATTGGTGCCTTATAAACAAAAGTGGACTTCTCATGTTACAAAACAATGAAATCAATAAAACATTTAATTAGACCAGAGATGGGCAAACTCTTTCAGTCGCGGATCATAAATTGAAAAAAAAATTTTTTGGGCCAAGATAAATTTTTCTAAAAATTTAAAAACAATATACAGGTTTTACATTTTAAATATGTTAATGAGGTGGGTGAAATTGCGATTTCTCATGCAAAAGTTCCTTATAATGAGGTTCGAAGTGAAATGAAATGCTAAGGAACGAAGCTAAATGCTTATCTGTCAGTCTCTTTCTGAAAAAAGAAAAAGATTCTTGCTAAGGTTCATAATTGAAAAGACTTGTTCACATGTGTAAAATGAAGCAATCATAGCACTGATTTTCTGGGCAGGCTGGAGCTTAAAATCCGTAGTCTGCTACGTGTGAGGTCTAACTAACCTATATTGGATTCCCATGTCTGCTCCTTCAAAAAGAGATAACGCTTGTTGCCCTCAGTTTACAGTTATAACTAGCAAAGAACATCCACTAACTATGCTTGCTATTTCCGTCGATTTATGCTTTGTCGAACAAAAATCGAGAAAGTAAAAAGATCATCAGTCCTTTGAAAAAAGAAAAAAAAATAACATTTAAACAAAGTAGAAAAGGAGATGAATATATAATATATAAATCATATTTTCTTTTAATTTCCGTCGGATCGACAAATTAAAATTCTAACTGCGGGTCGCATAAAACCTTCCGGCGGCCCGGAGTTGGCACGCGGGCTGTAATTTACCCATCCCTGAACTAGACACATGTGATGCTGGTTAGAAATTTTATCTTTTTATGACGATCAATCATATATTGTTAATTTATAATATAAACAGACACAGCACTTCTAGAAGGAAACATTAAATGAGGAGTTTCCATAACAAAAAATTAGTATTTTTCTGAAACTTTCGCAGACTAACTTCTTTTCTATATGCATCATTTTTCTAAAGTACATAAACAACATATGAATAAAATTGTATATTTTACAAAATTTAATTAAAAATTAATAGTTTAGCAGTTGGTACTTAAATGTTTAGTATTCCACTTTGCAATATTTTTACTAAAAATCAGGCCCGAATAGAAAGAGATGCTGCTAAGACAATACTGGAATTCAAGAATTCTAAGGTAGTACAATAACAAATGCCTTCAATCATTGTAAAAATCGGAATCGCAAAAAATACAATGAAAAAGAACTTACTTTAGTTAAAATTACAAACGCATATGCTCAGAGTCATTATAAAGCGAATCGACCATGTTACACTTTTTTAATAGTAACTGAGAACGTATTTTGTACAACTGTCGGTAGAATATTTATTAAGAAAATCTAAATGTTTTGCAGGTAAGAAAAAGTAGTTTCAAAGAAGTCCAATTGAACAAATATATGCATACATTGCACAATTATAAAAATGAAATGCTTTTAAAGTACTTAATTTAAAGAAATGTGGAATGCATGCAATTCACGAATCAATACGTTTTGTAGAATGTAAAAATTAAATGTTTTTTGCAATAATAGTTGGTTTCACACGGGATGATTTCCTACCAACATTCTATATATAATTTCGAATAAATTGAAATGAATTTTACTTTAAAGTTGTTGACATGTTATTGAAATTCATTAGTTATAATTTAAAGGATACATTCGTATACACTTTGGACAATGAGATAAATATCAAGATCACTATTTTATTAGATAACTTTTTTGCACGGAAAACAATAATTTCGCAATATCTTATTCATTTGGGTATCTATTCTATATGCTTCTGGAGTGCACTCATAATGAGAAAATACATTGCATTTGCAACACAATTTTGAATTACTTAGAAGGTTGCTGTCGGAGTCACCTTTTCACTGTATTTCACACACATTTAATATGCAAGCTTTCGAAATTCCAAGAAAGATGTTGGAAGTCGGATTGGAGTTCCTCTAACAAATTTTGAATATTTCTGCAATGATGTAGCTACCTCATCGTCCATAATCTACGAATATATCTCATGGATTTTTGTTTAGCCTCCACCAAGGTTTTTCACTATGACAGAACATATGCTCTATATTACATAATACTCCCCACCAGACCCAAGTGTATAGGGAATAAATCATGATTAACACATGGCTACGAGTATTTCTTGCCAAATACATCAGTCAAAATTAAATGGAGCGTGATTATTTGATCATATTACTCGTTTCAAATTCTTAGATGCCCCAGTAAGATTTGCTTTTACAATCATCATAGCTTCTTTCCAGACATCATGACAAACGAATTTTTAAAATTTTAGTCGGAAATTAATGGTTTTCTCTTATCCAACCAACTATGCATTTTTATTCCCTGCAATTCTCTGTTGCTATCTGTTTTGAAGATCCTCAGTTGATTTATCTTTAATCGAAATTTGTCATTTGAAACACAATTGTCTTTGTTTCGATCTTTAGTTCGTCGGAGGCAATACCGATCACGTTTCTAGAAAGTTGCTTGAATGGCAGTTACGTTTTCTAGACAAGGACTTTAGATTCTGATTCCATTTTTTTTTAAACCTTTGATAGGGCTCTGAGAAGCCAATGAGATCTGTTGTCTTCAAAATCGACGTTCAAAGTTAAGTAACTTCCAATAATAATCTTTTTTCTGAAATGGTATAAAATGTTTAAACGTAATCCTTATCGACTGGGAATTTTAAGAAAAATTAGATAAGATAATCTCTTGATAATTTCAATTCAGTTTCATAGTGTGAAGTACTACTTAGTAACTTAATCTCTGAAATACTTTATAGCTAACCAAACAAAAAAGAAATTCATAGAGCTTTGAAAACAATATTGTTCAATTGAATTAAAATACCTTTTCACATAATTCATACTCATATCTGAAATATCTGAATGATCCAGAATACATTTCAGAAATAACTCAAAGAGCAAGCAGATAAAAACAACATAATAAAAGAATTAGCAACCACTTTCTTAAAAATTTTGCAAGCAGTAATTCATTACTTGGATATTCAAGTTAGACTATATAAATCTTACTTATATATTTACACTACACTGTTATAGAAACTCAGAATATTTTACGCCAATTGGTAGCTGCCTATAATCGAAGAGGAAACTTTTCTAAATAAATATGAAAAATGAATTTATGTAAATTCCCAAAAATTAAACGTATTGATTTTTAAATGTAAGGAATATCTTTTAGTGTGATCCCGAAATTATCAACAGATGAGCGACAAACTGATAAATGTGCAACTAATCTTTAAAAAATGAAAAAATCAAATTCATCAAAACACATTTAAATATATCCCATAATACTATATATATATATAGTCCCAATCAAATAAAAATTAATCAGTGACAAAAAAGAAATCAGAAGCTTAAAAATGTAATGTATTTTTCGTTACACAGATTATAATCAACTATCCACATTATAATTATTTTCAAAAGAGAATTTCAAACTTATTTCTGATAAACATGCATAAATTCTCTTGCTGTGTCGGTCATAAGTTCGCATTGAGGAAATAAAATATCTTTAAGGGAAGAGATGACATTATTCATTAAAAGACAATGGAGCTTCCGCTAAAGCGTTCCTAAATAACCGCATTTATTGTCGTACAGCTGATTTATGAGATAAAGATCCATTCTCATTTTGCAGGAAATCAGTTTTACGATCTGGAATTTCATCCATTCGGATATTAAACATTTAGCCAATGCAAACGCAGGAAGCATAACTCTAATATTTGTGCTCCTTTCAAAACAACAGGAGTAATTGCTTAAACAACTTTGCATTATTATCATTTTATGAAACACAATGTCATTTGTTCACTCACCTTAAAGCGATCAATATTTTTATACATATTTGTGTTATTATAAAATTTATTTATAAATACTATAATAAAAAAATAATTTATTAAATAAAAAATAAATAAAATTCACCACCAAACTTTTTTTTTGAAGTAATATTTTTGAAAATGTTTCTTCATCATATGTGTTACAATGTTATATATAATTAAGAATGTTCAACTTCAAAAAAAAGAGTTTACCCTGGATTGTGTATTTCTTTCTGATAAACTAATAGTAAGAAATCGAAACTCAAGTGTGTTCAAATAACGTCAGTCCTGCTTAACGAAATAATTTGATTTCAATTTGAAAGAATTTGCAGCAGGTTCCATGTTCGATGACATAAATTTTTGTGAACATGATTAATTAAAGCATATAATGAATCATTAGTTAACTAATAACAAGAATAATGTTAGTTAATAAATCACTCACTTACAGAGCTTTTTTGATAGTTATTTATTAATAGATTCGAGTTGATTTGTCATTCAACGATCATTTTTTTGTACACGAGAATTAATTAAACAGGAAACTAAGGTTTGAAGCAGATTCTGAACTACAAGCATTCCAGCCCAAAGTGAGATTCAAACCCCCTAACTGTTGAACTAAATGCAAGAGCGCTAAGCATTCAGATACCAGCTCGACTTATTTATAAATAAAATATTTAAACTATTAAAATTATCCAAACATACACACACGTTGCTACTTATATTAAAGTACGTTTTTTACAATTATTTTTCATAAAAAGTTTTTTATATAACAAATATACCTCCATTTGTCTATTGTTATTTGTAGTCTATCAAATAGACTTTTTCTATAAAAACATTTAAGTCTTCCCAAGAATTCGTCATCACATATCCATTAAAATAATTTTAGAATATGTATTCCTCAAATTCTGGACGAATTATATTTCTGTTTAATTCAACCTCATGTGTGACTTAGGCCTCTTTCACACTAGACGACTTTTATCGTACGATAAAAGTCGTCCGATAATTTATCGTTAAAAATTATTTTAAAAACCACACAATAGACTGCTCTCTTTCACACTGAGAAACGATATTTTATAGAAAACCAATCTATTGTGTGGTTTTTTAATAACTTCTCACGATAAAATATCGGACGACTTTCAATCGTACGATAAAAGTCGTCTAGTTTGAACGAGACCTTACAGATATAATAGGAGACGATTAAAACATGTTAAAAATAAAGTATAAAATCTGTCACCAGAGTGACAGAAATCTAGCACAATTTATTGCTTAAGCATAAAACTTTCGTGTCATGATACTCAGTATTGCAGCAATAGAATGAAAAGATTGATCTTTGTAAGGAAACAAACAAGTCAAAGACGGATATTTTTTTTCTCCCCCTTCCCCAACAACGTTTTTGGATTTCTTTTAAATAATATTTCCTTCATAAAATAAAATATTTGTGAAAATATTTCTATATTGGAAATTATGTTCTAGCTAAATATTATTAGTTGCTATTTCACAATGTGGTTCATATTCTTACAATAACTTTCATATGAAATACTTTATAAAAAACAGTTCTTATATATATATATATATATATATATATATATATATATATATATATATATATATATATATATATATATACTTCTCCCATTTTTATTCCAGTATAAATTTTTTATTGTATATGTTATACGTTACTGTTTATCATTAAAATTACATATGTTGGTCAAATTAGCTTTCATTTATCAAAACTGGAATTAAAGGACAAACAAAACCAAATTATAACTTTTTTAGCTTTCTTTCATGAACGAAAATTACACAAAATATTGTCTTTTTTGAAATTTTCTATTATAATGCGAACACAAAGCATAATAACAAAAATATATTAATCAAACACATACACAATCTTGAATTTTCACATTAAATTTAATAATGAATATTGCATGATGTTATATATTTCACTACAGCCCATAATATTCTTAATTATTGAGAGATTCAATGCATCATGTACATTAACTTTTTATGTTATAAATCCTTCATTATAAATTGAAATAATTTAAGTTCAAAATGTTCTGTATAAAAAAATTTGCAATTCATAGAATAAACTACTTATTTAAATTATTATTTCTAAATCCACACATCGTTAAAATATATTTTATACTTTGTTATATTTAAAATAGAGTATTCTTAATTTTAAAGTAATTCATACTTGATAATTTTCTTTAAAATTTATTAATCGTGATGGAATATTTCCTTGCGTATTTTGTTATTTAAATATTAAATCATTTTAAATATTTAATATTTTCAAGAGTTTATTCAGTAACTGCAATATTCCATTTTTCTAAAACAATTTAGGATCTATCTTATAATTAACATTTCCCTCACTTTGGAAAAATTCTCACTAAAACGTTAAGTAGCAATATAGAATAAGTAAAACTGACAATAGAGTTTATATATATGTAATATTTAAATTAATAGTTAAATTTTTCGGACAGTCTCATAACAAAGAATAAAATATAACTTCTACAAAACACAAGTTTTTTTTTAAATAATTAGTTTTTGCTTCTTAAAGTATAATAAACTGTCACACCATTCTGATCCACAATGAAAAAATAACTAACCATCTTTCTACAAATATAAATGAACAAGTAAATCATGCTTGATTCTATTGTCTTAAGTTCGCCTTTAAATCTTTTACTATTTCACAAGAGATTTTTTAAAACCTGTCTGCTATAAAGATTGAAAACGATAAGAATAAAAATAAAACCTATCATTCTTCAGAAGGAAGCATTCTATAATTGGAAACTTTGCTTCCTCGTAAATTAATATATTTTATCTCTGAAAACAATGAATTTTCATCTGACTGAAATTTTAAATTATCGCCAATTTCACAGTCATATTCAGCTTAAAGATGGAACACTTTAATAGTGCTTATTATCTTTGAAATAAGCGTTTCATTGGTGCATTTACTTTTCGAGACTGATTAAAATAGTCGCTTTAATGATTATTTTAAGGAAAATAAACTAAATATGATTATGTGTTTTATCAAGTTAAATTATATTCACCAACATAAGTTATAGTTGCTATATTCTGAGGTGAGCCTAAACTTAGTTTTATTTTTCTATATCAATACTGAATGAATGAGTTCTTAACATTTTAAAACCGCCTCGAGTTTTAATAATCAAAATTTACTAAAATTATATTTTCCAAAAATCCACAAAACATATTTTCTCAAAAAACATTAATTTAATTCCGTAACATCAACTCTAAATATCAGATAAGTATTAGATAATTTGGCCTCCAATTCATTAATTCGTTGGTTCGGTTCACAACCCTGGCGTAAATGTAGTGGTTCATAATTCCTTTTAAAAATAATAGGTTCAGAATGAGCAAATAATGAAAAATATTGCAATAAACGAACAAAAATAATCTACAGTGTATATCATTTAAAATACACTAATTCATTAAGATAATTCTATCCAAATTACAAATATTTAAACTTATTTGCCTTAAGGTTAGAATAATTGAAATAAATAAGTCAATCTACTAGCTATGCAACACTCTCAATAAAGAATGGAAAAAATATAAAAAATATTATAATAATATTTTAGGAAAGAGATAATATTTTAACATTTATGGCTATTCATTTGTGAACTGATATCAATCTATCAAGAAAAATAGTAAACCGTCACACATATTTTGATTTACAGACAATGTGCAATCATTTTCTACCCATATATCTTACAGAAAAATAAAGAGAATGAGTATTTCTCAATTTAAATAATAAGAGGTTTTATCGTAAATTTCAATAAGTTTAATTTTTAAAATACTGAATAAATTATTTGCATCAACACACGTCACCACTCTTTCAGGATTTTTTTTAAACTACGGGAAAAAATGTATGCATGGAAAATACTTATTTAAGAATGATTATAGTATAAAAACTAATCCTTATAACTTTGTTAACCAGTACACGTTACAATATATTTGGTAATTTTACTGATCATAAAGTATTCCTTTCAAATAGCTAAATATATACGAAACAAAAACTACCATTTCCTATTATTGTTCAATAGCTTTCAAGGAATTGAATCTAGTAGGTTATTCTCTAAAGAAATTAATCTTAGAATAAGTGTATAATGGAAAACTAATCAAATTAAAATCTATAAATGTATAATCTATTCTAAAAACTATAACCATAACACATGCATAATGCATATTATCATTGTTTTATAACATTGTAAATGTACAAAGGTTGATACAAAATGCTTTAGCAGAGGGAATTAAATCCAGAGTTCAGAAGAAATATACCAAAAATATAAATGGTTGACATTGATTCAGCACATTTTTGGGTCTTGAATGACGAATATAATTATTTATGAATTATAAGAACAAGTAACCATAAACTTATTCATTAATTTTATTATTTTTAATATGATTTCTCATCTTAAATTAATTAAGAATATAAATACTTTCAAATTCTTAAAAACTTATTAAAATTTAATATTGAAATATGATTTCTGAATTTTGAATTTATATAAGCAAACTTTAAAGAAAGAGAGAAGCAATCTAAAATTTGTATTTCAAATTAATATATTTCATTTAAAAATTGAATGCTTTAAAAAAATTAAAATACAAGGATATTCGTGTAAGCATTTTAAAATTAGCTTTAATGATAAAAAAAATTATTCCATATTCTACAGATCGAGGTTTCACTTAAAATATTTGACATTTTATTACAATTACACATTCTATAATTCATTCTATACTCTAAAAATCATATTCTGTACTCAAATCATATTTTGTATCTATGTATAATATATAAAAATTAGGATCTCTTTTACATTACATAATTAAAAATACAAAATCATTAGTCTTCCTAAAAATAACAATATAAAACATGCATACACATTTTTAATGGATTTTTTTTATTTTAAATTTCTGAAAACAGATTTGAAGTTAGGAAATTTTCGTATATAGAGAAGATATTTTATTATTGTCATTCGTAACTTGAAACTAAAAACGAATTCTTTCAAGGCCAATAATATATTTATTAATATAGAGTCGGTAACGAAACAAATTAACATAGTCGGCTTAAGTAACAACAGCGAAGAATCACAAGACTTAATGCCATGCAAACAAGTTTTCAAACGAAAATGAACAAAAAAAGAATACCAAGAATACTTTTTCTTTATGACCTTGAGACGAGTTAATTCCTGGTTTTATTTTTAAATCGTGGTCATTTAATGCCAGTAAATATATGTTTGAGCAGTAAGTTATTGAAGATGCGTGCCAATATGATTTGAAATAGTTTTCCGTCTTTTTGAATTGTGAGTTCTATTTTAAACAATTTCTCTATTTTGCACTTTTACTTCTTATTAAATCATTAGTACTCATATACGAGTAATATGAGTTGTTAACCTAAGATACATTCACCTCTAGAAGTGTGAGAAAATGTTTGACGTATATTTGAAAGAGAATAAAATAAATTCTAATAAATAACGACAATATTAAAATTATATAAACAATTAAAATCTTTTTTATTCCTTTATTATATCGTGTAAAGGAATTATATTATCCTTAAAATCAAATTTAAAGAAGCAATTCGTCTTTTTTCGCATAAAATACTTTTGGAAAAAGAAATATTTTTAAACTTTATTTTGAAAATTCGCAATTTTTTATAATCGGATTTAACACGTTTATGTAAACCACGGAATAATAAACTCATTATCAGAGGTTAGGATGGTACGCGAATGCTGGTTTAAGAGAGAAAATCCATCATATTCACTAAAAGCGGCTGGGGCATGTTCAATGATGTCGTAATCGCAAATATCCTGCAAATGAAGTGATTCCTCTGGGCAAGATTTGGTGATCTTCTATTTGGCCCCTGCTTCTAAATTTCGAAGACTTATACCAACGAGTTAGTAGTTGATGCTATAATCCAGCTCTGTGCTAATACCAACTACTAGATCCCAACACGAGGCTAGGTACAAGTAAGATTCACACAATTAAAAATATTATAAATTATTTTAAGCAGGTATCTATAGAATAAGATTTAAAGTCAAATTAATTGTGATTTTTTTTAAATTAAACAGGAGTATAATATATATGCGTTTGATTTTAAATAAATCACATTGTAAAACATAACTTTAAATGCAATTCTCTAGTTAAGTATCCCAAAAACAACATTAAGTTCAATAAATTTTCAATTCGTTTACAATTCAAGTTTAAATTCTTAATCTAGGTTTCGATGGATTTAATTGTTCTATTTAGTCGTTTTATTCTTGTTTTTTCTAATTCACTTTATTCTAATCGTTTTATTGTAATAATTTCTTTTATTGTATTATTTTTATTCGTTCTTTCTTTCTATAAGTGTTTTGAATGGATAAAATTGTAAATTGTAAATTTTATCTATTGAAACTTTTTTCATCTAATGCACTTCCTTTATAGAACAAAAGCTATACGGGCATACCTAATTAGCTTATTTTTGTTTTATGTCTAATTTTTCCCGTACTTAAATTTTGCTATTTTTACTTTATTTTTTATTATTACTCACTAATTTTTTAACATCCGTGTACATACATCTATATAAATAGATCACAATGTAACGCCAAACACTGATTACTTTCATTATCACTTTTAAAAATCTTTACCGACTAAAAAGAAATTATTTTTTAACCATTCTTGCAACCATGTTTCATCAGTTATAAAATCCTTCTTACTTCCAGGTAAAAATCATTTGCATCTGCTAATGAAATAATTAAATGAATATTGCTTAGAGAGAAGATGATATATTTAGTTATTTATGTGAGGAAATTATTCAGGAAATTAAAACTTACAAACTTAATTTTTTACAACAATCATAACTACATAGAAATGTCACACATTAACTCCAAGAAAATAGTTTTGCAATAATCAAAACTTCGAGAAACAATTTAAAGTGAAACAAACTAAAAAAGACTAATTAAAAAATAATCTTAGAAGAAAATTAAATTACTATAATTTATGAACACAACTTATTCTTAAATGCATTTTAATTAAATATATTTTGTAAGGTTGTTTTCTTATTTTCAAGTCACTTGGCTATTAATGCCATTTTAAATTTAATGCTTAAAATTTTGTGCTATGCAAAAATTTGATCGTATTAAAATTATTTAAGCCAAAATCTCTCATTTAAATGTGGTTTCAAATGAATTTGTAAGATTTGTAGAAATTTCGACTGGACTTGAAAAGGATTGAGACTTTCAAGAATGTTAGTAACAAGAATCACTCGTCAATCGTATCTAATGTCAATTAATGTTTTGCTTTCCTTTTTTTTCAATAAAAGCATTGATCAAATTAAAATTAACGTTTTGATTTATCATACAAGTAAAATAATCACCAAATGTTCCCAAGAAATGCATCAATTTGTCAATTTATTTTATAAGGACAAATTTGTAATGAAAAAAATATTAGATTCAACCCGGATATCATGCTTTCCTTTATGTGCGCATTTTCTTTACGCACTGAAATCACTTCAGTTTAATGATTAATAAAAGCGATAAAAAGCATCCATTGATTAAGTACTTCCAGAGAATCTTCATCTACATATGCAGCTAATTTATTGTTTATTTTATTCAGTACAATTACATTTAATTTTTTAGCAATTACCGATGGAAGATTAATGTATATAAAGTAGTAACAACTTTTTTAAATACCTAAGTTATCAATGCTCAGCTTTTATGAAAGGTTCAAATGAGTTCAACTTTAGTTAAAAATAATTCAGTATGGGTCACTGCTCATAGCAGGTGTTCCTTCTGGATATCTTTAAGATTTAAACCCGTATGATGTATGATTTTATCACTATAAATGAAGGTAACTCTTATTCGGTTCTTATACTTCTACCACCAATATCTTTCAGACTAATAAAACTTACTTTCCTTTAATGTGTTTCTGGATTTCCCACAATCAAATAAATTTTTTGAGTGAGTTTAAAGAAAGTAATATCAGAATCTACACAATTTTAATATACCTATTAATAATAGATTTTGATATTTTTAAATATTGAAACATTATTTATACAACATCATTTTCCACACATTAAATAAATAAATATATTGATTTTGTTATCGATTTTTCAATGTTAACAATAGCTGAAATCAATCAGGATTTGATCAATTTTAAATCTCGAAGTTTGCTTACGTAACCTCGAAAGTACGAATGTATTAAATTAATATATATATATATATATATATATATATATATATATATATATATATATATATATATATAATAAATTATTAAACATAAGAAATATAAAAAAATTTAAAGTCTATTGGTATTAAGTCAACCAAGAAAAATTTTATTCTCAATATATTTTTACAGTCAATTTCTAATCTTAGGTCAACAAAGAAATATATTTTTTCTCCCATATAAAATAAAAATTAATTTAATTTTTAGTGAATTAATATTTAAAAAAACTGTATTAACATCAAATGTCATTCATTAAAAGTTTTATAAAAGGTATTTGAACTTGAGTAGCTGAATAAAAATTATTAACAATTGAAAATAACTAAGAATAAGAATTAAAAAAGGAAATACATTGATCTCAAAAGCAATGAATGACAAAACTGTGAAGTTGATGATTTGAAAATTGATTTTAAAAAAAATCCAAAATTATAGCTGCAAATAAGGGTGATGTATTACTTCTTTGCAATTTTTCAACTGTCAAAAAAATTAGAATTTTTTTTTTCTAAGATATTAAACTATTATTTTTCAGTTTTATTCTGTAATGTTGATTAATGGGGTTGGTATGAAAAATAAATTTAAAGAAAAATTAATGTAGTGATTGTAAGCGAGGGTAGATCAATTTTTGATACTAAACATTTTAAATAAGATTAATTAACATTTTGATTGTTTAAAGTCATCGGTCAGGTTTCACAAATAATTATAAAAATTTCAGATTGTAATAATTACAGTAGGGAAGCAGTTTCTTTCTATCTTTCATTAAGTGAAGCATTGTAAGATAATAACTGCTTCCCATTTTCATCTGGTTTTGGCGATTTTATTATATTCTACTCTCAAAACGTCTTAACTGTACATAATAAATGCGTTGTATCGCTTATTGAAAATTTTCCAGTTTTGCATTAGTTTTTATTATATTCTTAATATTCAAATGTAGTTTATGCTAAAAACAACAATTTATTCGATAATTTTCTCTTATTTTTGATCACTAAAAACAGTTAAATCAATTCCTTTCCTAAAGGGAAGAATATAGATAATATAATAAATTTTCATTACCTATGAGGCATATCTGAAAGATACGAGTTATATTCTTTTTTACAGCAAATTGAATTTTTACAAGAACATCGTCTCAAGTTGCAGCATTAGTTAAATTACCTATAGATACGTTTTAGTATGCACCGTTAGAATAAAATCTAAATTGCAAACTTTTTACTTCTATAATCACACTCCTTAAAATATTATATTTCGCATAAGTTTTTGAATATTTCTAGGGAAAATATTCCATGCTTTATAACAGTTATGTTGTTGTTTTGGACATGTATTTATTATAGCATTCTTATGAAAAAGAGGTTAACACATAAAGTTGATTAAAAGCCAGTTTATTTTTGCCATTACACCACTTATTTTAACGATTATACATCAGTTGTTAAATATTTGAAGTAATTTGGATCACTGTCAAACTAAACTTTGTATTCAAAACTCAATTAGTTTAAATATTGGCAAAAATGTTCACTCGTAGGGAAAACTTTTCATGCAGTAATTCTAAAATCAATTAGTCTCACTGAAACGTGTAAGTTTAAGAACATATTTTTTTAAATTATTGAAAAATTAAAGCCTTCTTTATTTTATATATAAAGTAAATAACAAACATTGTTTCATTACTAACTACAAAAACTACATAAGTTCAATTAATAAGAAAATTAAATTAGATGTTATATTTAAGTTTTATTCGATTTGAAGAACACAGCCAGTAAAAAACACTGCAGCTTTATATTTCTATATGCACTTTTTAAAAGTGTAATCGCTTTTTACTAAAACTGCTAAATACCTTTCACGAAAGCTATAAAATCGCTAATAACAAACGATTAAAAAACATCTGATTTATTGATCTCAAAGAAATCTGTGTCAATATATATATAATCAAATAATTAAGACAACGATATTTCTTTCATTTATTATATATTTCAAGCAATAGTTAACTAGATCAGTATTTTCAATCCCAAAATCCTAAAGTATATTAAAAGTTTGAATATTTTCACAAACAAAATTGAAATCAAATTTTCTTGGCTGTAAAAATATATACATTTTTATTCATTTTATATTACAAAAATTACATAATAAATATCACAAATAACTTTAACATTACAGATAATGGAGATTATTACTGAAAATACTTCAAATTTTTCAAGAGAAATGTAGAGTTGCGGATAGAAAAATTAAGATCATTCAACTGCATTGCAAATTGTTGAACAATATTTATTACAAATCAATCAACCAAATCGGACAGACAAAACAAGCTGTCACAACATATCAAATTAAATTCAGATAACTTTTCTTCTCCATAAGCTCGAGTAACACATACTCACAACGTGATCCTTTGAAACTTAAGAAGCCCAATCAACAAAATTTAAGTTAACAAAAAGTGTGAAGAATGAAATTATTGCTCTCTAAACTTATTAAATGTAATACAAATATGAAATATTTGTAAAGATATTTTATGGAAGAAATGTACTGGAGAATAAATCTCTGACAAACACTGGTTTTTATTTTTTCTGACGATAATACAAACACATATCCGATTCGTTTAATCCATAAACAGTAACTATGTGTGTACTCTACACTACGATAAAATATTCTTTTAAATATATTTATAAAATATTTCTTGCAAATATAAAATGAATACAAAATTACTCGAGTAGAGCTTTTGCTTAAATTTACATGCGTACTAGAAAAAGAAAGTAAGCTATAAATAATAAGTCAAACATTTACCATAGATCGTATCTCTAAAATATTTAATGTATATAAATTTAAAAATCAAATACTTAAAAGAAGTTATCTATAAAATTCAATAAACCAAGAGAGCATAACGTTAAAGGAAGTTATAATAAATAAAATTTTAAAATTCTCTATTTTATTTCAATTTAAAAGAATTATACGGAAAAAAATTTGATCATTATAAATGTGTTCAATTAAAGTCTAATTAAAACTGAAACAAGTTTCATTACTTAAGATAAGTACAGTTAAATTCGAAAATAAATAGATTTTCCAAACAAAATTTTTAACATATGCATCTAAAAAATCTTAAATGTTTTGCAATAAATGTAGAAAAGTGATGGGATATATTAATTTTGTTAGAAATATAGAAATATAAATTCGTCCATACAAAAAAGAATAATACAATTTATTTCTCTCAAAAATATATTTGGTCATTAAGAAACTTTATTATCATGAAAATGATATTCTATTTCTAATAATATATCAAATAAATTGAAAGAAAAGTAATATCAAGTTAGCAATTATAAAAGTGAATAAATTACTAATCCCTTATTTTGAAGAAAGATACGTAAGACAATCATACCGAAACAATTTTTTTATCGATATACAGAATCTTTCTTCACCTTAGAACTGATAAAAGAAATCAATAAAAAAACGGAATCGGTAAACCTAAATAAAAAATTAGGAATTTAAAAACAAGTTTCAACAGCACATCAATCACACATATTTCAAATTTAAATTTTTAAAATAAAATATTCTAAAGGAAATGCAATTTTTAATTCTATTATTATAGATGTTTCAACAGTTTTCTTTTTTAATGCGAAGTTTGGAAAGTTTATTCTCCAAAGACAAAAAATACGCATGATATTCAATTGAGTTAGCTGATCTTCTAACTGATAGAACAAAATATGTGCTAGCAGTTCATTTTTAGAAGTAGATTCATTTTCGAACATGGAGTTCAATCACAAAAATAGAGTTCGAAATAAATACATTTTTGAATATTAAAAGAAATTTTCTTACGATAAAAAATGTGAATAAAAGTTTAATTATTTTCTGTTTACAAAACTAAAAAGTAATTAAGCTAAAACAATTTAGTGCTAAAGTACGCATTTTATAAATTCCAAGTTTCCTTTACTAAAATCGTAAATCAAATTACTACTGAATACTACAATACCATTCTTATAAAACATGAAAATTCGAAAGTGGGAATAGCGAGATGCTTGAAGAGAGTACTCATAAATAATTTCAAACACAAAACTTACTTCCTGTAATCAAAGATAAGCATTTTATTTATACCCATCGAAAACCTGATTCAATTAACACTTCATACTTAAATTGTAACGTAAATTGATGCTTCTGTTAAAAGATTAAAAAAATAGAACAATATATCCAGTAAAATTTGGTGTAAGATAACTTTTTTAAGTCTTAATTTATTAGATATTCTAAATACATTCTTTAAATAATGTATTATCATTTAAAGTCATGTATTCAGTCAACTGGATTATAAGTAAACCCTAAGAAACTAGATAAACTTCAACTCATTTTCTAATTATAAATTCATTCTAAATTATTATGCAGAAATTAAAGAATCAATAAATCCAACATTTTTTTAAAAAATAAAAAAATGGTACTACAATTTCTAAATATAAAATAATATCATAATTCAAAATCAGTTTATGTACATTCATGGTAAAAAAGTAGTCAATAATTTCACGGAAATCTAAAGTGATTTTGAAATTGTAAAAATCAACATATTTAAATTTCAATAAATCCTACCTTTTTGTTAAAGGTTTAAATTTGCTTCATTCCATGCTGTGTAGATTTTGTAATAAATGTAAGAATGTTTTTAAAATTCATATCCTTACGACAGTAAATAAAATTTAATAGGTTGAAATAAATAAATAAATGTGTATTTACAACAAATTAATCCCTATTTTTATGCAAGACATTTTATTAAACATTTTATTTACAACTCTAAAATTGTATACTCGTCTCTAATGTGAAAATACGGGTTATAGAGTTTAATAAATTTTTGTACTATGTTTTTAAATTGTTTTGACTATTAAAAATGAAATAAAATCATTCTTTAAAATAAAATTATAATCTGAATTAGCGTTTACATTTTTTTTCAGGGATTTTCCATTTTATGTTTATCTTGATTCTTCCATTTCTCCCAAATTCAGGATTAAATTGGGAGAGATGATCAGTCTCTGAAATATCGGTTAAAAGAAAACATTTAAATAGTTTCTTCTACTGTTGGTAAACAGCAGTCATAAACATGCAATGTAAACATGATAACTGAAATTGCAGCAATGAGGTTGAAGTAAAAATAAGGGAATAAACTTACTCTTCAGGAGTCGCTCGTCAACCAACGATCCGATAGTCACATTCGTAGACAACCACTCTTGTCGATATTTTCAGTTATTCTGCCGCATTTCGCTATGCCGCTTCGTCTCCATCATTGGCGAGCAAGGTTAATAGACTTGGCGAACTTTCGCCATTTTTGTCGATTTTGTGTAAAGAATAAAAGAGAGAGAGAACGGGATCTCGTTAATACTGTTATTTACTTTTCAACGGATGTGTAGCGAAAACACGGCCTCTTTGGAACTTTTCGACCTTTAGAATATCCCTTGCTTTTGGAATTCCGAAAATAAATGTTAACAATGACGATTCGAAATCTTCTGTTATATTCGAAGTTTTGTTTGTTAAAAAGATGCGATGAATTAAATGTTAAAAGAAACATAATTATTCATAAAAATTCTGAAACATCTTGTGTTTCAGTTTTTCTTTTTACTTTTGTACAACGTATTGAGAAAATAAATCTGTTACTCGATGTATCATTTTTCGCATACAAGAACCAATTTTTTTTTTTTTTTATTTTTTATTTTTGGCATTTCTAAGAAAATAGAGGTTAAAGTTCTTATAAAATAAATATAAAATATTTCATTAAATATATTGTGTAATTAAAATAAAACCACGTTTATTCAAATAATAAAATTTTATGTATTTAAGTGCAGTTATTATAATGAATTTTAAATTTATATAATGAAACATTTTTGATCATGTATTTGTTATACATTCTAGGAATAGATAAATTTATAATGATTTGTGTAATATTTCTTTTTATTAATAATAAACATTCATTTGTTCTAATAATTATTATAAACTTATTTGATTATTATAAAAAGGAACTGACACACACATTTTCGCTCAATTTAATTTATTATTACTTCATATTTATACTATATATAATTATATTTTTATTTTTAAGAAAACAATTTTTGCTATTTTAGAAGTTTACATTTTTTATTATCAACAGTTCTTAAAAATATATTTTTTCAATTTAGAAACTGAAAAAGACGTAACATTATTAAATGCTGTAACAAAAATATATTTGGGTATAATTACGAGTATGTATTCATATTAGTCTATGGTTTCATTTCTTTACGAATTGGAAATTACTGAATTATTCTGCCAAAAATTTAAAATTTATTTTAAATTATTTTATTTTTCCTCACTTCTAGATTGACTTTATCTTGTAAAAGCATTTATTTTTAAAAACTAAGTGTCATAGATTTTTTACATTTACTGATAGATTTTTTATATTTTGTGTGAGTGATGTATTCTTTTCGTGTGTCTTATATTTTTTTGGGGGTAAGCTGTTTCCAGTTATATTATTTTTTTTATTTTTTTATTTATGAAATCACTAATTTCGCTATTTATTATTAAATTTCAGTTAACATTCTGCAGTATAGCATTTAACTATAAAACTAGTCATTAAATAATAATTTCAATCACACGAAGACATTTTCATTAATCATATAATTCATAGTTACTTACATCTCTCCTGTTATTTATATAAAACATACTAAAATAAAGCATGTGAGAACAAAATATAATTTAAGCTTTATATACTTTCTGACATACTTTTTTCATTAAATAGGAGATACTGAAAAACAAAAATTAGCATTAAATATGTACAAATTCATGTAGGATATAATATTGCGTCATGATTAGTTGGCACTATTTTCCTCTCATACGTGTGTTCTGTCATCCATTTTAAGAAGAGTTATCATAAAAATTGATTTTTGATACTATATATAACATTTGTTAAAGAAAATGTAACTTTTAATCTAACATTTGACAAAAAAAATAGCATATTTGGAACAAATATTTTCCTATTTCCCCTTTTCTTATAAGAACGCTCCTCTGCATTAAAATAAAATTTAGGCATTTCAAATAAAAAAAATTAGCTTAAAAATTTATTAAAAATTTAATTAATTGTTTTTATTTGAAATGTATTTTTATAACTGATCATTTATTAAAATCCTCATTCTCTATTTATAAAATTTCTGCTAAATATGCAAAAGTAATCGTAATTATTATTTATAGCAAAGCATTAAAATTACTACATTATAGACTAGACTTTACAATGCATAAATATGAAAGTCATATGCAATATCTGCATAAATCATCTACAATCTAACAAGTGCACACAAACTGGTACGAATAACATTAGTTGTAAATTAGTTTTTAAAAACAATTTTCATTATATCTAACTTTTTTTGTTTTTGTCAAAGTAATTTTATGAAAGAGAAGTTCTTACTAGCTTGGATCAAATTTAAGCTGTCAATTGAGAAATGTTGGGATTATAGTTGACCAATCCGAGATATTTTTCTTTATGATTTTTAGAATCCGTTGATAACAAATAAAATATAAGATGTACATGTTTAGAAAGGCCATTTTAAAATTCGTAAAAGGTCTAAATAACATCAAATCAGCCGCTTTCGCATGGTTATAGACATTGTAGAACAAATAATTCAAATGTATCCTGAATTAGCTCATGTGCTAGACGAAAAATATTAGTATAGATAGTGTGTGGAATATCTTAGGTATCATGGACAAGTTCGTGAGACTTTTCTTGGGTCTTTGTTTAGTTTGCATAAGAATATTCTCGCGTGCAATTGCGCAAGGACAACACCAATGAATGCAAAATTAGCTCAACACTGTCTTCCTAAACTTACCCCAGTTTAGCTACAGCATCAAGATCCCATAAATTCATGCTAATAAAGAAAACGAGCGTTTTCAACGTAAAAACGTTACTTTTATTACAATGGCCATCAAATTGACATGGTGTTATAGAATGCCATTGATAATCACGTTTTGATTATGTTTTTCACATGTCCAAGTCAGTCATATGCGTAGCCAAAATTTCTCTTTCGACTCGCTAAATATATTCTAAGTTTTTGTTGCTGTTTTTAATAATAAGTGGAAAAGATGCATGAACACTTATTCCCTAAGCTCTTTTAATCTCCCCCCCCCCCCAAAAAAAAAGAAAATATGCTTATCTATTACTTCGTTAAATGATTTCAAATTGCTAATTTGAAATATTTTAGAGAACATTTTTCTTTTCTTTTTTTACATTGTACTATCCGGTTGAGAAAACTCTTTTACTATTTTTGATATTAATTCAGAATTGAAGATCATCGTGCTCCAATAGAAAAACAGTTCTATTCAAGGTGAAAGGCCCGGCTTTGATCCCTGTCGTATTTGAAGAATAGAAGGTATATGTTGCACTTTTGCCATCTTGCTGTATGTACATTGGGGTGAATGTTGGCAATTTTTTGGGGGGAGGGGTTCCCTTATGATATGTGAATAATGGTCACTCTCTTTGAAAAATCTCCTCCATAAAGGCTAGTTATAGGTTGCATGTTATTCTTTAATACAGCCTTATTTCGACAGATTGCCCACTACGCCATATCAAAAACTAATAAAATGTCTTAATTTATATTATTCTAAGTATCATCACTGCATAGATAATTTGAAAGAAACATTTTAAACGTGATGCCGTACTAAAGCAAGTATTATTCAAGCAAAAACATTGCAAAGCATCAAGCGTTTATAAATTAATGCTTGCATTCTGTTGAGGCTATTATTTATATATTACCGTAAAAGCTTGTAAATTTTTAAAAAGCAGTTATGGGAGTTTAAAATAAACTTTAATATAATTAAGGATCAAATCTAAATTGAAAAGTTTATTATTATTGCTTAAATGTCGTATGTATAAATACATTTGAAAAAATCGTGGAAATGAGTGGCATCAAAATTGAGCATACTGCTTAAATGTTTTAATAACGGGAGAACAGCTTTTCTCATTTGGAATAAAATAATAGTGAATAATAAATTTTTGTACAATTGCTTTTACGTAAATATTTAAAAATAAAATAAAATTTAATAAAACATTACATTTCATACTTAAACTGTTTTAAATACATAACAAAAATATTACAATTTGGCTCAGATTCAAAATTAAGGAAATTATTTATTATAAAGGAATAATTTATTTTATTACTGAATTTTTACCGGTGAGATAAAAAGATTGATGATTACTGAATACATCTTCAATCTCTTTCAGAATGAGGCATATATATACATTTTTTTTTTATTTTTGGAATTTTTTTATTACATCACTTGTATTTCTGATTCACAAATGATTCCGAAATATTTCATATGTAAGAAAATTCCCAACAAATAATGCTCTCTGATACATAATAATATGTATCAACCCATAGAATATTTCCTCCAAAACCTGTTAAGATTCCAATTTTCAATGTGACTGTAATTGTCGCTATTTACATTTATAAATAACTAAACTGTTTCATTTTGCTCATTTACTCTCTTTTTTTAACAGGCATTAAAATAATTAGAATATTTTTGAGTCAGGCTTTTAATTTATAACTTGCTAAAAGTCAACCCTTTTCCTTGACTTTATATCACATCAATTCAATCCAAATTTCTTTTCCTCATCAAATCAATTTTAAAAAAATTCTTCTAGAAATATTCCATGAAATAACTAATATATAACAATATCGTAATAAAATAAACGACACTGAAGCTTATTACAAAAGCTTAACTTAGAAATTTAATGTGATTTGTTTACTATTTGTAATTACCAAGTAGTTTAATCCAATATAAGATTTTTTATAACAAATAAAATGTAATTCTCATTATTGTCTAACATCATAGCGTTATGTTAATATAAAATCAGAAATGTCTGAAGAACACATTCTCACAAACATAATTTTTTTTTAAGAAAAATAATATAACTTGAATAAACATTATAAGAATTTTTTAATGAAAAGAATAAAACATGTTCTTTGTAATGATACTTTGATTGTTAAAAAATATAAATTGCATAGTAAGAATTAATTGAAATATTTAAATTAAAATTAACACAATAAATATACTGTATAGATGTGTAATATTTAGTAAATATTTGAGCATTTAAGACTTTTAAATCATTATATTATGTATAAAACTATTACATTTTATAAAGATATTTAAGTTAATTTTCTCTTATGAATTGTAGCATTAAATTAACGCTATCAAAAGAGAGAGATAAAACGAGTATTTCAACAACCCTATTTTATATCGCAAAGATATTTTCCCTGTTTTTATCTCTCCTTGTGTAACCAAAAAATTCTATTTATTTACCCATTTACGTATATTTAATTTTTAAATAAATTCTTTTATTGAAAATCTTACACTCTTCATTAGTAGTTTTTCTAACTAAATTTAGCAAAATTTACATGATTTAATTTTTTAATTAATTGAAAAATCATTAGTTTATGTAATTACTTGAAGAATTAATGAAAAACATAAGTATTTCAAGTTTCTATCGGGAAAAAAAGATAACTTTTTCAGCTTTGTCAACCTTTATAAAGCCATATAACTACTTAAAAAAACTATAATAGAAAAGAAAATTAAACTTTTAAATTTCTTGCGAATAATACACTATGGTCACTCCTATCTTTAAAGCTTAAAACAGTTTGATAATGTAGTTTCTTTTCAATATAGTAACATGATAATGTAGTAACTTTGATAATGTAGTAACTTTTTCAATAGAGAATAGTGATTTTAGAAACCCATAAAAATTTGCACGTCGTATAGGAACCTCCTACTCACGAGTTGACGCGACGAGTGAAATAAAGGTATAAAGAATTTTTTGCACTTAGTTAATCAGAATAAAAGTGATGTGCTTATGAAACTAACAATATAGTTTGTCTCATATATTACAAGGTATCCTATTTTATTTTTTTATCGTAACAAAAAAAGGAAAATAAGTATATCTAATGTGTAAAATTCAAAGAGCAGTTTATTTTTTATCTGATTCTATTCACTAAACTTAATTATATCGTAATTTTGCATAAGCCATGATTAAAGAATAAAATTTAACCAAAAATGGCACGTCAACAGAAAGAGATTCAATTACGGAAGGTAATTATATACTTGCATCAAAGATTGAACAAATTGATTGCGATAAAAATTCCTTTTTCAGAAATCTGACCATTATATAATAAAAAAAAATAAAAGTGAGCTGTTAATTTGGGTAAAAGTTTTTAATACAGGAATTTGCTCAGGTATATATCTCTTTAAAATTATGACTATGGCCACACAGTAAAAAAACCTGCCAAAAACCAATGAAAGAATTTCTATTGAAAGAGAATCCAAACACTGCAGGGAAAATTTATTTTATGTCAGACGTAATTTATATATAAGCGAAAATAATTCAACAACAAATTCACTGTATTCTTAAACGTGACTCAGACTCATAGTAACTCAATTGACAATGAATTTTCCAATTCTAATTTATCTAAAAGCAATGACTTCAATACATGTCCAGGGGAATTTATCTCATAGATCCCATGACAAGTACCGAATGTCTATACATGCTGATGCTCGTAAGATTTATATATTCTTCTATTTGCAAAATAAGCATGAGAGAGAGGATATTATTCACTCAAATGTCCAACTTTTCATTTGAATATTGCTTAAAATTATGAACCATTATCTTCCACTGTTCTATCCTAGAATTAACAAAGTGAAAAACATTAACTTAAAAAGAAATTGAAAAATAATTATATAAATTAAAATTTTTATGATTAAATTAAAAAATGCTATATGAAAATGATTAAAAACTATGTATACAACATCATTTTAAGAAAATTCGTTTAATTGAATGAATTTATGCAACGCAATAAAAACAAGTGATATAGTTTTATGTGAATAAAATTAAATTCTGCAGTTTATAACTGATAAAATAATAAAAAAATCATAATATGAAATATATGAACTGTATATTATTAAATAAAATAGAAAATAATAATAAAATGATAGAGGTCTGAGGAAGAAAAATATGCACAGTTTCTAAATAATTTTAATAAAATTATTTATTTTGAACAAACAGTAATAAGATAAGGGAAAGTATGTTTTATTTTATCTTTACTATTACCTTATTTTATTTGTTTTAAACTTTATTTAAGTGAGTTTCTAACAATTTAGTTTCTAAGAATACAGTATTCATCAAGAACTTATTAATAATTTATTTGCATAAAGCTTTTTAAATATTTCAATTATCTTTATAATTTGATACTTAATAATTTTTTAAAGCAAAATTTTTCACTAGATGAAAGTTTGCATAATATGCTACTTGGTGTTTTAAAGTGTGACACAGTGAGTGTGTTACTTGATGTTTGTACTTGAAAGTTTGCACAATATGCTACTTTTTTTAATGAAATTCTGAGCAAATGTCTATTTAAATAGTTATTATATTATGTATAAAAATCCACTTTCTGGTTACACTGCAGGCGTTGAAAGTTAAAAAAAATAGTAGTAAATATTTTATTATAATGAAAGTTGTAGAATATTTACAATGCTCTAGGGTGTCAAGTGACCACTTGCATATAGATAATCTGGATTCAACATTTATAACAATATTCCAACTATGAAGTACAATAAAAAGTATTTTCATTTTGAATCTCAATTCTTAATGGAAAAACATCCTTTATAGAATTTTTATGGTCCAAAAAATTTCATAAAAACATGAAGAAACATTAATATCATTCTTATTGAAAATCGAAATTTCAATTTTAAAATAAGCCGATAAAATATTCCTTATCATGACTACATTTCAAAAATTTATTCCTCTCATAACTACATCAAGAATCGAAACCACAAAAAATATATATATTTTTACTTGTCAACTAATTATTTTTTGTAAATTTTTCTCTTCAGAAATATCAACAATTTTGAAAAAGAAAATTGCAAACCAAGGTGACTCAATCTCACTTTTGCTCTCGAAGGCATCATTAAATTTTCTGGGAAGAATTCAGAAGGCGAAAAAAAAACTCTTTTATGCTTACTTTTTTCCCTTGCCCATTAACAATACTGGGTTGGCTCTGTGAACCCCTCTTAGGGCATTAAAGGCTTAAAGAGGGTGCATCACAACGCGAGCCCATCAAGATACTGAGTTCTCTTCCACAGCCCAAACGTCTCTGGTTTTTATGTCCATGGGTGGAACAGTTGGTAGCGAAAATAACAGTTTTGAAAGTCTTCCATGCGCGTTGCCATGAAATGAGGTAGAAAGAGTAATTTAAGCTCCTTGTGAGTATTTTTTATAAACATCCTCTTTCAGAAGCAGACTTGGACTCAAATATAAAACTCTCGTTACTAAGATATAATGACTTATTTCGATGTGTAGAAAGTGAATGTTGATATATTTTGTTTGTAGTAAGGTAATACTTACACGCTCTGTTGACCACCAAACTCTTCTCAAGAAAGTTTCCGAATGATTAATTCTTAAAATCGCTGCTGAAGATTAGTTTCATTAAAACTGTAAAATCACAAAATGTTGATGTGAAGGATCTAATTCCTGAATTAAGAATGTTGTCAGTTTTTTAATCAAACTGCAGACACAAATCCGTTCGATTTATTTTTTTAATTAAATAAATGTATATGATCTGAATGTATACATCATATAGAAATTACGTCTCAAGTAAAAAGGACATTGCTGTTAAACATAAATATTAAATAGATGATTATTTTCGCAGAATACAGAAAAATAAGTACATCAAAAATAATTTATATTAAAATTCCTATTCACGATTGTCACCACATAAAATGATGAGTTTGAAATTCTATTCGAGTATTAAAAAAACTTTTTTTTTGAGAATCTATCTAGTATTCCTGCTAGCTATTAAAATTATGTAGAAATAAATTAAGTTAGTAATGCTCATTACATGTACGAAATAAATTTTTAGTAAAGTTTACAGTAAATTATAAACCTATTATTTATTTATAAAAGTTATTGTTTATAAAAATGGTGAAATTTGAGCAAAAATAATACAAAAATATTTAATAAATAAATAATAACAAATTTAGGTTTTTCATTTACGATCAATTATAAATATATAATTATACCTTTTTGATGTAATTTGTTTCCAGTAAAAGTTTTTTCGATATTTTATGTTGATATTTATTAATTTAATTAATCTTTAAGTGAATAGTTCAAAGGAAATAAAGATTTTATAAAAAAATAAAATGTAAAACTTAAAAATAAAATGTTAATTTCTTGTGAAACCAACGTCCTTCAAAATACTTTAATTTCAATGAAACAAATGTTAAATTTACAATGCAAAAATTATATGTTTAACGAATAAAATTAATTAATTAAGATAATTCACGATGATAATAAAAAAAATTAAAAAGCAATATGTGCCTGAAAATATCTGAATGAGTTATTCGAATTAATGTAATACACGTGAATATCAAACAAAATAATGTAAAAAAACTTTTTAGATTACATCTTCAAAGCCTTTTAATAAAATGTCTTTAAAATCAATTTATCATAAAAGAATCTTAATTAATATTTATAATTAGTTTTCAAATAAAAATAAAAATTAGTTCATACAATCAAAAAAGAGTATAAAGGTTGTTATTTTTTAAATAAACATTTGTTGTGTCTACGTTACTGATTACTCCTAGGTTTGCTATAATTATCTTGTTTTATTCATTGATTTATTCACTTTTTGAATTTCAATTTGAAAATAGAAATTTGCATTTAAAGATAAGATTCCATTTAAAAAAAGTATATATTTACATATAAAGGCAACCTTTATCTGTTTGAAATCAATTCCCCTCAGAAATAAACATAAATAAGCTTTGTATTTCCTTACCAAATAGAAATGGAGTTCTTTTTTTAAAAAAAAATCAGAAACTTCAAATTGTAAAATAAAAGGTTGTAGCTTTTTAATTTGCATTTAATGTGGCTGAGTTGCTGATTAATCTAAGGGTTGCTGTAATTATGTATTGTTTTAACTTTTGACTTATTCAAATTTTTACATTTTCTTTTAATAAGAAGTTTGTTCTGAAGAAAAATATTTCTATTTTAAAAAAAAACTGAAAATGCAAGAGCATTAGAATTGTACTTACTTAATAAAAACTTCTAAATAAAAAGAAATATTTATATTTCCAGATAATTATTTCAATAATTATATATTCAAAATTGAATTGAAGTTCTTCCAATTTCTTCTTCTTTTTTGAAAATTGAATTTCACTACTTTCAGTTATATTTACAATAAAATTCAGCTATTTATAGAAGTATCTCAGCTATCATTTTCCATTTTGAAAAATCTTAGAATATGATATCAGGAAGGAAAGAAGCACAAACAATAAAAACAAGATAAAAAAAGATTCAAACTGAGAAGCAAAATAATACAGGCTAATGTAAATGATAGATAATAATTAAATATGTTCGGATTAATGTTGTTAAGTAAATTAGAAGCCAATAATTGTGACGAAACCACAAAAAAGTGAAAACAATTTATTAAATTTAAATTTATTTATAAAATCTAGTATTTTTTTATATTCTTTTTCACCAATATTTTGATTCTCAGAAGCTTAGTGGTAGAACTACATTTTCTCTTAATTGGAACTTAGATACTTGCAAATGACGTCCTCGGATCCCGGCAGATGAGACTATCTGCTTACTTACTAGAGGGAAATTGATGATAAATTTAAATTATATATACGTTTCATCTTGTAAAATGTACACAGTAATGCTTGATGAACTAATATTAATTGTTTCATACTGAAATGAGAAAAAGAAATTAAAAACTGCACATGAGTATACATTTGTTGTAAAAAAATATTTCCATTTATGCTTTCTATTTTCGTTGGTCTCGAAAAGTCTGCTGGAACATATAGGAAACACATAAGCCACCGCCATGTTTTCGGTCATCGTTTGTCTTCTTCTCGAAGTGAAAGTGTCTAATTTTATGCTATTGAAAGACGGAAAACTCATGTAGCTATTCTTTACATCCACAAATGGCGGTGTAGATACTTGTGGGTTAACAAAAGTTTCTTTCATAATGTATATAAATATGGCTCTCTATCTAGGAATGCTTTTGGAAAGAATTATAAATCGAATGCTGAAATGCCTTAACACAATCCTTGGCTGTTAAATTTTACGTTTATTGTTTAAATTCAAAATAAAGCGAATAACTTTTTACATTATTTTTCCCTGTGATCAAGCATAAATCATTACACTGCC
The DNA here is from genome assembly GCA_030067965.1 of Latrodectus elegans. Lineage (NCBI taxonomy): Eukaryota > Metazoa > Arthropoda > Arachnida > Araneae > Theridiidae > Latrodectus > Latrodectus elegans. The sequence continues at coordinate 68,056,061 of CM057822.1, read as the reverse complement.
TCTGCGAATATTTTAAATTACTCTTTACTTATTTATTGAGTTGTCAAAAAATTTTATTGAGGTCGATGAAATTTTAATTATAACTTTTTGAAACTATTAAAATCTAACAAATGATCTCCCTACATATTTTAAAAGTAAACTGTTTGAAATTTCAGATATAGCCATAATTATGTCCAATATAATATTGTTGTCTTTTATTAACATTCCAATAAGTAACTTTTGAGTTCTATTAATAATTGGATCCAAAAACAGCTAGCTTAAATAGCCTTCTGCAAAAGGCTTCACTTTCTGTTCGATGTCTGATCTTGCCAAAAACTATCCTATAGAGAACGCTTGTGCATGTTAGAAAAGTTTTGGAAGTCCACATTTTTCTGCTAAAGAAGAGAGGAGAAGAAAATGTTAACTCTGCTGTTGTCCTCGTCCCGTGGTCGAAATTTAAAATTTCGAGCTACTTAACTATGTTCAGCGACTTCTATCGATAGAAATAGGTTGCAAAAACGAATCCAGTTACATAGCTATTATCATAAATATATTATTAAATCTCGAGAATTGTTAAAATTATACAGTAAACACCAGGCGATACGCGAAATTATCCGTTTGTGGTGGATTATCAAACATACCTAAATTTTAAATCTTATTCCATCTCTTAATGAAACTTTAAAGTATTTCAATGGGAAAAAAAACCAGACAATTTTTATTCATTTTCATAATAGTCAATTATGAACAAATTTGAAAATAGTGAATATAATTATGATATTTCTCCGGTAAAATAAGCATGTTTATGTTAGGCAGAGTGAGTATGTTTACATTAGTATGCAAGTATTTAAATGGTACAAATTTTTGTTTGTATAGATTCTTTTACCTTTTTACATAATTTTGTGAACCATCCGTGAAATTGATTTATCCGCAACTGCTGTAATACTCATTTTCATGGATATAATTGGGAATATATTTAGAATGGTTCACAGTTGAAGTAGTTCTAAGAAAAGTTCTAATATGTAAAATAATAATATTGCCATGCAAAAAATTATATTTTATTATGAATATTCCTTTAATACACTATAGGATTATATAATGTAGGGAAAAAAACGATGTGGTTAATACATTAAGAAATAATGTTTAATTTATACATTCATGAGTTAGTGTTACATGCGAGGACCAAAGATTTCATTTCAATTTCATAACATTCACAAAATTTATTTCGGAATACAAAATTAATACTAATCAGCACTGTTTTCTCTCTTGCCGGATATAAAATTACTCAGCAATAGCTGGATAACATTCATGGTTTGTAGAATTTATATCCAAATATCTCTTGTATATGAGAGAATAAATTTTAAATATTTTAGGATAATTCCAATCATCTTTCTCTTAAATCTTAAATGTGATAGATCTTCAGTAGATTTCTTACATTAATCGATTATGTACATTTCTTATATTATTCCATCTCAACTCACTTATTTTAACAGATTAACTACTTTCCTATAATCTCGATGTCAAGCAATTCTTCAATTCATCAAATAGTCTTTATTTCATTGATTGATTGATTGCTTTGTCGCTCTGAAAATACATTTTGCGAGAATGCTAATTCTTTCGAGACCTGCAATTTAATGAATTCTGTATCTCGTACATTTTAAACCCGAAGTGGAAAATCAATTGCACCATAGAACTTAAGTCCACAACGGTAACCACTCACGCAAATTTGCTCATTTCTCTTTCAATTAGATTACTGGACAAGCAAAAATGTAATAATCAGAAATCGCTTAGCGAAGAATTGCAGCAATTGATGCATGGTAATTGTATTCAAAATAACATCAAAATTTAGAGATGATTGCTTGTTGGAGTTATGCAAGTATAAATATTTTATACCCTGTAGCAGAAATGGAAAAACTCATTTTAGGGCCCTAGATATTCTTTACTGCCGGTTCTCTGCACTCGGCACTTTACACAATTCTCAAGAGATTTTTTTTTTTTTTAAAATAATAATATATACCATATATATAATAACTATTAACAAAACTAAGCAATTTTTAGAAAAATTTTAATTCTATTTACATTGTTAGAGTATTATAAACATTTGTTTGTGGAAATATATCAGTACAAAGAATAGAATCGGATGTTTTAGTTTATTCGGTGTATAAATTTTTAAAAAAAGGACAAAATTTATTTTGTAAAAAGTCAAAACCATAGTTTTATGGAAAAGGATTATGAAATTAATTCTAATATTTTGTTGAATTAAAATTCAGCAAATTTGTCAATTATTTCTTCCTGGCAAATATTTTTCAATGTATTTTGCTCTACCAGTGGTACAGATATAGAAATTGACTCCATTTAACATAACGTGTTTTACAAATAGTTTTTTGTATGCTTTAAAGCGGAAAACTATTATCTTTCATCAGATGCATTTGATACAGGCAAAATTAAAAATAACCGCAATGTCAGTTTAATTGTAATAAGAGATATCAATACACTTCTGCAGTCTTTATAAACTAACATGTTTAAGGCAACGTAAAACTTTGGCTTTTACAAAGTAAAAGAAATTATAACAATTCTTCGTATGATTATTTTGTATCAATATGATATCTTCAAATTCAATTCTAAATTAATACAAAATATATTTTTAATGTTTTTAAAACTTTCGACGTTGTTTTAATTAAAAAAAAAATTGTATCACCTTTATATAAAAACAATTTCGTTTAAATTCTTCTTGACCCTGGTTGCAGGAACTATTTTTTTTTTTTTTTAATTTTTTGATAAAGTCATCGTGATGAACTTTATCAACAAATTCCTTCCGTTTCTGGAACCTTTTATTAGTATCGAAATGTATGTTTTTACTTCTGACGCGCTTAATGCTTCCGCCTATATTTCCAGAAATAAGTTTCTTAAACTAATAGCGTAATTAACTAAACTGTCAAAAATACGTACGCCAAAAGAAGTTGGAATAATAGGGTCTTGTTAAAATATAATTTAAACGTTTATTTTGGGGGGGAAAGGTTTTATCCGCAACAACTATTAATAAAATAACTTCTTAAATTTGCTTATTACTTCTCAGGATTCGCGTTTTACATAATGTTTCGGAGATCTATATAGATAATATATAAATCAGAGCATTTTTTTTAGTTCGTTAAACCCAAAGAATAATTGTTTTAACAAAATCAATTCTATCAGACTCTATATAATAGAAGATAATTTTTTTACTGTAAAATATTAATTATTAATACCAAAGCATTCTAAAGTGCTCCACTTGTGAGTAGAGTCATTAAATTAGGCGTAAATATTTTCTAATAAACTAAAACATATTATTGCTTTCAAAGATAAATCACTAGCATTAGTTATAAATTTAAATAACGTGTAGCACAAGAAACAATCCCATTGAATTTTTTCGACATATTTATCACCTTATCAGAGATTTGTTTTCTAAAGTTGCAAGCACACTCATGTCCATAAATTAAGAATGATTCAGAATCACACAGAAATTGAACTCTAAAATAAAAATTTCATAAGTAGAATTATCACACACATCTTGAAGAATAATATGTAAATTACAAAAAAACCCCAGGTGGTGCCGATAGTACGTACCACATAGTTATGACACAAAGGAAGCATTTGGATGATGTTTTATGGTGAAGAATTATCAGCCGCTTGGAATGTAGACGAACCCAGCTGGAAGTATCCGAGGAACTAGGAATCACCCAGACTGTTCCCTTCAGGCTTTGGCAACAATTCCAAGATGATCGTAATGTGAGTAGACATTACAACACAGGTCGCCCTCGAGTTATAACGCCGAATGAGGACGGGTATTTGTCAGTTACTGCCAAAAGAAACAGACTGAGCACAGCAAGACACCCTTTTCATTAACTCTCTTCAGCTACTAGTACGACAGTTTCAAGGCAGATCGTGTACACGCGCTTAGGGCACATTGGTCTATATGCTCGTAGGTGAGTCAGATGTGTTCCACTTAACTCATTGTCGCCTGCAGTTAGCCTGTAAGCAAGCATTGTGGACACTGCAACAGTGATCTTGAGTGATGTTTCCCGACAAGTCCTGGTTTAGCTTTCAGTCTGATTCTTGCCGGACTTTCATATGGAGAGGACCAGGTATTCGTTACCACCAAGAGAACACCACTGAAGGACACCGTTACAGCGGTGCAGGATTATTCGTTTGGGGAGGAACTATTTTGCGATCCAGAACTAACCTGCATCTTCAGAATGTAACTATGGCAGACCACATCTATCAGGATGCTATTCTTGAACAACATGTACATTTGTTCGGGGCGCCATAAGTGCAGAATTTCTGTTTATGGATGATAACGCCCATCCTCACCGTGCAAACATTGTAGACAAATGCCTTCAATCGGAGAATATCAACCGTAAAGACTGGGGCCAGCATACTCACTAAACTTGAATCCAATAGAGAATGTGTGAGACATGCTTGGCCGACGAATTGCAGCCCATCAACCCCGTCCCTCATGTATACCGGAATTTCGGAGAACATTGCTTATTGAGTGGTGTAATATTCCTCACAATCAGATCGATAATTTGATACTTAGCATTGTTAGGTGTTGTATGGCCTGTATTGCATCGTCTGGGAGGCATGCTATGTATTAACCATCATACTAACCATGTCCTATTGATTCTTTTTTTAAATTTGCTCCAGGGAGTAAAAATCGCAAGTTTTATTAATCATGTCAAACATATAGCATCTTTTTTGCTCTTTACCTTTTGTTTAATAAATAGACTTTACAAATGAGTCATATTTCTTTGCTTCTGTCTGTTTCTTTGCCTGAACTTGCATTATCCTTAATTTATAGACACGAGTGTATCAGAAACTAATATTTCAAGGTTTTTCAAAACATCATTTTTTAATAACTATCTTGTAAGCAAATAAATTGGCAAACATTTTAAAACAAAATATCCTTCTATTGAGATTTCATCATCTGATACATGACGCAATATAAAATTTTATTGGTTCACGTCTATTAAATTAGCTACAGTATCAGATATAATTGAAAAAAATTTTGGGGATTGAGGCTGCTGACATCAATGTTTCTAAAGTTTTTTGTTCAATTTTTCAATAAATACAACGCAAATTATTGACGAAAAATAATTCACATTCCGTCTTCTAGATATCCTAAATTTTTTATATGTGAACTAAAAACTCATCAAAGACTGCCAAATATTCGATTTCCAATTAGAGAAGCAGAAAATATTAATTAGTCCACAAAATGCAAGAAAAATTTAGCTGAAGTATTTGTTGTTGCTATTTGTTCTTATAAGTTCTGTTTTTAGTAAATAGTGTGTATAAGTTACTCAATTGAATTTTTTGCTATCAAAATTTTAATAGGGTTTCGATGATCAATAGAATTTTTTTTTTTTGTTCTTGTTTCGTTACACTTGTTTTTTTATAGTCAAATATCCCTCAAAAAGTTTATCGCTTGACTGAAATTATCTGGTAATCACAACAGTAAATTGCTTTATTTTTTGGGCTGTAACCATTTTTGCTCAACTTTTTCATTATTTGCCCTATTGCTAATTAAAAAAATTTTCTTCAATGACTTAGTTAGTTTTCCTTTTTTTTTTTTGTAACTATTTTTTAGCGGTTTGTGTAAACGAAATAATTTGGTATTTCATGGTTGATTTTATTTATTTACCTCAATAAAAGTTTCGAAAACTGAAGTATGTTTGTATTTTATATTCCCAATTTCTCCTTTGTCAGTGGCTATTTTTCACCACAGTGTCGGCTATGACTTTTATGTTTTCATTTCTCTTACTTCACCAACTTATTTTGCCATATTTCTTTCAGATTGAAATTCCGCATCATTTACTTGTTTTTCTATTAATAAATATTTAAATACTGCACTTTTTTGCTTATTTGTTTCTTCCTGCACTGTTCTTTCAGCACAAGAAGCTTGACTATTTTAAATAAAATACGCAAACAATTTATTACATAAAAAGCTATTTCAGCACTTTAACTAAATAACTATTTCTAGAACCTTAATATTTAAATCGAATGTTGTTCATGTTCATAAGCAGTGATGAAGAGAAGAGAACATGTGGGCTCATGAAATGAATGTTGTTCCTACATGGTGGACCACTTAAATCAGTATGATTTAGTAAAAAAAAAAAAAAGAGGAAACCTGTAGATTTAGATTAAGTTTAAATAAAGCTCATAGATGAACTTTTATTTACTTTTTGAAAAAAAACTTGAATTTGTTTTTATATTTCTTAAAGTGTGCGAGTTGGTTGGACTTCCTATCCCAAAAAAAGAGCATGCCCAAAACTTTCATCGTATTTGTCTATGACGTGATATGGCCCAGTCTTATACGATAAATGTATTTAATAAAAATTAGGTATCATGATTAGAAATTTTGGCATAGTAAAATGTATCAATCCTGACGTATATTTCTTTATATTGAATTAAAATAGAAAAAGCTAAAATAATTAAATTTGAATAATAAGTAAATAAAAATCCATTCTAGATTCCATTAGAGAAATCTTATAAGAGATCTTCACTTATCTTATAGTTGTAATCACTCGAAGAGGTCAGTCCTTGGATTATTCCCATTGGCTACATTGTAAATATAGGTGATTAGGAGGGCAAAAATTTCTCCTTTATGAATTTTTAAGAAACTTTGGTAGAAATTTTTACTAATCTGAAAAAAAAATGCTAAATAGAATAAGTAGTTCAAACACTGGGTAACTTCCTTCATTTCTGAAATTCAATAATGGCTTCGAAATTATATTAAGAATTTCATTTTAAAGAATTGAAGTTTTGCAAGCAGCTATTAACTGCATCACACAATGAAATAAGCAGGCATAAATTTGACCACTAGGGAAATTTTAAACATCAACTTTAGAATCGTTTCCGGTACATGTTTAATGATACACAACTCATTGTGTTGGAATTAGCATTATCCATTTATTGGATATGGTTTGCTCATCTATAAGAATGCTTGAAGATCTTTGACTATGACTTGACTATTCAGATTTGTTACCTTCAAACTAAGACTTTTTAGGGCCATGATATTTTTAAGGATATTTTCTATCTATGTTGAGGTAAAATATAAAAGTTTCACAACAGATTTATTATGAACAATGAAAGTAACAAATACGGGAGGAAAATATTTTTCAGTAAAAATTATAGTATTTTAATTTCTTAAAATACGAAAAGTAATTAGCAAAATTTATTCTTGATAATATTTTTTATACATGACAGCGTATACAGTATACTATATAAAATAAATATTAACTATTAAGAAATAAAGCTTTCTTAAAAAGCAATAGTTATTCAATAAGGAGTATTTGATTTGAATTAATTTTTTTGAAACCCTTGAACCTTTGCCCCTAATAAGGTAACATCATTTCATGTGTTGCAATGACTTCCTATTTCAAAGAACATTCTCATTTAAAAAAATAAATAATAAATGCTTAAAAAAGTTCCTTTTACTGAAAACTTTCTTGTGATTTCCTGTTTACCAAACTTTATGACAAATCCCAATGCAAAAATCTTGTTATTCAGCAATTTCCAGCAAATATCTAATTCCTTAGTTGCTTATTCATTGATGCATAGTAGAAAAGTAGAAGGAATGTTTAAAATTTATTCTTTTGAATTTTTTGCAGAAAAATAAAAAATGACTTTAATAAATTGGGAAATTATTTATTAATTTTACAACTTTTGTAAAATGATTTAATATTAGTATAATAATCTTTAATTTTATGAACGGGAGCAAATAGAAAAAATCTAATGTATAAGCTATTTTCAATCGTATTTTAAATAAGAAACAATTAAAAGTTAATTATTTTATTTTAACCTCCTATTGTAAAAGGTATTATAAACATGTATAATACAAGTTACACAATGCTAACAATTTTAATAGATTCTACATATTTAATTTTTATTTCTTAAATTTATGTGAGCTATTATATCATATGTTTATAAACTATTATACAATATATATATAAAAGCAAATTTTTATACATTTATAAAAATTGGAAATTTTAAAGCCATAATTTTAAATGTAACTTGGCAAGATATTGAATTACTCAGATTATGCGTTACTTAGATTATTTTAGAAAAAAATAAGAAAATTGATTTTCACTTTCAGCTTAAATTTAGTCAGATAGTGCGTAATTATCTGCTTGATGATTATAATCAAATGTAAATTAATTTGATAACTGAATAAAATCTAAGAACTTTTTACTGCAATTTAGAATTAAAATAGGAAATGTATTTTTAGCAACAAATAATGAACTTCACTTCTAACTTAGCAATTTTAGTTGAAATTGAATTTAATGCAATTTTGTTGTGTTATTGCAATAAATTACTGACTAATTAATAATATTTAAGGAATTGAAATCACTAACTACACTTTATACCACTTCGTAATTTTGAGTCAGTTCTATACACTCCTCCAAGTTTTCCTGCCTTATGACAATGCTGATTACTAAGGGCTAAAATCGTTTTAACTTTTTGGTTATCTTATTATTAAAAATCGGAAACAAGTAATACCCTTTATATTCTAGTTTCCAACAGATTGCCGTTGTACTCTTGAAAGCACAGCAAACAATTATATTTTCTATGGAAGGTGAAGAAAGCGATATTGTCTGTTGTGAACTAAAGCGGAACGCAATAACTTTGAGAGAGATTTTCGAATTTCCTAAACGCCCATGCGAAACATAATTTTGTGTTGACTTTTAAATTTTACCATAATTTGCTGATATGGGAAAGAAGCAAAAAGTAAACAAAAAAAAAACATTCAAAAATCAATGGAATTTTCAAAATTTCGTGATTTAGTCCAGTAATAAGATATCGTTTGATTTGCACTAAAACCACAATTTTTCTTCGAAATTACATTAAATGACATTAAGAAATGAAACATTTTCAAAACTAATTAAAATATATCAGAATGTTCCTGGGCTGAAGAATTTGAAACTTTGAAACACGGAATGCAATCGTAGCAATATTTGCTCTTACGAAAGTTCATACTGAACAAAGGACAACAGCTCATGCCAGATTCCTTATGGCTCTTGGAATCACAAAACATGGAAAATCACTCAGTGAGAAAACAGTGATCAAAAAACTGTTCAATTGTAAAAGGTGAATTAAAGAGAAACACAAAATATTTAATTTATTCAAAACTGTCAATTTGTTAGAATCATGACTCGGGGATGGATAGAAGACATTGCATAAAATGCCTCACCTCAATTATTTGATAATAATGGACATCTTGAGAGTGTTCTTTTGGTCTCCGATGAGTAAGCGGTTGAGTTCGATGCTGCTCAAGTGAGTAGATAAAATCTATGAAGAGTATATCAAGCACTTCTTAATATTGATAGTATTCATAACACTACTACTGGGAAAGCTATTTTAAAGCAGTTGAAAATGTTCTTAATAAAAAAAATGTAAAATAGTTTAAATGGAAATATTTAAAATTTATTACAATTGATGGAGGTAGAAACAAAAATAAAGGAGTAAGTTGCTCGTGTTTCATAGGCTGTGGAAAAATAATAGTGATTTAAAATCATTAGATTTAACTTTTATCATTCATAAAGCATTCTTTTGCCGGTAATGTATGTATATGCTTGAAATGTTGAAACCTTTTTTTACCAATGGGCTGCTGGTCTTGGATTTAATCCATTCAGCGCTCCAGGGAGTGAAATCAATGGCATTTTATACAGTGGGGCACTCAGTGGTTGTCCCATCTTTGCCCCCGAGAGTGAAATAATACAGAAGCACACAGATATAGAAAATAACATCCACCTCAGAATCAGTATTCGAACCTGGAACCTATTCCAAGGAAGTTAAATCTTCCATCGGTTGGGGTTTTAATACCAGTTATATCAAATGTTAATTTCAATCAGATCTACGGGACTGAATCACAGGCGATTCCCTGAGTTTATAGAAGAGGTTGGATAAGATGACTCATAACATATCATACTGCTGTTCGCTAGGTTACTTACAGGAATTTTGGTATCAGTGAGAAAATATTCAACCTCATCAATTTAAATAATTCAAAAGTAAAAAATATTCCAATGAAGCAAAATCAATTATCTGTCATGAAACGCACTTTTAAAAATAACCCAATGTTCTAAAAAAATTGCATACAAAATTCAATCCCAATTTTCATGCTCTTGTGATTTTATGTATGCTATATTTTCCAATGCTTCTGATATATCTCGAAAAAATCTTATTTTTGCATAGTTCCAGATTTCCTGATTGAATACCTTATTTCCGATTTTTGCTGACTTGTTTACAATTTCTAGCATTTCCATTTTTAACATTAATACCTGTTGCTCTATCATTCAAGATTTCATGAAATTTGATATTTGCTTTGTTAGCTAATAATATTTTTATATTTGACTTTGTGTTCTTTGTTGAATTTATGTGTCGAATGAAGTTGCTTTTTATAGTTTTTCAATCTGTAAAAAATATTATACAGACTTCTTAAATTATTATATTTTTTAGTGTATTCTCTCACATTTTCTCACTTTTTCTAGATTTCAACTGTTATTTGAGACACATATTTGATTATCATAAGTATTATTCCAAAATTGTTTCAGTATTCCTAAAAAATTAGAATATTTATATTGATTTATCGATTATTTAATATTTATATTATTTTATATAACTATATTTTAATAATTTAAATTTTGAATATATAAGAAATAATAGTATCAACAAAATAATTTTAAGAAGAATATTTATATTTTTAATGAAATTAAATAAAAGCTAGTTTTTTAGTAAAATATTAAGTTATTTCTTCAATTCTTTTCATTTAAGTAAAATAAAATATTCCGTTTCATACCAATATTTTAATGTATATTTTTGTTTTAGTTTTAAAAATGTCTTATTGAAAATGTAATATTTAAAATAAATCATTTCAGCAGTGAAATGATTTTTTTTATTTTCTTATATAGAATTGTTCTCTTGTAAACAAATAAAATTATGGAAATGTAATCTAACATATATGAATAAAAATTTTACTTTCAGAAAAAGATTATAAAGTTTTGTTTTTGAATTTTTTATACACTACTAAAAATAATAAATGATAATTATTTTTTGTTTCTCTTAAAATTGAACATTATGTTATTCATGCTAAATTCTCAATAAATATAAACTGTTTTATTGTGCATTTATCCTTTTTGTCATTTTAGTTAGGATTTCCAATTTTGAAATTAGGACATTTATCTATTAAGCACTTTTAAGTTTTTTAAAGAAATAGATCCAATGTGTTATAGCTTTGTAATGGTAATAGTTTTGTAATAGTCCAATGTAATAGTAAAGTTTGCTATATGGATTTTCTGTTAACCTGTTGAGAAATATTTTCAAAAAATTTCCGCACACACCCACTATTAAAATGTATCATTTTGCCAGTACATTCTATAATATTTTTATCATTACATGCGAGCAAGCATGCTAAATCTGAAATGTATGCATTTTTTAAAAGTATTTTTATATTGTAAAATTCACAAAAAAAGTAAACTTTCGATATTTACTATTGAAATTTAAGTAAGTATGTTGACTCTCGATATGAATATATGTTAATAAATTTTATCTTTCTACTATAAATATTATATATTTCTAATCTAAGCAGATTCGAGTTCATATAAATGTTTATTTATTTATTTATTTATTTATTTTACATATATTTCTCTCTCTTTAGAACTCAAATTTTGATAAATTCATTGCTCTTTTCTTAGCAGTCTTCCCACATTTAAATTGAATTGCGGTTATAAAAAAGCAAGTCGAATCTTTTGCCATTTCCTTAGCCTATCTTTCAGGAGTATTTAATATATCCCTAATGAATACCAGTTCTAGTTTTTGTAAGTTTTCGGGCGGTGCCTTTGCTCTTTCTAATTATTCATTCATTCTGTAACCCAAGAGACTTATGCGGGACCCTCCTAAAATGCATAGCGCTTTTCGAAGATTTGCTTCTCTCAACAAAATATCACCTCTAGCTCTCCAATGCAAAAGGAACGAAAATAACCATAGTTATTTTTAAAAAAAAAACTGCTGAAAATAGACACTAATTTCATTGCTAATTTAATATATAGAGAGATAAAAAATATATATATAAACAATCTTTTTTATATTTCAAAGAGTGGGAGATAATATATATATATTTCCATTAGAATAAATAAAGTTAATTTAAGCTTGGTTTTAAAAGATTTTTAATAGCAATATTTCATTTCCAATTTTTTTTTTCAAAATTTGAGGGATTCGAAAATTTGAATAAGTATGTTTCAACGTTAAAAATCTTATTTTATTGAATCAATTTCTAAATTTTGTATCTTGAAACAAAATATCAAAGTTAAGAATTTAAGTTTATTGTTAAAAGTAATTTGGCGCATTTATGAAAATAGTACAAATTATATATTTTTCTTATTTTTAATTTCAGATGACGTGTAAAAATATCTCCTAAGTTTTCTTATAGATAGTTCACGTTTTACCCAAATCGTTCCATAAGAATATTCATTATAAAAATATATACTTTTTTAACAGATATTTAGAAAAACTACTTTGATAAATTATTAGGTGTACATAAATCCAGGGAATTAATAGTTGTAGATCTCTATTTAACAAATAATAATAAATGCACCGACATATGTAATAAAAATTTTAAAAAAATAAATTATGATAATGGATGAAATAAATATTACTAAGTAGAAGAAGCGTAATAGATAAAAAAAAATATTAATTATAGCATTGAAATTTCCTTTCGTATGTTTTTTTTTTTTTTTTAGTGATTAAAAAATGATTTGACGCTATCTCATACACACACACAATACTACAATAATAAAACACTTTTCGAAATTGTTAATGCAGAACATCGCTTTCCACTGACTTCAAAGATAAACCAAATGAAATTAGCGGCTGAAGCACGAGTACAGAAAAATCGCCCAACCGACTATAAACCTCGATATCGATCGCGATTTTCTTCATTTATAAAAGGCTGTTCCAAATGGAACGTTGGTTGAATTCGAGTTTGGCGCAGAATTACGTCGCCATGCGTTAACTTTTGGAGCATGTAATTTTCGGAAATATTCTTAGCCATTGAGTCAGATATTTATAAGCATGTGTTTCTCTTGGCGAATGTTAGCTTATTAAATTTTTATCACAAATAGATCCGAAGGATAATACATCTTTTCTCTCAGTCTTTTATTCTTTTGTTTTTTTCGTTTCAGAAATATTAGTTTGCATTATTCTATTTTATTTTTTATATTATTTTTTCCTCAATAATATTTGGAATGTTATACTATTCTTTAAAAAATTAATAAAAAAAAATCCTACAGTATGATTTTGTTTTCCTTTAATATATGTTTATACCCAATGCAGCGAAACTCTAACAATGCAAGTAGTCGGCAAGTTTCCTATTTCAATTGTTCTTTTTTATACACAGTAAAATACATTCAACTTGTTAAAAAAAAAAGATAAACAATTGTCTGACAATACACAATAGAATGGAGCTTGTAAATTAAACATACACAATAATCAAAACATAATTTGATGTAATTTCTTTTGATATTGAACTTGATAACAATATTATTCTTTGCTAGTCAAAGAATACTAAAGTGTAAAGCATAAATAATTTTTCATTGTTTCTCAGTTATTGGCTAAACATAATTTTAAAAAATGTATATTTCCATGATTTCCATTATCTTTTATGTAAAAAATAGATTTCCGATATTTTTAAATAGTTTTTAAAATTACCATCGATTAGTTCTAAAAATTGATGTTTGTGGCAACGATTAAAAGTTTCCTATGATTCATAAATAGAAGGTTCTATGATGTAATATTATATAAAAGAGCACTCAAGTTGGTTCTACAACTTATACAATATTTAATAATTTTGATTCAGTTCCATCGAATCCTAATTAACATTTTAATGGTGAAAACAACTATTCCTTGAAAAGTGCTTATAACTATAGGGTGCATCAAAAAAATGTATACAGACTTTGAAACATCATGGAAACCATATTTTTCGTGCCGCAAAATTAAATTTCTGGGACAAAGTAATGCAATATATATAATAAATAACTTTTGTCTGCAAAGAAACTTACTGGGTCTTTCCACTCTGAAGGTAATGTAACAGCCGAAAAATACTTAAAAATGCTTGCTGATTCCATACACTTAACTTTTTTACATTATACTCTAATCATAAGTTTTATTTCTAACAATTAAGCGTATTACCTCATTATCATCGCGTCGCACGAGCATAACTGGATCAACATTTGCCAGCCAGTGTGGATAAGATGCTGGGGAACAATCGAGTTTCTTCCGCGTTAGATTTCTTCGTATGAGGTACAGTAAAAGAGGGGCCTTGGTAGCCTAATGGTTAGGGTATCGACTATCTATCGGGAAGGGTGGGGTTCAATCCCCAATGCTGCCAAAGACCCACCGAGTACATGCGATATACGTGCTCGTTAAATCTGTAGAATCGAAAGTCTGTGGTCGGTCGTTGAGCTGTTACCATGGGTGCAATGGTCTAGGGAAATTTACTCCCCTTCAGATCAATGCCAAAATTGAGGGAGTATATATTCTCTGGTGCTGCCCTCTATCGGAGGATTTGAAGAGCAAAAGTCGTACTTTAATTTTTATGGTGCTCTGATTAAACGAAAGATGCTCCCAATTGACTTAAATTCTCATAGCCGAGGCATCGTAGCTTGGCTTGTCCAAGTGTCATTAGTTACACAGTAAAAGATGAGGAGCACAAACATTTACCACGTAATCTAGACACACTTTGGAATGAGCTTCAAGTGATGTACGCAGAAATATGTTGGTATGATGTAAGGAAACAATGGTGACATGTACTCAGAAATGTATTGATGTTGAAGCCAGCACGTTTAAAAGTAGTCACATTTGTGCAGCAAATCTATTTACGTTTCAAGCTTTCTATCTCCAGCAACTGAACTTTGCAGAACGAAACATAAATTTTCTATGAGAGTTTAAAGTGTGTATACAATTTTTGATGCAGCCTGCCTTTTTTATTGAAGTCGAGGTTCCCTTTTCATTAACTTTTTAATGTATTTTTGGCCCTGATTCTCTTGCGAAGGATGAATGATCATTCGTTGAAAGGGCAAAAACAATAATTTTCGACAAATCAAAAAATACTTATAATTAATGTATTTTAAAAACAATCACATTGTATTGAAAGAAAAGGGGATCCGATACCGTAAATATGTTTTCTCTGTTATCAAATTTAAACATGAATAACAGTTTAAAGAAAAATATTTAGCATCTTTTCAGAAGAAATGTTCCATCGCTTAGATAAATAACATAACGTTATATGCAATTTAACAAGGAGAAAATGAAATCAATTAACATTCAAATCCCAAATGAATTTCATCCATTACTTCTTATTTAACCTCGTATACCAAAAACAAGACCAAAAAAGATTGACCTTCAAAAGTATGATTCATGGTTATTCCAAGTGACGTGAATTTCTTAGATTTATGATGAGTTTAAATCTGCGTAATTTTAGCACATCATAAATTTTATGATTAGCTATTTTTAAACATGCGTAATAAAAAGAAAATTTATTAAATAAGAATATACCATATGTAGAAAATAGACTAGTTCATTGATAGGTTCATCGTGATAGAGACAATCTCTCCAGAACCAAAAAAATGCTGTTTTAGATTCCAGAAATCGGTGAATAATGCTGGTTTTTGTTTTCTGTGTCCATGTCTGTCAAAATAGACGCTGAAGCAATTAGTTTCTCTTTTTTGCAAAGTTTTGATAAGGTAAATCATCTCTAAAAAAGAATTGCAATGACTCTTTAATATTTAGGCTGTCGAATGGGCTGTATCAAAGTATACAGAATAGAACTTTGCAATGGCCACTGTTGGGATAATTCCTTTCAGACATGAAACTCCTTAATTTGATCTCAACCGCTGTTGAAACAAGCTTGCTTTTTTTCACAAAATGACTAGTTATTTTTAGCATTAAAATAAGACTATTCAAGTGGAACAAACTTTATGAAACTTAAACTAATAAGAATTGACTCATTATTTGACGATGCAACATCGACAAAAAGCCATTTCATAAAGCATTACTTCAGCAAAATGGACTTTTCTGAAGGAAAATGTAAATGAAGAAGATATGCATTATAGTAGTGAAAAAGTAGGTAAGTTGGTAAATTACTCTGCATTCTTTTTAAAAATCAGGTAAGAACATTCTGTCGTAGTCATCATGATAGCTCATATTGTGTTGGTATTGGAATAATACTATTCATACCCAATAATACCTTTACTACATCCACTCTATTAAGCTATCATTTTGTCGGGTTTTTTGAATAACATGTAAATTGAGGAATTTATTTCTTCCAAGTTTTGTTATTGTAGCTCCGATTATTTAAGATTAAATTTTTGCGTTATTCTGAGTCCCCCCGTATATATTCAGAAGCTGTCAATGTCATTAGTAGTTTATTGTATACTTAAACTTCCCGGGTAGATGCTGCTGGTGCATGTCATTCGTAGTTTCTAAATAGACTGCTTATTTTTATGAAAAGCAGTTGCCTTGTAAGAAAGAAATGCAAACGGAAATAAAAATTTGAAATCTAAAGAAATTAAAAAATATTCATTTGAAAAAAAAACAGTTCTTATTTAGCGAATAAAAGAAAAAATAATTTGTAAATTATTGGTTATTATACGAACAAATAAAAGATTTATAAATCATAACTAATTAAAAAAATTTCTTGTGAAATGCTTAATAAATATAAGTAAAAATAGTCGATATAAGGCTGCAAAAAATTTTAATGATGCTAATTTATGTTTATGTTCATATTACAAAAAGTTTCAATTTGTTCTTGTAAAATGTCACTTAACTTTTAATCAACATAATATGTGTATTAATAATGATTCATCACTATAATTGTAATGTGTAAATTAACAACTAATGTGTAAATGAAAACTGTAATTATTAATATGTGTGTAAGCACATTACAAATGTCTCGTTTTAATTGTAATGTGTACATTAACAATTTTGGTGATGAGTACTATAAATTATATAATTATATATCAATTGTTTAATATTTATTTTATAGAAATTGGTTTCAAATTTTACAATATTAATTTTCAAACTTTATTAATCACTAAATCTTTTGTTTTGTAATTAGTGTTCATACTAATGTATTCAACATTTCTCGAAACGAACTTTTTGACATAAAAATTACTTTGCTTTGTATGAGCAATTTTCTTAGTAAATAAAAAGTCAATTTCGCCAACGAAAACACAAACTGGATTCATAATTATATTTCAGATTTTCATGCTTTTATCAAATTAAATTGCTACTTTTGGGAAGTATAATTTCTAATCAGATTTCTACTGAGAGAGAGAGAGAGATATAATGTTATATTATTTAAATGTTCTGAATTTTACTTTTTGATATTACACTTTGGTAGAAAAAACAAAATAGAAAAGTTTCGAGGAAGTTTCAGCTTGAATTCTAACTTAAAATATATAGTATGGACCTACGATATCTTTTCTGCAAGAGAAGATTCTATATATTCAACAAAAATTCTTTAATAAATAATTGTTACTATATATAAATGTACGCGTGTGTGTGCGCGCGTGTGTGTGCGCGCGTGTGTGCGCGCGTGTGTGCGCGTGCGTGTGTGCGCGTGTGCGCGTGCGTGTGTGCGCGTGTGCGCGTGCGTGTGTGCGCGTGCGTGTGTGCGCGTGCGTGTGTGCGCGTGCGTGTGTGTGTGTGTGTCTGTGTGTGTGTGTGTCTGTGTGTGTGTGTGTCTGTGTGTGTGTGTGTGTGTCTGTGTGTGTGTGTGTCTGTGTGTGTGTGTGTTCGCTTTGCTCTCTTTAAAATTGAATTTCAGTTTTATTTGTACTTTACTGGTATCCCTTTACCTCTTAATATTTCTCTTTCTATTGTAAACTTCACAAATATTGGTTTATATATATATATTCCAATTCTTAAAAAATTCTGCCTTCACATGTATAGTATATGGGAAAAAAAATGAAGGATTTTTTTATTACTAGATATTTTGAATTAAAAGATCGTTACGATTAGAATGAAATATTTTATATTTGAAAATAAATGAAATTCTTCTTTCCAAATGAGAGAATTTTCTTTCAACGCAAAAAATTGGAATTAATAAATTATATCTTTTCTTTTGGGGGGGATGACATTCTGACAAAAAAAAAAAGCTGTAGAAACGGATGCAGAACTTGATAGGGTGGTGCTAGAAAACTTCATCGTTACAAACTAATCCACTGTTATTTTATTTTTAAGTTTTGGTTAATTACAAGACGGGCAGCAATTTCTTGCAAAAATATTTTTGTATAACATAGTTAGAAAAGAATAAAAAAATTTAAAAGCCAAGAGAATACCAATTTTTAAATATAGAGAAAAAAAACGAGATTTCTCTATATTACGTTTTAAACGTAAAATAGAGAAATAGTTCATATAAGTTAAATAAAGAAAAAATATGTAGTTTTAAAGTAACGATACGCAAGAAAGCATTTTTAATTTTCGAAATTAAGTAATAATAACGTACAAAGAGGATGTAAAAAGGTTTAATAAAATTTTAAAAATTCTCGATCGGTCTCATTCTACAAGAAAGAATTTGAACCCGAATCTCAAATGTTAGAATTGTACTATTTAAAAATATAAAATTTTATCATCAAGAAAGTAAAATTTAACTGTATCTGTTTTAATTTAGAAAAAAATAGATAAAAATTACAAAATTTTTACACAGATAAACAGAAATATCACAAATATAAACGGAAATATTGAATAATGCACATATATATTCAGTTACTTCAAAGTTATTTGATAGATTTTTTGTTTTCTCTCTCTGTAAAATTTTTCGCTTTCAATAATTGTTTCAATTCTATAACAACTAAAATTTGTTTTTCATTTAATTCCTCACTTGGAAAAGAATTTTTGGCGAATTTTGGATAACGTAACTGTGTCGCATTTAAGATTACCTGAATAGTTATTTCTCTTGTCTCTTTAATTTAAATATTTAGAGATAAATAAGAAAAGGATTTGAGAAAAATTATTTGCTACTAAACTAGACGAGGCTAGACTCGTGATCTCTTATCAAAGACTTTAGAATATCATAAGAGAAAGAAAGTGTCTTTGTGTGTGTGTGTGGCTTCGATATATTTACATATAATCTCTAATGTACAATTTCTTCATCTTACAAGTTATACTTAATGAACTTAATATTATATTTTACATGAAATATATATTTTTGTACTAATATATATATATATATATATATATATATATATATATATATATATATATATATATATATATATATATATATATATATATATATATATATATATATATATATATATATATATATATATATATAATCGCATGCTTAAGGATAAATTAATATTTCCGTATGCACAATTATGCTTAAAGAAACAAATTAATATTTCATTGATGGGTAATTGTATTAAAATTAAATATTAAAAAAATTTGAATGTTATTTCAAAATATAAAAATTTTAACAATGATAAAAAAAAATAAGTTTTGCAGAATTTTTTTTTCTTTAAAGAAAGTGTAGGAACTTTCCTGATAATTTGTTTCAAAGCTTCATTTTTGATAATTACAGTAGGAAGTTATTTTACTCATGATTATCGAAATTCCAAAAACAACATTTTGAAAAACAATAATAACTCTTATTTCAACTACTCATGAGGTAATAATAATTTTTATTTCACCTCAAGTCATTCCATGAACATGAGCAAGTCTCGCAAGGTGAATCATTTGTAAGTGAAGAAGAAAAGGTCACGTCATTAAAGGTTTTTTCGGAAATGACGATGGCGTCACCATCAACTATCACTTTCAATACATTCTTCTTCTTTTTTTTTTTTTTTTTTTTTTTTTTTTTACTAACCTCAGGTAATTTCTCTTGACCTAACGTCCCTGACAGTTCAAATACATGGAATCACCACCATTTTACTCACACAGAACTTTCCATCTGGCGTTGAAATATAAGCAATCAACGAAAACATGAAATAAAGAAAGAATTTTTTGACCTGATGCAATCAACCTATTCCACAACATGATTTGCAGACGATAAGGGTGACCCGCTGCAACTATTTACAGAATTTCTGTTTCGAAATTTGTGACCCATCATTCATTTTTCACTTGTCGAACATTTTATTTTAGCTCGAATCACCTGCTCGTAAATACTCTGAGTTGTTTTGAAATTATCAAAACAACTCCAATCATCCGCTCAGTTTCCAACTAAAAAAATATAAGATTTATACGACTAGAAATTTTATTTAAGCAAATATAAATCATGTGAAAAAAATATATTACAAATGCATCAAATTTTAAATTTTCATTTTTTTCACTAGATTATTAATCGTCTAAATTGTCTTGAAATTATTCCGAAATACACGTGTTTCAGAATAAAATCAAAAAAAAAAGTATATATATATATATATATATATATATATATATATATATATGCATACATACACACATTTTTCTATTAAATGTAAAATGGATGGATTAATTTTGTAATAATATAAAGACTTTTGACTGGTATTTAAAAAATAGATGTTATATATATATATATATATATATATATATATATATATATATATATATATATATATATATATATATATATATATATATATATATATATATATATATATATATATATATATATAACATGATTGGAAGTATCATAGGGAAAAATTGAAAGATACAACAATAGATATAAAAAATGAAAAATGCAAGAATCGATATAATTCTTATGCTTAGAAATACATTCAGCGCAAAAACAGTTTAAATAGAATTACTAAAAAAAATGTTTAATTCAATTTTTATAAAATTAATCAAAAACCAATTGAAGAATAATAATAAATTTATAAAAATTTAGTTAAATACCAAATGGAGAATAATACATTGAAAACACGAAATATATTAAACAGATGGAAAAAATGTTCAATATATAGTTTAAAATTTCAAAGAAAATAGAATAAACTAAAATGGAACGAAGTACTAACATAAACGAATTAAATAGGGGTGTATTGCTTCTTTACGACTACAGTCTTGGACGAAAATGCAGAAACACCATACCATGTGCCAATGTGTTTATCACCCCCTAAAGAAGCTAGCCATGTTGGTACTTCGTTCCATTTTCCTTTATTCTATTTTCTTTGAATTTTTAAACTATATATTGAACATTTTTTCCATATGTTTCATATATTTCGTATTTTCAATGTATTATTCTCCATTTAGTACTTTATTATTATTCTTCACTTGATATTTGACTAATTTTATAAAAATTTACTATTAATTATATATATATATATATATATATATATATATATATATATATATATATATATATATATATATATATATATATATATATATATATATATATATATATCCGGTTTATACATAA
Organism: Latrodectus elegans; assembly: GCA_030067965.1. NCBI lineage: Eukaryota > Metazoa > Arthropoda > Arachnida > Araneae > Theridiidae > Latrodectus > Latrodectus elegans. The sequence continues at coordinate 68,034,661 of CM057822.1, read as the reverse complement.
TACCAGTCAAAATTCTTTATTTTTTTACAAAACTAATCCATTTTACATTTAAAACAGAAATGTTTTTAAGGCCAATACAATTTAAGTGATAATCTTTTCATGCACTAATCTCCAGTTCGAGAGTATGATAGAAAAAATTTTTAAAAAGTTTTGACTCACATTTATTTGGCAATAGCCTTGTTTCTTTCCTTTAAAACAAAATCTGGCACATGTCAACCAGCATGGACCCTGAGTAGCTTAATTAGAACATTTTAGCATTTCATAAGTAGATATTACAGAATTACTCAGGAAGTTAATCATTTTTAATTTAGCCAAAAGAAAGTTCTACTCATAAAATATAAGTAATTTTTATTATTGTAGAATCTGGCATTAATTACCAAATATATTGCTTCTTTTTAAAATAGTGTCATTTCAATAAATATAAAATAGTGTAATTTCAAATAAAAATCCGTGCGAATATGGTGTTCTTTCTGTGAATTTATACAAAAATAATTTTCCCTAATCACTTGATTAATTTAAAATTTTTTTAATAAATACTGCATCAATTATATAATTTACAGAATTAGATAAAAATATTTTAGTGAAGAATTTTATTCACTTCGGTATAAATTGTCCTTCATAAAATTTTAAGTTGTAATTATTCAATTACTTAATTTAAATAATCAAATTATTACAACTTAAAATTTTATAAAGGACAATTTAAATCGAATTGAATAAATTCTTTACTAAAATATTTCCTTTTCTAATAAAAAAAATTCATTAAATTAAATTTGAATTCTAAAAAAAAAAAAAAAAAATTCAAAATGTCTCTGATATTGCTATGAATATTAAAATGTTTGCACTTTATTATATTTAATTTTTAAATAATATAAAATTTCCCAAATTTGATTTTAATTTGATGCATTTTCTAACATTTCCTCTTAATTTAATTTGAATCTTTTTATTGCTATTTGTTAATTTCAACTGTAATATTAAAAGATAGTACATCGATTGAATTCTGCATTCCCCTATTCAAAAATATATTTATTCTTTTTTAAATGTTTAATACATTAAATTTGCTTCCATTTGATATTCCTCGGTAATCTAGATTAATATGTTTTTCAGTAATCTAGATTAATATGTTGTCACTTTTGTTTTGTATATCATATATTTTAGTATGCCTTTCCTTTTACTTTTCTAATGTATTTGGGAAAGACGATTGGGAAATGTTTCAGAAATGAAGTATTTCACGAATATATTCTAAAGCTTCTTGTTCCATTGATGAGAAAGAGAAAAAATTTCACAGCTCATTTTTTTTCATTTAATTCCTATTCATGCACATATATTATGCATTAATTAAAAATTTAAAACATTTTTTAACAAAATTCCTTTAAAATACAATAAAAACCGTCCCGTTCCAATCGTGATCGTTGCCATCGTGCGAATATCTAATAAGCGAGAGCCTTTAAGCTGTGGCGATATCATAGAAAAGCGAAATTTCTGATTAACATTAAAAATATAAAGTTCTATAAACGTTAAAATAATATGAAAAATATCAAAAATATATCTTCCTTTAATTTTTTTAGATGTGTATATATTTATATTTTATTGAAATCTATCTTCAGATACATTTATTCTATAATTATAAATATATTCATTTTATTTTTAAAAAATGGCATTGCAAGAGAGATAATATACATCTAATGCCGAATTCCTTTCGTGTTATTTTCAACCAGCAAGAGGAGGAATAAATTGACTTAGTGTTAAAAATATTTGCAAAAATATAAATTAAAAAACATAAAAATTTGTAAAAATAAGAGGTATATGTTTTTATTATTTATCAGCACTATATAACTATACTAATACATTTATTTTATTTTTACATTAGCTGCATTTGATCATGACTACAAAATATATAAGATTTTATATATTAAATAACTTAAAACAGCTTTAAGCAGATTAACTAAAACATTTGCTAGTTAACTTATAGAAACTCATCTTTGTGGGTTTTGCTTATAATGAACAGATTTAAAAACAATCTAATAATATATCTTACTTAGCTCAAATGCACACACATTTTTAATAATTAACATAAATCATTGTGAATATTTGGAAAGGTTTGAGTTAAACATTTGAGAACGAAGCATCTTAAAATTTCAACAACAGGGGTACATTTTCATGGATATTTTCCAAAAATATAATTTATCGGATAAGTTTTATATTATTTATATCTCTACAATTTTTATCTGCTAATTCTTTTTTCTATTTATTTGGCATAAACCGAGCAGATCTTATTTAAAATATTTATTAAATTCAGAAATATACAAACATTTAAAATCTTCGGTGCCTAAGAATAAGTTCATGGATATCAAACATTTAATATAAAGAAGATATTGAGACATAACATTCCAAGAAAAATAATTAACTTTGACTTTCATTTCCTCCTCGGTTAGGCTTCGCTTGCGTAAGAAAATTGCTGTTTGATTTTTGAAGATTTGAGTGTTTGATGGATCTTCAAACTTATATTAAAATTTAAATAAGATCTTTGAAATCTTTATCAGTTCTATATTCTTTTATATATTGAATTGTTTTCTTTTCAGAAAATATTTCAATATATTTACGCGTTCCTAGAAACAAGAATTATTAAAATTCTTAGCTCTTGAAAATTATTTCTACCATTATTAGAATAGCAATATATCGTAGTGTTAATTTTATATAGCATTTTGTAGCATAAAACTAACGTGCATATAAATGAAATTTAACACTTTTTTTTTTTCAAAAGACGAAGGCTAGGATGTTTTTGGGGCATCAATTTTTGTTTAATAAATGGTATCAAAAATTTCTAGTAACTTAAATTGCAATGTGTGTGGTTATAGTATATATTTAACTTCATCATTTCATATTTGACAAAGATGTCACGATTAAATTTTATTCCTGTCTTTTTTTAAGCACATTAGAGAATAACTAAAGCAGAAATATTTTAATACCTTGAACAATTTGAAAAAAAATATTTCACCAAAAAGATTGCTATTGGCAGCATTACCTTTGAAATTACCTTTGAAAAACTGATTACAACACGATGCAAAAGTGTTTTTGGATTGTTAACCACTATTTTAATTAAATATAGCTATGCTTACTTTTCATATTTGAACTACAGTCTTGTTCTTGAACAAGAGAGTTACAAATATTTAAAACAAATTTCTTCAAAATCTTTTATAAAAATATGGTTAGTTCTTATAGTTATTCATACCTATTTGAGAACAAAATACACCGAATATTTCTTCTCTATGCATTTTATAAATTAAGGTATCGCATGTAAATTAATATCTGCTCTTAAGCAGCATTAAATTGCAATTTCGAAAAAATATTTTCATTGTTTGATTTTTTTTAATATAGTTATTTTGAAAATATGCCTTAATTACCTAATTATTTTCTTTTTTAGTTTTATCTTCAAGGGATGAAGTATGTTCTGGGGGATTTGATAATTATTATACAATACGAGCACCCGTGATCGGTTTATATTTTGCGATCATTTGTATACAATATTAATTACCATTATTTCTTTTGAATAATTTGTTAGAAGAACGGTGAACTCTTTTGCTTAGGAAAAACTGAATAGCCTTTACTATTCTTTCAATAACATTGCGCTAAGTTTATCTTTCAAATAAGTTTTGACATTCATAGTCGATTTTTATCCTTTTGTAAATTTTCTTGTAAATCTGACTAACGATGTAAATTCCGAAAATGCATACTTTAATATGTTTTAATTTTTCACACACAATTACGTAGTTATTTTCATCATATCCTGAACTATTTAACTTTTCATTGCTAAAGTCATTGAAAAGTTTCCAACAAAATTAATAAAATGAATTGTTTTCATCAGAATATAATAAACGATCTCTTTTAATTTTTATGTTGTTTGGGAAAATTCAACAAATGTATACCTTAGAAAACTTGTGATAATTTTATATATATATATACATATATATATATATATATATGTATATATATATATATATGTATATACTTGTTTTTCGTATCTTGTACTTATGTAGTATTCTTTTTATAGGATATAAAATGCCTTTTAATAAATGTATGATTTATTCCACACTTATTGTAGAATTCCAAACTGTAACTGGCATTATGAACTTTACCAAACATTGTTAAGGAATTTCGAACCAACCGATGATGTCATCTCGCCCTACTATTAAGTAGGAATAAACGACCAGTATGCTGTACCTTTCTGAGGGGGTTAAGTTTTCTCGGTACTTTTTGGATTGAACCCTCCTACCTACTAAACGTTCTACAAAAGTCATGGTTGGGCTTCTCATTCTTGAAACAGGATAAGTTGTCACTCCTTTTATAAAATTTACTTATGAAAATCTGCCATTTTAAAAATTCCTCTCGATAACAATTTCACCAAGACAAGGAAATAACTACGTAATGTTTGACATATATGTATAACTGATTAATTTTAAATAAAAATTTCAAAAATCTCTCTCTCTCTCTCTCTCTTTTCAACAAATATAAATACCTTAGTAGTAAATTTCAGCTTCATAGAAAAATAAAAACTGAAAATAGAAAAACGATAACTTTGAAAATAATCATTATAAAAATTACTGAATTTTAAAAACTCATTGTTTTGAAATATTTCTCTCACTTACCTTAAAAAGTTGTAAAATAGATGAAATTATTACTATGAAAAGATAGTTTATTTGACTACTATAAGAAATAGTTCAAGAAAATGGCATATATGATAATTTTGTTAATTGATATAAATAAATTAAATTTGAAGATGGTATTTAGGCCATACTGCTGTTTTCTAAGCTGAAATGTAGTAATTTGTCAGGATTTGTAATTTGTAGTGATTTGCAGTAATTTGTAGCAGTAATCTAAATTTTAAATCTTTCCTTCTAATATTGAAGAGAATGTAAAAACTTTATTAGTGCTTTAGAAAAACATCATAGCGTCATAGATATGATCTAAAAAATATCATTTTTACTTTATTAAGTAATGTAGAAAAAAATACACTATATTTTCAAATTGCCTTACATTGTTGAATCTATAATTATTCGTAAATTATTACACTTCGAAACTAAAAAATTAACTTAAGTTTAATATAAGTAAATTATGAATTTATTTTGTTTTTTATGGACAATGACAATTATCACATAAAGTCAATCACGTTATAAATATATTTTGCAATATTCAAGTTTAAAAGCACTAAGTATTTATAAAAATAACTTCTTTTTTCTTTAAATTAAATCTTATCAACATTTTATGTATTTAACAGTTTTAATTTTTTAATGATTTCCAAATAATTTGTAAATTTAAAAGTATATTTATATACAAAAAGGAAGGCGTAAATGAAAATCATAAGAAAAAATGTAGCATAAAAATGAAATAAATTATAATATCAGCAAATGTGAAAAGGTTTTGTATGCACATTATAAAGCATTAAATAACATATTAAAATTCGAGCAATGAATGTAACAAGGAATTCAATGAATAAGGATTCCAACACAACGTGTAATATTTTATTAAATAACATAATTAATATAATAAATTATTGTAACACATTTCGTTAAAATATAGACTTGTATTAGTGAATGCTATTGTTTTAATCATCTTTTGTATATGTGTGTGCATTCTTGTATATTAAATAAAATAACATTTTATTTAAAGTAATAAAATAACATTTTAATTAATTAACAAAATGTGATTTTATTCATAAATTATGTAATAAATTAACATTTCCTTTAATGTTCGATAGCAAATAAAATTCGATACAATTAAGAATCCCTTTTTTAGTTGTATGCTATAGCATCTTTTTTAAATCTTCAAAATTATAAAAAAAAAAATAAAGCATTTGCATTCCAATATGTAACAGAAGTACAAGAAATGGCGCAAAACTTTATTGTCCTCAGAAAGTACGAAAATTATTTTATGATTTCATTTGTATCTACTTTTTAAAATTTTTCTTGACGTAGAAACTAGTATAATCCAAAATATTCTTTTTGCACTTTAAAAAGCTCACTTAAGTTTTCTTATAGGAATAATAAATACTAAATCAATTCTCTCGTATTTTCAATTTATCTGTTAACGTGAGTACAATAATATGACTACAAATGCAAACGCAGTGTAACTTAAGTTAGAATACGAAATTAATAATGTGAAGACTGGATTTAAGTTATTTTTACTGTTAAAAATATTTGACTAATATTAATTATGCAATCAATATTTACTTTTTTATACTTCAGAGCTAAATTAAATTTGTGGGCTTTTTCATGTGTCCATGAAATTTATTCTTAAACACTATATTAAAGTTATTTTGTTTGATTTAAAAAGTTTCGACCTAGAATATACACTTCTACATTTTTAATATTATAAAAATAATTTTAAACTTTAAAATTCAAAAAATTCGCATAAATTTACTGAATTTGCAAAATTAGTAAATTCGAGTGAAGTAAAATTTTTTCACTTGCTGCAAATCATTTGACATATTCAGATATACAGATATCAGATTCATAGGAATAACTATGGGTACTTAAATCTTTAATAATTATAAGAATTTGTATATATTTTTATATTAAAAAACATTTTTCTAGCACTGTACGTGGAAATTTATTATTATATTACAAGACACATAACTGATACAAGTCCGTATCTTTTTATCATATATAATTAAATCTGGTAAGTCTGTGTGTTTTTCCATATTTGAAAATTATTTATTCACGAATTTATCGTTTTCATATCAGAAAATAAAGTTTCTAGAAAAGTTTCCTTGTCAAAGTTCGGTTGAAAAATATTTATTCATTGTTATCGTATAAATATATAGTATTTTTATTGATTATCAGTCTCATATTAGAGTCAAGGAATTTATAAAAATAGCTATTTTTCTCATTGTTGCAAGTTAAAAAAATATTTGTAAATAAATATCTCTAATAAATATTTAGCTCTCTGACGTTCAGTTTGTCCCTATCTATATGTCTTATATATTCAACACATAAAAATATTTTCAGTGATAAAACTTTCATTTTCTGTTTCTTTATAAATAAAAATGTTTCTCATTGTAGATGAAAAAGCATTCATATCTGAAATATTTTGCATACCATGAATTTTTTTCTAAAATTATTAACCATTTTATTGATATTATTATAATTAAGTATACCAGGTAAAATGACATTGAAAAATTAAAATGCATTCGTTGATATTTATCATAATTTCTTCATCTAAAAGATATTCAAAAATTTTTATCTGAAACATACTTAGCATTCATGTTACGTTTTACCCAATCCTCCAACAATTCAAGGATGATACGCAAAGTTTGCTTAGTTTTATAAGGCGTGATTTGATTTTCATCCGCAGGATTATGCTTGGAAAATGATTAAATATTCAGCGACGATGCAAACTAAATGATGAGAATTGATTTAAAAAGGACGTGATGGTATTTGTGAACACATATACATTTGAAATCTGTGATGATTGTTTAAATCTATGGATCTTGATTCTCAGAGATACTGTTGCGAGTATTAGATCAGTAAAATTTAAAAGAATGGGTTACACAATAAAATAGCCATTTTTGTTTTAAAATCAATGAATCTAAGTTAAACAGTTTTCTTACGTATGTCTTACATTTTTAAACTGCTTAAATCATTTATGATATGCCAGTTAACAATATGTTAAGTCGTACTTTCATCTTCATGGTGCTCTGATTAAATGAAAGATGCACCCTTCTGACTTAATTTCGCATAGCCGTCGGATCGCGAACTTGGCTTGTCCAAGAATCATAAATAACAACACTATATTGGTTGTAGATATGTTCAGTATGTACACAACTCTAGAGTAGGTGTCACCAAAATGGTCCTAGGGATCGAAATAGTATAATTAGGAGTTGATCTAATCTATTAAGTTGATTAAAGGTCAAGAAATGAAAGCTTATTTTATTCAGTCATAAATTTATTGACAGCAATGTAATGCATCTAATTTTTGCTTCGGCTACCACTTTTAATTACAGTTTTACAATACTAAACAATATTTTTATTTATTTATTTTAAAAAATATTTTTCATAATAGAAAATAATTTTTCTTTGGCAGATACATACGCAAAATTCACTGATATTTATATATGTTATTAAAGGAAATATATTTCTATAATTCAAGCACGAATAATTTATTTTAAGCTTTCAAGATAGATTAAAGTTCTTTAATTCTTTATATATTGCTGCTTAAAACTTTCCACGTTTAAGGCCACTTTATAAAACCGATGAAAAACGGTAAATATGTACCAATGATTTCCAAAAATTAGACAATTTTCAAATTATATTTTGGAGGTATTTAAAAATGGCATTCACAGAATTGATTATCTTGATCTTTCTTCTCAAGTTAAAAGTATCAACGATCATTTGCTAAATAAAATCATTGAATTATTAATTGATCTTAAAGTAGCTATGATTACTAAAAATTTAAATGTGAGTAAATTCAAGACAAATATAAATATTATGCAAAAATATTTGTAATTTTGTTAACCGGCATTTCAGCAATGTTCAGCATGGCTATAATGGAATTTAAAACATTTGCTTTCTTTACACACAATCAAACCACAAGACTATTGAGAGTCCCTTTTTGTAATGAGTTACCCTCTTAGAATATAGTCTAATAAGTTGTTATAACACACTTAGACATTTATGACGTATTTACTTAAGACCTCCTCTTTGTGTTCGAGATAGAGTAAAAAAAATTGGAAGAAAAAAGGATAATATGAAGATTATAAACACTAAGTTACAAAATTCAGACTTAATGCGTGTGATTAATACCCATAAACATTTACATAAAAAATTATTTTTGTATAAGATAGATTGATAATTTTATAATTAACTAGACTATCAAAATTAGAGAAATATACCCTTTTGTAACCTAAAAATAAATTTCTGTGTTTTCCTTTATTATTTAGTTTTTTTTTGCGTTATAAAATTTACAAAACCTACATCATATAAATAAGTGTAAAGTAGTCTCTAACGAATTCAAGCGAGATCAAAGAAAGCAAATATTGGTTAATAACATCACAAGTCTACAATTAGAATTATTGTAAAATATATTCTTTAAATGTATGTAACCCAATGCAAATTACCCTCATATATGAATCCACATGTATACTTTTATGTTATGCTTAAACCTAATTTATGCACAGTATATGTGTAGATTTCAATGCAACTTGCAGGATTATAATGAATTGCTCATGCTTGCATTAATGAAATATATTTTTCTTAAAAACATGTATGAACTTCATTGCACCTTATGGGTGTATCTGCCAAATAAAAATTATTTTATAATAGAAAATACTTTCTATAAAAAAATAAAAATATTCTGTAAATACAAATGCATGAAAATAAATAAAAATGTAAAGCGATTAATTGAGCACACTTCTAAAAAATTTTTATATATTTAAAAAGTTTTTTCCTTTGAGTTGTACATTTTTAAATCCATTTTGTTAAAAAATTTGTAAAATGCTTTACATTTTTTAAATTACGTTTTAAGTGCTAAGTGAATTTTTTTAAAATCAAAATTAAGTGTAAATATCTATAGGTATATTGATGGGGATGCATATAAAGATATAATTGAATTTTATATATATATATATATATATATATATATATATATATATATATATATATATATATATATATATATATATATATATATATATATATATATATATATATATATATATATATATATATATATATATATATATATATATAATCTTTTTACAGTGTCAAACAGTTTTCTGTTACAATATAAATTTTTTGACATAATATATTCCACAGTTATAAAAAATGCTTTTTAATCAAATATTTCAGATTTTCAACCTATTTTTTTTAAATTAGTAAATTTTCAGTTGAAAAAAGATTTCGCCGCAATAATAAGCTTCTAGAATTTCTTCAATGTGTTTTTCGTTAATTAAAATATTTATTTTAAATGTAGCAGATTTTATGACAAAATTATTTTTTCTTTTTTAATATTTTACAAGTTTTATTATTGTTTACGATCTGTTATTTGTCACAGACACCCGTTTATAGCTGGTGTATTATTATAAATGATACATATTTAGAAATTACGTGTAACTAAATAGAAGTAATTAATGATTAAGCAGACAGCTACAGTCGTTTATTTTTCTTTTAAAAGTCAATTACACAGTCCTTTGAAAGCAGAGTTTCAATGGTTTCAGTTTTTACTGAAGTTTAAAATGTTACTTTTCTATCGAAGATCGATAAGTTTCTGCTTTCTAATCTCAATGGGATTACGAAAACTTTTAGACTGCTTTCTTATCATCCGTTTACTGTGGATAAATTTTGAGAACGTAGACAAGATAGGGAAAGAACGTAAAAGAGTGGAAGGCAGAAAAACGCTGGAGGCATCACAGGATATCCTCCTCATAGAGGGGTAGACTATAATCTTTTTTTTTTTTTTTTTTTCGTAGAATAGTAACCATTTTTTTTTCTTCCTAGATGAAGATATGACTCCTTCCCAACTCACTGTTTCTTAGAAAATAATTTTAAAGCTAACATTACTGGAAACTGGTTTTTTCGTTAAATTTCCATCGTGATTAAAATTTTCTTGATTCAGTTGCAGTAGTTAAAATATTTTGGAATTCTTCATAAAAATTATCATTTCGGAAAGAGAGGTAAAAATTTAAAACAGAAAATTGATTTGAAACATCCAAGCTTTAAAATTTGGCAAAAGAATTTTTTGCTTTTGAACTGGTTTCAGATACAATGTCATCAAAAGTCTTATTCGTCAAATAGTTTTTGATAATAAAAGAAAACAACAGTACCTGTCATCACATTTAAATACCGAAAAGGTTAAAGTACGCACTTAAATTAAAGTACGTACAATCACAAAATATTCCCACACACTGGATGTTTTGAACACATTCTTTATACATTTGGAAAATTGCTATTTCACTTGATTTGTTGAATTCTTAAAAAACGCAAGATATAGCGAATCATTTTCTGTCAAATTCTAATCTTTAAGAAATAAATAAAAATAAAACTTTGTGGAGGAATAGCAGTTTTTGATGATATTATCGTAAACTGTAAAAGTTTTCATCGCATATTTTGAAATGATATTTTTCTTTCAAAATGAAAAATTTGTAAGCACAGATAAATATAAAAAAGAACTGGTCAACGAATACAGATATGTAAAAAAGAAGTATTTTTCTTCTTTTAGTGATTGAGAAATATATGAAAATTCATATACAAAAATTTGCATATTTTTGCATCTTATCTGCAACTCAAATTGCCGAATGTCGTCAGGAATATCACAATTTCTTGATTAAAAAAATAATTTTCCAAACAAAATAAGAATTATTTCTGTGCAGCTATACTGCTCACTGAGTTATTTTTAAAGAGAAAGACTTTAAAATTTTCTTAAAGACATGCTATAAAGACGTAATGAAAAGATGTTATCATATTTGTTTCAGATCGTATAAATGTCATCTATATTTTATATTATGAATAAAAAACAATAAAATGTATTCTGAATCCGTGGCGTTTTAGGATTGTGATATTAACTGATCATTAAAATTAAAATTATGTCTCTTTCACACAATAGATTCCTTAAGTTTTAGTACTTTTTAATTTTACAAATAATTTTTACAAACTAGTTTATAAAATTGCTAAATAACATGAAAAATAATTCATTTCTTCTAATAATAGATATAGTTAATAAAATGTTTATTTCTTTATTTTTTCATTTATAATATATATTTTCCAAAATATAAAAATATAATACCTTGTAGCACAAAATGTTAATCTTTTTTGGAAAAAAAAAAACATATTTATCATTCTAATCATATTGAAAAAAAACAAATTGTTCTAATACACATTTTGTATTTAAACATGTAGTAAATATAACATATCTGATTTATTTCTTATCAATATAACCAATAGTGCGTGGACTTCATTGAAAAATTTCAAATTAAATGTTTAACGAAATGTATTCAAAATGTGTAATATATTATTCAAGTATTTGCTTCAGAGAGCACCAGAGTATTTCATATAAAAAATTACTTTTTTACACATGAGATATGTGTGGGTGAGTAATGAAATGAAATATAATATTTCAAGTGAAAACTTTTCATTTAATGTGTGTGTGTGTATGTGTGTGTGTGTGTGTGTGTGTGTGTGCGTGCGTGCGTGTGTGTGTGTGTGTGTGTGCGTGCGTGCGTGCGTGCGTGTGTGTGTGTGTGTGTGTGTGTGTGTGTGTGTGTGTGTGTGTGTGTGTGTGTGTGTGTGTGTGTGTGTGTGTGTGTGTGTGTGTGTGTGTGTGTGTGTGTGTGTGTGTGTGTGTGTGTGTGTGTGTGTGTGTGTGTGTGTGTGTGTGTGTGTGTGTGTGTGTGTGTGTGTGTGTGTGTGTGCCTATTCTTTATTTTCTTAAATATATACAATTTTCTGAGTATTTTTTAAAATTATTAGTATTACTTTCCGAGTATTTTCAGCCTTCCCTTTATTTTATTTCATTTTGGCCCTTGGAATATTTTTAAAAACTATACTATGTGTGATTTGAAAAAATTTGACAAAAATAAAATTTTTATTTAGTACTTTTAGAAATAGCTATATGTTATATTTTCAAATTTTGTAAATTTTTACACTTAACATTTAATTTTTTTCATTCATTTTTATATAATGCATTATTATGCACATAACAATATGCTCAAATTTTTTGTTAAGAATATTTTTTAATGCAGCCACTTACATTTTGAAAATGGGATTTACTTTTTATGCAGTATAAAGAAGTATAATATTTTTATATCACGATTAATCGTATATTCCCTACAGTAAAATACTTTTAACAAATAACAGTTTTATTGATAAATTGATCTATGTTACATTTTTTACAACAGATAGAATACATTAAACTTGTATATTTAATACTACTTTTATGAGTGATGAATTATTTTGACATGAAAATGCGCTGAATATAACTTTTTAGATTAAATTTAAATTCAAAGAATTAAGTTAAAATCAAAGTTGATTTCAAAAATTTAAAAATCTCTTCTTTTTTGTTTAATTTAAAATTAAATACTTTTCTACATTAAATTGCGTGTTTACTATACAAATCAGATGTATTTACACACATACACACACACACACACACACACACACACACACACACATATATATATATATATATATATATATATATATTATATATATATATATATATATATATATATATTCTTTGGTAAACTAAATTTCTATATGGAAAGTTTCATACACATTGAATCTCAGATTCATTAGGCAATATAAGTATAAGAAAAATAAGAAACAAAAATGATAATGAAAATTTCATTGCAACAAACAATCATGTGCAACAAACATTTTGTTCAATATTTTCTTTCATCACGCACACACACACATATATATATACATACTGCTGGACAGCTAAGGATGGATAACAATATCATCCATAGAAACCATAAAATGATAGGAAGCAAAATGTGGAAAATTAGAACAAGTGCGGGATATAGTAAGAAGAAGTATGCATATGCAAATTTTTTTCCACGTCTGTTCATCACGTGATAGCGTTCATAAGAGCTTTAAAGGTTTTGACACGTGTGGACAGTTGTTGTTTCAAATCAAAGTTTTACAAGAAAGATTTAATAGACGAACTTGAAATTTTTGGCCTGTCTTCCCGATATCACTTAGATAATTTTATGAGTGGCCAAATTATTGGAAAGATCGAAGAAGGGCAAAAAATAACAGATGTTGCTAGGGGGTTGAACATCGCTCCCAGCTTTGTTTCACGGCTGTGGAAGTCATTTAAAACTACTGGAATGTGTAGTAGATGGCACGGGGGAGGTCGTGTTAGAAATACGACGCCTGCAGAAGGCAGATATATCAACCTATCAACAAAAAGGAATAGGTGCACCATAGCTCAGAAGGTGGCAAATCAGTTTCTTGCTGCCTCAGGGAAGCAGATATTCCGAAAAACTGTTGCCAGACGTTTAAGGGGAGGAGGACTATACGCCCGCAGACCTGTTAAGTGTGTCCCATTGACCAGAAAGCACTGTACTGCCCATTTGCAATGGTGTCGTGAGCATCGCAATTGGACTCAACAGGATTGGGCATGCGTTCTATTCTCAGATGAGAGTAGGTTCAGTCTGTTATCGGATTGTAGGCGCCAACTGATCTGGTGCGAGAGTGGTCCTGCTTATCGTCCAGAAAATATCCAGGAAAGGGACCGATATCCGAAAGGACTGCTCAGACCAATTGCGGTGCTCACAACACCATTGCAAACGGGCAGTACGGTGCTGTCTGGTCAATGGGACACACGCAACAGGTCTGCGGGCGTATCGTCCTCCTCCCTTCAAACGTCTGGCAACAGTTTTTTGGGAGATCTACTTTCCTGAGGCAGCAAGAAACTGATTTGCCACCTGCTGAGCTGTGGTGCGCCTGTTCCTTTTTGCTGATAGGACGATATATCTGTCTTCTAAAGGCGTCGTACTTCTAATATGACCTCCCTCGTGCCGCTTACTACACATTCCAGTAGTTTTAAATGACTTTCACAGACATGAAACAACGCTGTGAGCGATGTCGAACTCCCTGTCAACATCTGTTATTTTTCCCCCTTCTTCGATCTTTCTGATTATTCTTCCACGCATGAAATCATCTAAGTGATGTCGGGAAGACATACCAAAATTTTCAAGTTCGTCTATTAAATCTTTCCTACAAAACTTTGACTTAAAACAACAAGTGTCCACACGTGTCAAAATGTTTAAAGCTCTTATGAACGCTATCACGTGGTGAACAGACGTGGAAAAAAATTTGCACACGCATACTTCTTCTTACTATACCTCGCTCTTATTCTAATTTTCCATATTTTGTGGTTCCTATGGATGATAGTTTTATCCGTCCTTAGCAGTTGTCCATCAGTATATATATATATATATATATATATATATATATATATATATATATATATATATATATATATATATATATATATATATATATATATATATATATATATATATATATATATATATATATATATATATATATATATATATATATATATATATATATATAGATAGATAGATAGATAGATAGATAGATATGTATGTATATATATGAGATCTAATGAATCTCATATTCAGTGTATATGACACTTTCAATGTGTAAATTTAGTTTACCAATGATTATTAATAATTTTGCTTCCAGAAACTGTTCAGTACATGATTGAGAACTTTGTTGTATCATTTCATCAATTGAAATTTATCAATTCATGCAATAAAACAAATTACAGTACTAATTAGGAATAATTTGTGTAATAAAATATCTAGGCAAAGTGAAATATTTTTCAAAAAATCTGAATTTCAAGTCAACTTTCAAAAATCCTCTATAATGCTTTTATTAATGTAGTTAACTTCAGTTCAATTACTTTAATTTTAGCATGTAAAACGTACACTTTATAGAATTATTTTTAATAAGCAGAATTTTTTGCTTGTTTTAAATTCATTCCCTATGGTTAATTTTTTTTTTTTTCTATCATGGAAATGGAAAATTTTGCTTAAAATGATTTATCATTCCTCTGATATTATATTAAAATTCACTTTTACAAAAATAAAATGAACATTACATAGAATTAATCCAGAATTATATATTTAAAGAAATATATAGATTAGTTTTATGTTACAAATGAGTGCAATTAATATTTCATTGATTTAATTTATTTTAGATAAAAATTGATTGCTTTCATTGATAAAAACACAAAATAATAAATATTTGAGAAAATCTGATAAAAAAAAATAATAAAAAAATTGCAATTTATGAATTATTTTGAGCAAGATTTTATCTCATTAAGTGAATATGATGAGCATGAGTTTACATTTATTTCATAGAACTCATAACTTTGCATCGAAAAATACGTCGAATATGAAAACAATGAATATCTGTAAACAAAAACTTATAAAAAAAATTTAAATAAAATTTATTCTCTAATGTACGCTTGTATGTTAAGTGAGACATAATAATATTTAATGTGATAGAGCGTTTTGCGATAAGTTTAAATCAATTTGCTCGTAATATATTTCCAGCTGCTAAATTTGACCTTGCTGAAAAATTGATGAACATAATCGATTTATAATTTTGAACCCTGATCAAATAACGAAGAGAAAAATTCAATTATTATCTCCTTCTCTTCATCTTTCAAAAAAAAGGAGTGATATTGAACTCTACAACACTTAAGCGTATATTACTTTAGCTGCAACAATTTAGCACCTTCGCATCGCAATAGTTCTTAGAGTGCATCGGTTACAGAAACCATTGCCTTCTTATCATTAGAACGATGCCTCCTCTTCCCCCAAAAAACACCTTGACCTTGTATTTAAGTTAAATTCTATTTTAAAATGAGTAATCAAGCAATTTTACCAACTGATTCATTTGAGACATTTTTATTAAAAATTGCTCTATTGAAAATAATTCTTTGAACGGGATTTGAATTATAATGCCCATAAAAAATATTTATGCTATACAGTAAACATAACTTTTTTCATATTAATTTTGTACTTTCTACTGAATTATAGTAGATTGTCTCAAAGAAACTGAACAATTAAATTTTATTACCTTAGAAGAAAGGCGTAGACAATTACGCTTTTAAAAGTTGTATTTTCAGCAATGCTCCATTCCAACTTATTTGAGTATAAAAATAAAAATCCTCTTTAATTTAGAATATGGATGGAAAGTACATGGAAAATATATGAAATTATCGGAAATAAAGCATAGATTCAAAAATTAAATATCAGAAAATATCTTCCTAATATTCCTGTCATCAATCCTAAGCCAGTTTTCTATTCTAATGAAATATAGGTCCAGATTTAGAGCTTGTAAAACTAAGAAAATGCATATGTGTGATTGCTTAGTAGGCATAATTTCTTTTATTACTATTTAATTCTATATTTATACTAAATCCTTTTAATTTAAATAATGAAAATCCTTTAAAACTTCACATTGATGTAAAGCTTGCTAAAATTATTTTTGCAGCTGAAATTTTCTATTTTAATCCAATATCACTTTGCTATAATATTTTTATGACATAATGTAAGTATTATGCATAACTACAAGTTTTAATGATTTAATGAAAGTATTTTAATGAAAGTAAATTCATATATTCAACATTCTTCATCTGTAGTTTAATTTTGAGTCATTTCTTTTTAAGTGCTACATTCTTATAATTATCTTTAACTTAGTGCTGCGTGTTTACGCTGAAGCGGCCTTTCTATTTTTTTCATTCTTGTTTCTGTTTTCTCAGAGCTCACACACCAATGAATTTTTTCCCCCAGAAAATATGGTAATTTATTGTTGATATTATACTCTTAGTTAAAATATTTTGTTTCCATATAGTTATGCAGATTATTTTTATATTTCCAGTATTTATGTGTATGTATAATGACATGTTCTCAAAGAGAATCCTCAAAAGAATGAAATAGTAAATAATTTGATTATTAATAAATGCGAAATACGGAGGGAATAAACATAGCCAAGAATATGAACTGATTCACTGTGGAAATGCAAAATAGATCAGTAAAAGGAAATTACCTCATTGACATTCAGAAATTCTTTATTAATATTTATCGCGAAAATAAAATTCAATTTCACCAAGGAAAAATCTTGTTGAAATGCATGTCAAATTTAAAAGTTACAATTTGATTGTTTACGTTGGAAATTAATATTGAAAAAAAGTTTGTTTCTTTTAAACGGCAGACCCGTAATTGAAGGAAAAATTGTATATTACTAAATAGAATTTAAACAGTTGTTAGTCAGAATATAAATAGTAGTTAGAGCTGAATTTTAACATAGTTTAGAATATCTGATTTTTTTTTCTATTTAATATTTGTAAAGATCCTTGGCAACACGGCAATTTTTGATCAGATGTATTGTGTACATTATTATTGACTAATAGGAATTTTCATTGTGTATACAATTTATAAAGCTCAATATTAATGTAGTTAGTTTTCACTTTTTTTTGTCAAAATAATACTTCTAAGCGTATGCTCCAATTGTTTCTATCCAAACGCATTTATTTATTCATTTATTATTCATTTTTTCAAACAAACTGAACTAATCACTTCATGGCTGTCCAACAATCTGCTCTATTGCTTCGTAAGCAGTTGAATGGTATAAAATTGCATTTTATTTTCTTAATTTATTACTGTAAAATTTTGTGAAAGCAATTTATGTGAAATTTACAATTAAGTTTAAATTCATCTTGTCTAAATGCTAAGTTGTTTTTAAATTAGCTAAGCCTAAAATAAATATTGTGTAATAATGTAAACAAAGGAAAAAAGACTTGAATTACTTTGAATATATACAGTTTAGTGACATCGTTAACTAATACAATTAAATTTATTTAACCTCAAAATTAATGTTTTAATTCTTTATTCGCATAGAATGGTTTCTTCATGCTGAAGTAAATAATTAAATTCGCTAATATATTGATAATGAGGTTAATGATGTCATTGAATTCTTTTCTTTATTACAGTTTCAGTATTTTTCTGATAGACTTGTTTTATATGCAGTATTCATATTTGATGTTTACATTCATAAACATAATATTTTATTGCATATTCTTTTTTTAGAATTAAAGAAAAATCCTGTTGAAGGTTTCTCTGCTGGTTTAATTGATGACAATGATATATATAAATGGGAAGTGCTTATAATTGGACCACCTGATACATTATAGTAAGTTAGAGAATTGTTGATATATATATTGGAATATTTATAAGTATTTTTATATTCTATTTCATGTTTATAATAAGTATTAAAGTTATTAATTTTTAGAACAATTCTATTAGACATAGCTATAATTATTTCTCCTGTACTGTTATTTAAAATAATCTGGTAAGTATTAAAAGCTTAAATACTTGTACATGTTTAAAAACTTTGCAACTGCCTTCAGCCATTATCCTGACCATTATAAAATGTTAAGAGCTTTTGGAAGTGTTTATCCTTTCCAAAGAGACAATGTTTCAAGTTTGATTTCATTTAATATTGAACAGCAAACTAAGTGTTGCATTACTGCATCCATGTGTGTGCAGTTTTTCAACCATATCAATTCTCTATGAAAAGTCTTCTCAAAAGGCCATGATGCAATAATAAATATTTAAATGGTCTCCAACATTATTCAACTGTTTTAGGCTTCTTACTATACATTGAAGATTAAAACTTATGAATGTTAAATTTAACTTTTTTAAAGTAGTTGTATCAAATTCAATTTTATGATTTCTTAATACAAAGAGGTTTTCTTTCACCAATGTTTCTTTAAAATTTCATTATTTGGTACTTAACCTTTTGTACTTTTATACTAATCTTAAATTCATCTTGAGCATAAATATATCTATATAACTGGTTTCTGTCAAACTTATAAAATTAGAGAAGTAGTTAATTGTGTGCAAATTTATTTTACAAAATATTGTAATTTAATACAAATTTTGGGGAAAATCAACTGTTAATCAACCCAATCAAAGTGAATACCAACCATTTTTTTTTTTTTAATTAAGATATGTATTTTTAAGGATATCCTAAACTTCAGGCTGATTTTGTTAAGTTTTAATTTAAAGCTTTTTTTAGAGGAAGAAATTATTCCATACTTGTAGGAAGAAACAATATAATTTTTTTTCAAATATAAAATCAACATGAATATCCACTTTTTAGAGATAGTAATGCTATTTTCTTATTGTATGCTATAATTTAAAACTGTTTTATATTGTAACTTTTCTTTCCAAAAGTATTCTGTAATTATGTTATTTTATTTAAAAAAATAAAATCTTAATTTCAATTTATAAAAACAAGATGGAAAAGTTAATATAATAAATGATTGTGGAACATTATAATTTTAATGTATAATTTTATTTCTAAATTTACCATCCTTCTTTTCTCCAAATATATTATTCTTGTTGTATATTCTAATTTAAAAAAATGTATATCTGACATTGATTTTATCCTAAAAACTAATCCTAATTGTTTAAGTACATTAAATTTATTAGATTATTACCAATGATAAAAAAATAAGTTTTGAGTGGAATATTTACAAGAAAAGTACAAAAAAGTTTTACATGATATTTTTATAGGTTAAATTAGTGATTGACTTGGCATACTCAGACTAAAGTAAAATTCATTAGTCTGAGTATGTATTTGTTATAATCTTGTTAATTCTATTGCAAAATGGCATAAGAAAGAGTTAAGAAAAATCAATTATTATAAATGTATTTTTTAAATGTTTTTATAATGTTTTATTTTCTTGTAGTGAGGGAGGTTTCTTCAAAGCCCACTTGTATTTTCCAAAGGAATATCCTCTTCGGCCACCGAAAATGAAATTTATTACTGAGATATGGCATCCAAATAGTAAGTAGTGATTTGATTTTATAAGAATATTAAATGATTATAAAATTTGAGTGTCTGCATTTTTTTAAAATTGTACATTTGTTTTTAAGTTGTTTTGTAAGAAATATTTAAGAAATATATTTTATTTTTGTTTACCCTTAAAAATAAGCAATCTTTTCTTTTAAATTTTTACTTAAAAAAATTTGAGAATAATAGGGCAAGAAATTCAAAAAAAATTTATTTAAAATATAAGATAAATAAAACATTAAATTAAAAAATATTGTTTAACTAATCTATGCATAAGTGTTCTTTAAAAATACTCTAATTTTTATTGATTGTAAGTAGTCTATTATGAGATGCCAAGTGTTAAAATTTTCTGAGATATATCAAATTAGTTCTATGAATAAAATTTTATTCTTTACAGTTACAATTTGTAGCTTTTGTTTCATTGCATTACAAATTTTACTACTTTGTGTTTAATTGTTAAAGGAAGAATGCAAATGCAAAAGATAATTCTATTTACTTTATTACTTTATATTTTTAATTTTGTTGGTAAATATGTCTGTCATAATTTTTCATTTATCAATTCAGTTATTCTGTAATGTGTTAAAGCTTGTATAATTATTGCGAAAATCAAAGTATTATGATTGTATTTTAAGTTCTAAATCTCTGTTCATTAATCTAGAAAAGGAAATTTTATTTTCCAGTATTAGTGATTATTAAAAAATTAACTTAAAACCATCTAACTGCAATTAAAATCTTTAAATTTGTGTTAAAATTTAGGAACAATTATGGATAATTTTGTAATTGATAAAAATAAACTAGTTATTATTTTTTCCATTAACATTTAAAAAATATCAGTGTTTTTGAAAACTCTAGTAATAAATGTTCTCTGACAAAATTTAAGGAAGTATTTAAGTTGTTAGTAATATAGAATAAAAAGTTATGAATAAAATCTATATCTTTAATCAAATTTATTTATGGTTGTCTTGTATATGGAATTATAATTTAAATATTGCAATGAGAAATTTAAAAGGAATTTCTGAAGCTAATATGAAAATGTATAAATATGAAATGTAATGATTCTGAAACAACTCAGTATTTTAAATTGATGTGGTATTCATTTGGAATAATTAAAAAGAATCAAATTACATTTAGTTCCATGATTCAAATGCAAAAAACTCTAATGTACATCTATTTAATGTAAAGTTTTTCAGTTTTAAAATTTTATCACAGAGATTGAATTATTAATCATTTTAAATAATAAAAATATTGCACTCACATTACTGTTTAGAAAATCAAAAAAATACTCTGGAGATTGCATGTTTCTTGTAAATTTAGTAAATAGTGTAAAAATAAAATCCTAATGTTCATGTAACCACAATCTCTGATTTATATGGAATTCTATACTTGTAATACATCCTGTTCACTTGCTGTGTTCTTAATTTATTTTTTTAATTCTTAATGTATTTCTTTTGTATTTAAATAAAAATTTGTCTTAAAGAGGGTTCCCTCAGTAAAAAGTACTCAAATTTAAATATAAATATAGAACAATTAAGATAATATTTAAAAAAATTTAAAACTATTATTTCTGCTCACATAAATTATGTATCGAAAAAGTTTTGTTTTTATGGATTTTGGGAAATTGTGAGGGGTTATATATATGTATAAACATGATGTATAAATTTTTTCTATTTTCTGCTTTATTTAATGAAACTGTTATAAATGTTTTTCTTTAATTTCCCTCAGTTGACAAGACTGGTGATGTCTGCATATCAATATTGCATGAGCCGGGTGATGACAAATTTGGATACGAGAAAGCGTCTGAGCGATGGCTGCCTGTTCATACAGTGGAAACTATTTTAATTTCAGTAATTTCCATGCTGGCTGATCCTAATGATGAATCTCCTGCCAATGTGGATGCTGCTGTTAGTATGAATTTTCATTATTTTTAAATTTTACTTTTGAAGGAGATGTATAAAAATATCTTGAAAATCTATGACTAAAATAATGGTATTTTATGTAAGAAATTTTGATTTTCTCCACAATTGTAAATATAAATTGAACTGCTGCTGTGGCATTTTACAGAAATTTGTTGAGTTTTTATTTATAAAGATCAATTTCTATTTACAGTAATGTTATTATATTATAATGATTAAAATGTGCTATAAGAACCTGTTTAAAATTATATGTAAGATACTCTATATGTTAATACTTATGCACAATAAATTGGTTTGTAACTATTACAATTATTAAGAAGACAGTAAAAGTGTTAATACACATTTGTGTTTAATTTTTACAGAAAAATTGTTTTGTTTGTTTTAATTTAGCATGTTTTCTATGAAATAAACATTTATGATTTAAATTTTAATTGCTCTTATTTACTGTATATATTTTGCATTTTAGAAAGAGTGGCGAGAAAATTATACTGAGTTCAAAAGGAAAGTTGCACGCTGTGTAAGAAAAAGTCAAGAAGATGTTTAGGGGTTACTTTTTTTAGCAAACAAAAAATATGGTAAGTATAAAATGTCATAATTTTAAATTGTACTTAGATTTACCATAATTTTTGCTGCATCAATTTTAATAGTTTAAACTTAGACACAATAGTTACATAAACTCATAAAAAATTTTCTAGTGTAAAGATTTCTATAAAAATGAGTACTGCAAATAATGAGGAAAAGTGTCAAATTACTTAAATAAAAAAAAATTAATTATGTATTGTCTATACTTTCTGTTAATTTTAGTAAAATATTCAATTTTCTTAACTAAGATGTTATAAAAAAAAAGTAATTCATATACTTGTAGAAGTTGTCAGTCCTCTTTAAAAAAATGTATCATTAAAATTAGCCAATGTTCAAAAATGATTTTGGGAAGCTGGTAGCTCTTGAATTGTAAAACTGGTCTTTATGATTGCAATGGTTTTAAATTGATTTAAAACTGTAAATCCAGGTTAGCTCTTTTGTAGTGTGCAGAAACTGAATCTAGACCTATTAAGTTCCAATCATATCGATTTTTCTTTTTAAAGCATTAATAGTGAATTATTTTTCAAGACTTGTTGCAATTTTTTGTGTGTGGAAATTTTGTTTAAAATTATATAATTCTGTTTAATTTATGGTTGTAAAAATTATGTTTAAAGATTTTAAGCAATGCAATTTTCTGAAGTGGAGCTTATTAACTCTAACACTATCAATGTTTTCTATTTGCATGATTCCATGGTTTAATTTATGAAGACTGCCTTTGATTTATGCAAAAATTAACAAGATAGTTCTTCTGTTATGTCATTTATTTTGGGATATTTAACGAATAGTTTTCATTGGGTATTTTGCAAATACAGCAATTCCCCTATACCTCCAAATTTTCTTTAGCATACAACTAATTCCTAAAAAAGTTAAAATGTCATTGAAAATTACTAAAAATTTAGAGAACAGCCCACTCAAAATACTGAAAGTTGGTGTTTCAGTTACATTGTTTCTGAAAATTGGCAATGGGGAATCTAATCTTTACTACAAATGAGAAATCTCAAAAAAATTTTCTCATTAAGTCTTCATATACTTTATTATAAAATTTGAATTTATAAATGTATAGATGCTATTTTTCTTAGATTGTTATAAATACTACTTAAAAATTTCATAAATTATCATTTTTGAAATATATAGAAACAGTCAGAATTGGTTTAATGTTCAGTATTTAATACGTGATTGGAATTTCAATTAAGAAGTAATTTTTTTCTATCTTATGCTTGAAAAAAATTGCATTGAATAAGATAGACAATTATTGAATTTTGCTAATTAGTTCATAATCTTACCAAACTGATTCTAAATTTGGGAAAAGAATATCTGAATATATAATAATTATTTTAATCCTGAAAAGATGATAGCTTGCTTGAAACTCTAATATATCATAATATTAAATTTTTAGATAAAAATTAAAAGAATTTTTTAATTTAGTTGATTATGCCCAGAATTAATGAGTAAATTTTTTTCATTTTTAGTTGAAGCCAATTATTAAATATAAATTTCAACAGATCTGTAGGTGATCCTCATTAAGTTGACCAGTTACCATACTGGAAATGGGTCAGTTGATCTTTTTTATAGATAAATAGGTCTCATTGATAATATACTAAAAAGAAGGCATTTAAATTTATAGTTTTTGCCACTGGTTCATCAAAGATTTTGGAATTATGGAATTATATTTCTCTATAAAAGTTGTGAGTTCCCCAAATCCATTCTGGAGTGTTCCAAATATTTCATGTAAGGTTGCAACTAAACGGTTAGCACTCTTAACTTTTTGTTCAACAGTTCATGTGTTTGAGTCCCACCTTTGTCATGGATATTCATAAGTGGTTCAGAATCCACTTTAAATTATAAGTACCAGTCTCAGCCCTTGTGAGCAAAAAAATGACGGTTGAGCAGCAAATTAAAATCAAATAAGGGTTGAAATCTGTATAATCTGACAGGCTGATTCCATAATCAATGTTTATTTTCCAGGAAATCAATTATGCCTTTTGGCTTACAAGCACAGAAAGTAGTGATAATTTTTAAAAAATATTCATTTTAGAATAAAGTTTAGAAAAATATTGAGTTCTATTATGTCACATCTGTACTACATAGCATTATTTTCCTCCTTTAGGCACAGGGCAGAACTTGGCATCATTTATTAACTACTGTGATTTCTGAGCTATTGTTGCTCAGAATTAATTTTGAGGTGCTCTATGATGAAAGGAAGAGCATTTCATTTTAACTTGTATTGTTGCTAGTAGTTTGCATTTTCATTCTTAAAAGTATTTGCATTTTTGAATTGCCATGAATAAAGCATCGTTTAAAAAGCAAGTTATTCTAACAGCATGGCTTGCAGTTATGATTTCAATGTCTTTCACACCATTAGTCTTAATGTTACTTGTCATGTCAAAGGTCTAAAACATACAAGAAGCAAATAGTTCAGCAAGCACTTCTAAAATGAATATACTTTAAAAATGATGCCCTAGAAGAATTTACCTGGTCAATGATATATTTTACTTCCTTTTTGATAGTGGGCATTATACCAATCAATATTGCCAGTCTACCTTTTAAGAAAACATTTCCTAAAAATGAAATTTTAAAGCTTTGTGGGTTTGCAAGAACTTCCATTGTCATTACTCCCTTCATATGCAGCAGAAAAAGTTTACCATTTTCTGCTGCATATGAAGGGAGTAATGACAATGGTTCAAAATTGTCACTAATTGTCCTAAATTTTTTAATTTCATTATTCTGATTTAAGCTGCTTATTTTTTACATGCTTATTAATGGAAAGAATAATTATTATTTAAACTGTTTTACAATCTGTATGATTTTTGCATCTGCTGAACATACTATTGTTTGCTAGAGAGTGTAATATGAGCATCTAATATTCTTGCTCATGAAGCTTTTAGAGGCAGCCTTGAAACTCTGCTTCCCATTGTATCAAAGAAGTACTGTAAAAATGGTAAGCTTTAGTTCACCTATTTCATATTACTATGATGGAAAATTGCGATCTTTTTTACTTTTGGACAACCTTGTCCAGGCTTTATTTTAATTCATTTTGTATTCTGAAATTATTACAAATTTGAAAGCCAGTCGTTACTCAACTTAAATTATTTAGATAAATGATATAAACATTAACATGCTCTTTTAATAATCTATGAAAAGATATCCCAATTCTATACATTAATTTTGATCTTGTATTAACATAAGGATTTCTGGTTTACTTATGCTTAGCTGAAATATACTTTAAAATTTTAGGCTGAACATGTGCATGGGAAAAATATTTGTCTAGAATCTATTTTGTTGACTACTATTTGTTTTTTAAAATTGTCATTTTCACATATCCTTAAAATTTTTGTTAATTTTATTATATTGAGTATTAAAATTAAATGAGTCTTGGGACTTCTATATTTTGTCTTACATGCTTCAGGAAAATGATTTTTTCTTATATTCTTTCTAAGTAGTTTGTTAAGCTAGCTATTTAGGCATCTTTTAATTATATATCTATTTTAGGCAATTAATGCTTGATATTGTGTCTCAAAATTTATGCTCATGCAAAGCATTTTATGCATTATTATTTTAAAAATATTCTAGGTAAGATTCAGAAGTTCCTGGCCTGAGTCCATAACCTAAAAAATGTTTGCAGTGGTTTGATACCAATTTTTTGTTCTATTTTATCACCCTTTTAATAAAGTAGTTTGTCTCAAATCACATGATCAAAAGCTCACTGCAAGCCTTTTTTGTAGGCATGTGCCTTTAGTAACCAGCGATAGAAAGAAATGACATCAGTTGAGCAGAGAATTGGTTTCAAATTTTATGTTCCCAAAGGAAAGAGTGATGGAGACTTTTGAAATGTTGAAGCATGTGTGAAATTGAAATGTTATTGAGA
Source organism: Latrodectus elegans (assembly GCA_030067965.1). Lineage (NCBI taxonomy): Eukaryota > Metazoa > Arthropoda > Arachnida > Araneae > Theridiidae > Latrodectus > Latrodectus elegans. The sequence continues at coordinate 68,007,911 of CM057822.1, read as the reverse complement.
TTGTCACGAGAGCTTTACAGGCAGTGGCAAAAGTGTGTTGTTTCAAGATGGTCTTATTTAGAAGGAGGATGTGTTATTACAATTTATTTCATAATATTTTTTACTTTATACATTCAGCCCAGAAATTTAGACTCCTACCTCTTAGTTATTAGTTTAATTTTTTTTATATTGATGATTTGTTAGAAATATTTCAAAAGTGACATTCATTAAAATTTTTATGATAATTTTTTGTCTTTGTATTTTAGGTTCTTGCAAGTCAGAAGTCTGGAGGTGCACTTAAAATTGCTCTTTAATTTACCTGCTTGTGAACAAACTCAAAACTTAAAAACTGTGATTGCTCTTCACAAAAAGCAGGATTTTTCTTAGAGCACCACTTCCATTTAGTATTAATTTTTGCCTGTTAATTTCATAAACAACTGGGAGTGTTTATTTTTTTCCATTTATTTGTCAATACATACTCTGAAAATTATTGCTCCAACTCTGATTTATTTTGCACCTCCATTTCATAGATGATCTCTCATCGCCTTTGTTTCAACAGACTTCTAAGAGACTATAATGTGAAGAATATGTTCACATAAACTATCAATAATGACTTTTCAAACTTAAATGGCCACCTGAACTGAATGCAGTTAGAGAGAATTTGTGTTAATTTATCTCAATGGAGTTACTCCTTTTCTCTCAATAACTGTTGATGATTTTCCATGTTTGTACAGTTCTGATGCTGGCGAAATATAAGAAGTTTATACTATTATGGTACCAATTGACATTGCTTATTTTTTATAACTGATGAGCCACCTTTCATTTCACAAGAAATTCCCTGTGGAACAACTTTTCAAGAGTAATGAAATATTTGCAAAACATAGCATTATAAAGTAATTGAAAAAATATTGATCTAGAGAAGTTTTCACAGTGAATGCCTTTTGAAGTGTGCACATATTTTTCTGTTTTAATAGACAAATGATATCCAAAAGTGATCCAACTTGGTGGTGCATAGACAATCTATACCTCAATGTAAGCAGCCAAAGAAATATTCAGTTTTCAGTTGTGTCATTATTTTTTAATGTGTTAACTTAATGAATTTCCTCTCTGTTTGTAAATGTTCAATTCTAAATATATGCAATTGGTACAAAATATTGTGTGTGTTTGTTTTTTCTCTTGTGTATTTCTGACTTAATGTAGCCTAATTTTTTGTATGAATTCTAAGACAATTTTATTTTTATGTTACTAATTTATGTTTTTGCTTTGTGAAGTTATTTTAGTCCTGAATTGTGTAGAATATTTTATTTGAATTTTTTCATCTTGGAATGTTATTTTAATTAATAATATGGAAAATATTTTAGGGCAATAAAATGGGTTTTTTCTAGCAAAAAATATAAATAAAAAGATGTCTTATTTTCTTTTTCTACTGATGGAATTATTTTATTTGAGAATTTTTATTTTTTAAGTGATATATATATATATATATATATATGAAAAAAGTATCTAGAGTAAAACTTTTAGTAGTGTTCACATAATTTTTTAATTTTATAAAAGCAGTATTTTTTTTAAGCTAAAGTTTTGCATCTAAAATATTTGCTCTTGATTGCAGTGTATGAAAATAAACTGGGTATGTTTTTAACCATAAATATATTTCACAAATTTTGCTCCAATAAATATTTTCATTGTAATACTTTCAAATTCTAAAGGAAAATAAGATTAGCCATTAACTAGCTTTCTTAACAGCTAAAAATGTTTGCTGTGACCTATTCTTATGTGACTCTAACTTTTGATTTCTAATTTATCACTTACTGTGTATATTACATATTAGCTAAACTAAATTGTGACTACTAAACATTTCATGGTTTTAATAAGTTTTTGATGGAAAGTATTTTTAGAACCGATCAAAGTTAAGAAATAACTGAATGCAAGTTGTGCATAATTTAAATCACTCAGAAAATCTAACTACTGTTATTAAATGGATTATATGTAGGGAAAAAATTTAAGTTATTGAATATCATAACAGAAATGAGTAAAATAAACATTACATTCTAATTACCAAACTAGTATATAACTGATCAAATGTTTCAAGTGATGTGTTTACAGAGTTTAGATTAAAAACATATATACTAATTTTTTGTAATCATAAATTGATTATTTATTGTTTCATAAGAAAGAATTTTATGTGCTGTAACAGAGAAAAGTAGCCATTTATTTTTTCTTACAAAAGGGGAAAATGCTGATTTGTTTACTTTTTAGGGCTTTCCTTGGCAGGTTAGAGAAACAGAATTATTAGCATGTCTAAAAAATGTAACATTTTATATAGTCTTCATACTGCTTCACAAATTTCTGCAAATATTTACAGAAATTAAAATGTTTTATTTTTAACAATTTTTCATAAACAACTGCTTTGAGGCGAATGAACTCCATGATTTATCTTTCCATTCCATATTTCCCAATTCAAACAACTTTCTATCATGCTCATAATGATAACACCAATTATTGTTTAAAAAACTGGTGGATTTTAGAAATGTGATTTATATGTGTATGTTAGCTTCCAAGTAACATAATTTTCCTGCAGTAATTTTGCATATAAGTAGTAATAATAGTAACCAGTCTTAAAGAGCTAACACCAACCAATTACTTAAATTGCATGTGGTAATGATTTGACTATCTTATGGTAGTAAATATGACTCTCCTATTATGGATTCTAAATTAATTTAGGAAAACATTACAAATTCATAAAGGAATGTTAAATGATTATTTGTAAAATCGGACAACTTTTAATTTGCTTAATGAAATCTGAATATTCTTTGTTGTGCTAACTTAATAGATCCTTTAACAACTACCAAGTTGTAGGTATTTTAAAATTTTTCTGTGTGTGTGTGTGGATTAAAATATGGTTTAATGAATGAAAATACATACATTAAATGCTTTGCAAACAATTTGAAAAAATTTTTCTATTGTTAAAAAACTTATTAAGCTTGTGTAATTACTTCTTTTTTAAATAAGTTTTCTTTCTAAATAAGTTTCCTTAAATTGATAGTAAATATCAATTTAAGGAAACTTATTTAGAAAGAAAACTTGTGTAATTATGATATTTCTTTTTTATTCAATGATACAAATAAAGATATTAATATATGAAATAATAAGAACTAGATATACTTTGTCATAGGTAAAATCTTTGCAGTGATTTTATGTATGTGAGTGCTTAGTGTTAAATTGAATATTTTCTTAAAGCCAGAGGAATTTCTGTCAACTTGTATTAATTTCTTAGAAAAGCTTCTTTCTCTATTCAAACACAGCATCAATGGTATTTAATTTAAAACTGATTTATATTGGAGCAACTACCCGACTAACAGATTTTGTATTTTTAAAGGCAAGAGGTTTTACGTATTTATGTGGATTTTCCTTAAACATATGCAATTTTATATATTTATAATTTTAACATTTTTATTTTATGTACAATTTACTTGTTTAAAATGCAATATCATTTTTATGAAAATTTTAAAGTCGCTGTGTTTTAAAAGAAAAAATCCAAATTTTGGTGCAGCATGTCTGATTTTAAATCTTGCACCACGAAACTCAAACAGCCTTTAGTCAAACTGTTTTCAACATTGGGTTCAAGGAATGTTTTAGAAATTTAACCTGGTGATTGAATAATGTATAGATTTTGCGAAAAAATTCTAAAAATGATTTAATTTATTATTCCCATTATAAATTAGCATAGTCAAATTGCCATCAAGTGATGGAATTTACAATAGAAATTGCTGATATTTCTGTTAAAGTTGATTTATGGAATTTTAAATATTTTATTTCTTTTAAAAATAGTCATTAGTGTGATAATTTAACAGAAATCACTCTGAATCAGACTTAATATATTATAATTTGAAAACACTTATGATGTGTGTAAAAGGAAAGTAAGGCAATCAGATTAAAATATCTTCCTTTCATTAAAATCTTTTAATGCCTCATGGTAAATCTTTGATGATCTGGGTTTAATTTTATGTTCAAATTCTTTTTCAGTAATATGCACAGAAAAGTTTACTTTTCTTAAATTGGATGATATATGCGTGCACTTTTACCCAAATATATATTAACGTAAACAGATGCCATGACATGTCCAATAAAATTTCTTATGATTTAATGAAGTGTTATTTTTTTATTGTATTTAAAAATACAAATTTTATTCAAATCTAATTCAGTGCAAATAATCTTAATTCTTCAGATCCCTAAAATTATTTTCCATTAATTTTTTTCAGCTCAACGAATACAAATTGGGAAAATAAAAGTAGTGTGGATTTTTTTAATTTTTTCTACTAATACCGTGGAAATGAATTTTTGTATTTAAAATTCTCACATTAATAGTACTCGGTAAATAATAAGTAATACTCAATAAAATTTTCTGGGTCAAATCATTTAAAGCTATGTATTTAATTTCCAAAGGAATTAGAAACTAAAGATTAATATTTTATTAGAACCATTTGCATGGATAACAATTCTAAATCCCTTGGATATCAACTTTACATGCTTCTGAAGGAAACAGCGATGGCCTAGTTGGTTAAGCGATTGTTCACATTTTCTGAAAGTTGTGAATTTGAATTCCAGCTTAACCAAAAATCTGTTTATTAGAGGTGGCTATGTCCTCCGAATGAAATGAAATCTCGTGGTTGGCAGGTTAAATATTGGAAGTCTTTGATCCTTGCTTCTAAATTACAAAAGTTATCATATGGCTTCATTAACTGGCAGAGCACAGCTCTTGGCTTGGTACAGGGAAGCATGCTGGTGCAACAAAACTTGTTTCTGGACTGCATTGTACAGCTTTTTAGATCTTGTTAATTTGAGGAAAAGGAAAGTGCTGTTAAACCTTGTATTTCAACCATATCCACACATTTTGTATGCATTTAAGTTAAAGGCTTTGTGCTGGCCAAGAATGGGGTTGAAAATAAAACTGATATTCAATGAGCAAATTTTGACTAGTTCTGACAATGTATAGTTGCATTATCGTCAATAAAATAAATATCCATCACCATTAGAGTAAAAATGTAATATTTGGATATATTAGTGTGTGTGATCTGCTAGTGTATATATAGTTATTTTATACATTTTTATTTATTCTCGCGGAACAATTTTATTCCAACAGAACATGCCTCATATCATTGCTACCTATTTTAATGTGCCCCATCCGCTTTTAGTAAACTCAAAGATTTTCATTTAATGCTAAATAAAGAAAATGATGCCATAACCAACCAGACAACAGCAATCTAATACTTAAATACAGCCAACATCTTCATTCTCAATACCACTTGTGTGTAAATGAGTTTTTGCATTTCTGAAATCATTAATTTTTCCAAAGACAATCAATATGCATTCTTATCCTCAACGATTTTGTATGTTTAGTTCGAGCATGTGTGTTTGACTCATTTTTCTCAAAGAACTGTAATTTAATATTAGAATGTCTATTATATATATATATATATATATATATATATATAATGAAAGTTCAAATGAATTCCTGAATTTTTTTTGTCCAATTTGTGAATTAAAATGTTTACTGATAAAGCATCAAATAATTATGATTAATTTAAGAAGTTTCAATGATACTGATTTAACAGTTCTTTTAAATATTTTGCACATTCATGTGTATATTTGGAAAACTTATTTTGCCTGTATGATTATAAACTAGAATTTTTCGATTTTCCTAGAGATTCCTTAGTGCATTTATAAGTGGTGATATCTTAGGTATTGTGGAACTATCATATTATAGCAAACGGAAATTGAAACAAATAATGATTTTGTGATACATAAGTTGCCAGGCATGGGCTCATTTCTTTAGAAAGCTAGAGAAAATGTGATATCTTACAGGCGGTAGTGTCTGTAGGGCCACTTAAACAACGAACACTCACGAACATGAGTTATGTGAACATTTACCAAAAAGGAACTACCAGCTGAGCTACAGAATCTGCAAATATTACTCACTGTAGCCCGAGTTTGTTCGTTAAAAGTAAATTACAGTCCCATGCATTTTACAGATTACCAACCAAGTATTTTCTGTTTTCTCATTAAATCAAGACACATTGTGCAAGCTAGTTTACTGTAATAAAGTAAATTATACCTAAGCTGAAAGAATGTATATGATTCCAATGTTTTCTGCTCAAATAACGTAATTCTTTATAAGTCTATTATTATTTTTAATATTTTCAAGTTCAATTACGATTAAAAAACTTTAAACTTAATAAACCTCAACTCCACTTCTAGATTCTAACTTGCACCATAAAGCCAATCAGCAACATGTGTAAAAGTTTTAAGAATGGTATTCAAGGATGTTGTTTTTAGGAATCTCTATAAACTAAAACCATACGCTTCTGGTTACAACAGATACGCGAAACGTATTTAATTAACTAATTTTTCACTGTTGAGTCTTGATACGGTTTTAAGTTCTTTATAAAAAATAAAAAAAAAGCTCATATTAATTTAAAATTACATGGTAAATTATTTTTTCATACTTGATCATAATTTTTTTGTGTACTGAGTACTTTTTATCACCCCATTTTAGGAAAAAATGATTAACATACATTTCATAAACACGAGTAAATTATCAAAATCAATAATGCTCTCAACTAAAATACAGGTTTAAAATTTTAATAACTGGGAATAAATGTCATTAAATAATATATCTGATCTTATAGAAAAAAATAGTGCTGATTTTTTACATAAAATCTTATTATTTTCAGCAAGACCATAAATTATTCAAATCAAAATCATTGGCTTAACCAGAAAATTAAATACAAGAAATTTATTTCAATTGCAGACAATCCCAATTACATTGACTTTTCAAAATTTGTACTAACAAGTAATTTCTAAATTTCCGATTTGATTGTTAATTGAGTTGGATTATATATTTTGCATAATAAATATAACTTAGTCAAAATACATTCAAGATTAGCTTATTAAAGTAACTTTTTGTTAGCATCAAGAATTGATCTTAATACCATCAATTTGTATGGGAAAAAATATGAAGGCCATATCAATTAAGTGCAAACGGCTTGATAATTATTTAGAACTAAATGTCTGTAACTATTTTCATTTTATATAAAATATAATTGATTGAACTTTCAAAAATGTTTATTAAAAATAAGATCTAAATTTAGAATGAATAGCCAATAAATATAATTTTTTCACATATTTTTAATGCATTAGAAAATTTGGAAAACACTTTTGGCTCAGGATGCACTCTTTTTTTGAAATAGTCATTCATGGATTAAACTAAAATAAATCTATGGAATCGTAACTATTAAAAAAAATATGTATCCATACTACATGAGAAAAGAAAGGAATCATTGTTTTCATATTTTAACAGTTGTAAAAGATACATATGTAGTAAATATTTGACTAAATAGCTCAATGTTTCTATTTTACTACTTTGTTTCACTAATTTAATAAAATCCGTTTAAATTTATTAGATGATTTACTTTTACAAGTTACTCATGCAAATTTTTTAAACTGTAATATATTTTTTATATAAAAAAAACTACAAAACAATAATAAAGAAAAATCAGTTGTTCAAGTTAAAAAATCATGCTGAACGTTCAACACTTTGTGCATTTAATTGATTGAAGTTATCAATTAAAAAAAAATAATTATTTGTTCAGGTTTCGATAGTGTGCTAACATTAGCATTATAATAAAAATTCTTTTAAATTTTTATTGTTTTCTTTAATTTATCAATCAAATTTTAAATTAAAAAATCATAAATTCACATACAAAACTTTACAATATGGAATTAACATAAAATGAGCTATTTAACAATTGCTATATGGAATGTAACAACAATTGATCATTTAATGAAATATTTTATAAATTATTCATGTACATACATTTAAAATTTTTAAGTGTAATTTAGAATAATGTAAACAAATTTAACACAATGATCATATAATTTAGAAAATATAGCAAAAATACTGCACTGTCCTAAAGTTGATTAACAGTGTTAGTAATGTATTATCCATGAAAAGTAGATGAAATTCAAATAATAATTTATCAAACACTTCCTGATAATTTTTTTTTACAAAATTTTTATTTTTGAGCAATAAAATTATTATCTCAACCAAAATAAGCATTATTTTTCTGTAATACATTGAATAGTCATGTTTGGTTTCTCATTCAACAGTCATTTTTTGCACTTGACTGTGACCTACAGTTTTAAATAGATTCCAACACAAACAACATCCAAGATCATGGTGGGATTCGAGCCAAAAATGTACTGTTCAGGTACCAGTTCAATTTGAATTCGGTCAGAATTTGATTCTGAAGAAAACTAAAATGGATTCATGTTATTTCCCTATGATCAAACTATTTAAAAACTATTGTCATTGTTACAGCCTATAACAAAATGAAACAGTAAGGAATGAGTCATGAAAGAGTTCATGAGCATTCCAATACTACTAGAATGCCAATATATATTGTAGATTATACTTTACAGTAAAAAACACTATGGCAATTTTGTATTAGTTTTGCAATTACATTTATTTGCATGAGAAAAATATTAACAAACAATTTTCTTTACACAGATGAATACATTAAAATTTTGAAATAAGCATTGTCTATTAAGTATTATTAAATCAATAGTGCTATTCTTTTCCTATAATGTAAATTTCTACTAGAATTAAACTTAAATAAATTCTATATTTAGAAAAGTTTTATTCCCCATAGTATGAAATGTACAATGATACAGAAATTCATGAATTTGTTTTTACTAATTTAAGAAACAAACAGAATACAATTTTTTCATCCAAGTCGTAATAACACATATTTTACTTTTGTAAATTAATTTTTGCAAAATAATGTACGATACGTAAGAAATTTTTTTATGTTTTCGACATAAAATAAATTATATACAAAAAGAGGATACAAGAATTATTTTTTGGCAAATGTTATTTTCATTGCATTAGTTGGAGTAATTTTGAAACCCTGAAGTGCATCTTTTGCAGCAGCACTGTGAACTTCATTCTCAAATTCCACAAAAGCAATGTCATGCCTTCCAGGAACTAAACGAACTTCTTTAAATCCAGAAAATCTATAAAAGAAAATTTTTGAAAGTCGTTTGTATTGTTTATAAAATAAAATTTCAAGACTTTATGAATTCAAAAAGCATAGTCACTAATTGTAACAAGTGTAAGTTTTTATATTCATTACAAAAAGAAAAAGTAGCATTTTATAAAAAAAAATCTATGATGAAATTTTTAGAAGTGCTTTAATTACATAAATATCAAGCAATGATTTTTATTAGTCTCCCGAAATGCAGCCTTTTATTATAAGATTTCATAATACAAAATGCTAAATAAAATAATTCATTAATAGTATATATTATAGCTGGTATTAGTTCATCATCATAAATGGTTTTATATTAAATGCTAACGAAAAGAAAGATTTTTGGATAATATTATATGAGAAATCGAGAAAAGAATCTGAAATGTAAACAAAATTTAAAAAGGTTACATCGTCAGCTGTTAAAACTACTTTTAATAATTTATTATAAAAAATATTATGAGTTAAGACTGAATTGGGAGAAAGAAAACAATACCAGGTAATGCTTGATTTTTATGTGAATTTTTTAAATAAACTATGAAATGTTAATTTTACATAAATTATGAAATATTAAAAAAATTTAACATGTGTTCCAAGTAAGGAATTATTATCAATAATTTACAGATTCTAAATTTACATTTGAATAATATAGGCTATTTTAATTCTAAATAGCTATTTTCATTAATTATATTTTACAGATGTGTTTCTTATAGATGCTTCCCTTTATGTAAAATAAGCAATGAAGCATGTTCTGTATTAAAATTAAATTATAAATACTTTCATTTAAATGAAGAAATCAAATATTAATTTTTGTTAATTACTAAGATAATTAAACTCTCTCAAACTGTACTGAGAAATGAACTACAGGTTAAATTTGATTAAAAAAAAAAGTAAAGAAAATCAAATTTAATTTGGTAAGCATTTTTTTATATATTTCATTACAGTTGTTAAATGAGAAAGATGTTATAAATATGAAATAAATGAAAAGCACCACAAATCAAACTGTAGAATTATCAATTTATGCTTATCATTTGATAAGTCATATTTTTATTTACTATATGCTACAAATACAAAGCGACTTTTTGTATTATTTGTAGTTCACAAATCCTGATGCGAACTACTCAAATTTTGATAATTTCAGTATTTGATTATTATGTGTATCAAATATCTATCAGCAGTTTAAAAAATAAACAAATATATATTGGTAACTATCTAATAAATAATAAAATTTATATCTATATTTAAAATTATCAAACTGAGTAGCAATAAAAGCTACATGAATATGATAAATCAATTCTAAATAATTTATCAAGTTTATGTTAAATGTCTTCAATGTCACAATTTATCTCATAGTTAGAACTGCTCAATAAATGATTATAAAAGCGTTATATAATTTTTTTTGTTAAGCATAAAATATCAATAATTAGTGAGAACTATTTTTATACAAGTTAAACAACTTTTTCTGAATTTTGAGAAAGCTGTCAAAGTGACAAGTAATTGTAATTGAAAATAAATCAAATAACCATACCATGTTCTTATGTTAATTAAGCAATTTTAGGGAATTTAAATTATCATTAAATGAATATTTTATTTTTATAAACATTATTTTCTATAATAAAGAAAACCAAAATAGTTTACATCAATTTTTAATCTATTAGAAATACTCCCAATTTAATGAGTCAAGTCATTCAAAATACTTAAAAGATTTTAAACATCAAAGAAATATATTTTTATAGTTAAATTTCCAATTTCAAATATAGTATAACTCAAAATAATGTAGTAAATTTCAACACTAAAATCAATAATGTATAATAGATTTACAAATATATAGAGCATGCAAAATGTTACTTAACAATAAAGGAAATTAAAATATATTACATCTTAAAAATACTGTTTATCCAAATTTATATTAAATATAAATTACTTACTGATTGAATAACAATGACAACATCAAGTCATTTGTTTCTGCAGGTAAATTCGTAAGGAACAGAATTTGATTAGGGGGTTGTTCTGTTGTTTGAGCACTATACTGAGATGCTAGAAGTTTAAAAAAAGAAATTATAAACATTACATTCAGCATACAGAAATAACAATTTGATAAAGGAAATAAAAATATAAATAAACATTAAATTTTATTTTTTCTTCACATATGATAAGTGAAGGAATCAAACAATCAGAGAAAAGTCATTTCTGTCAAAAAATTTTTAACATCTAATTGAATAAAAAATATTTATGTAACTGAAATCCTAGAAATTATTTTATGACCAAACCATATAATTGTACATTAAAGTACAAAAATTATGAAGGAATAAAGCTATTGCATTGATCCTAAAGAATATTATATATTATTAATTGACTGAAGAACACTTGACTACAAAAATTTTTAATATCCAATTGGATTTTTAACTTTTTTAAAAATGTAAGGGAAAAAATGCATAAAAATATACTTAATATACACTAAAAACCCATAAAACAGTTTTGGTGCAAAAGTTAATACTATTCCTCTGGAAGATTTTTTAACATTGAGGAAATAACTATTTATCAAAAATGATAATCATTAAAATTAAATACTTAAAATTTTTCCCGTAATAAAATATACTAAAGAATCATGATTAAAGTTCAGAAAAGAATTTGTGAAGAAGTGTAAAATTTAATTATGCAAAATTAATTTGAAAATACTTTACACAACTTTAAATAATTATTGCTTTTTCATATTATATTGTTTTTAAAATCTGAGTTATAAAAAGAAAAAATATTGTTTCCAAAACTATACTTTATTAAGAAAAACTAAATGGTATTTGCTAAAAATAAAAATGATGGAATAAGAAACATGTCCTATCGGAATCTTATATTAATGTTAGGGATCAATGAGTCAAAGTGCTTTAGATATATAGACTAAACAGTATACTTATATTCCAATTCAAAATTAGAAATCTGTATTTGGCAAAAGAAATCATAAACCTGACAAAGATGCATGTGAAAGAAAATTTAATTAATGACCAGCAATAAAGTAAAATGAAGATTAGAAAAAAAACATTTTCAGCTATTTTAGAAAGAAAACTAGCATAACTGTTGTATTGCTTTTACTGATATTCAGAAATGAATCATTTAGATTGTCCAAAAAAAATATTAAAATAATTGAAAATATTTTTTTTTAAAAAAAGTAATAACTTTAACATATTTTTGTTAATTAGATATAAATTTTTAAAAAAATGAACTTTAATACCATACTTTTATGCTATGTTCAGTTTCAACATTATTAATTTTTTCAAATTAAATCAGAATATGAAATGTTAAGTGAAGTAGAAATAATCACACTTCCTTCAATTATTTATTAAGTAATAATTAAGTAGAAGCACATTTGTAACAATTTCATTTATTATCAAATTATAATATGTAAATATTTCAGTACATTTCCCTTTTAAAAACATTTAAGACTTATTTTATTTCTCAGGCAATTGCTATTATTTGTCAAATGCATCCAGCCATTTATTTAAAAATCTGGAAAGCTATGTGATATTAAACTTTTGCTCAAAGTTGATTATTTTTGGCATAACAAAAAACTTGATTGGAATCTAGGGTTGAAAGAGATTCCAAACCATTATTGAAATCTATTCTGAGATGGAAATAAAAGAACAAACTTCTAAACTGTAGTCAAAGTTGGTAGTGTTGTTATGAAGGCAAGAGCACCTGAAGACAAATCAGAGTTAATGCTAAGTATGAAAAAAGGAAAGTCAAAATCACACAGGAAGAGAAAAGCAAATCACTAATGAAATTGATGAATTTAATAAATGAGATACCAAGGAAAAACTTTCCGAATTTTTTGAATGCAACATTTAACTATGTTAGATCTTTGAACGATTCAAGTTGATGATTCATTATATAAAAAGATTAAAATTTTTATGTCAAATAAATAAATTATAAACATGAGTTAAAGCTAATTTGAGAAAAATGCTGTTAAAGCTTAATAATTATTTCTTTTCATAATTAAAAATATTCATACCAATCCTGGCCTATAGTTGTTTTGCAGCCAAAGCTTAAAACACTTTTATAAAAAAAATTTTTTTGTTGATTTCTAAGATTAATAATACAATTCTTCCAATGCCTGAGCCTCTCTAGTATTGAATGAAAATTTTGAATTTAGATATTAAAAATTAATTTAAAATCAATGTCATTTTAAGAATGATTTAATAAACCAGCATTGATCAATGAAAATGGTACTCTTAATAAAATGGACTAATACAGTATAATAACACAATATTGAACTTTGATCATTTACAATATTTTATCTTTTAAGCAGGTTTTTAACAGAATATAGATGACATTAAAAAAAAAAAAATAGAAAACTCCCAAGAATCCACATCAATAGATCTCTATGCAGAAATGTAACATTTATTTCTATTTCTCATTGTTCAGTGGTAATTAGAATAAATGAATAAGGATTTATCATATAATAGACTAATGTAACTGAAAATAGTTATATAACAACTGAGCAATTGTTTTCTAAGTGACATTCAGAAATATTCAAATATGCATAGAAAATAATCTTTACAAACAGAAATGAATACAAAGTTCCAATATTCAACTTTAATTACTCTACAATGGCTACCATTTTCAAATCTAATAAGAACAGTAAGTCAGAGATCAAAAATGTAAGATATTTGAACAACCATCAAATATTTTACTTCTAGAGAAAATTTTTATAGAAATAAGATACATTTTAGGTTTCTTAATGAAGAAATAAAGATTAGAAAATTAAGATTTTTCCAAAATGAAATCTAAAACAATTCAATAAAATAATTTTTTAGTAGCAAATTCAGTTAATAACTAATTTAATTGTTGTTGGTAAAGATACCACACAATATCTCAAATGAAAAATATGGAATCATAAAACAAATAAGTAGGAGAAATGATGGCCTAAACATTACATAAGAAAACAATTTTAAACAGAAACTTTAATAATTGAAAAACTTTTCAAATTACAGAGATCTGAAATTACAAAAATGTAAAACTAAGTACGTTATCATAAATTTATTTTAGGATCAGTTATTTTAAAAAATATATACAATTTACAACTGCCTTAATATATTTCAAATAAAAGAATTTTTAGGTTAAAAATGTTCTGATTGATGGAGATTTACAATTAAAGAAAAACCTATTTAAAAGGAAATTTTTATTAGAAGAAATAATTATTTTTTCAATCAAAAAAAGCAGCTTTTAAACATGTACTTTAAAAAATACACAAAATCTGATTTTTTTAAATACTTAAAATTCAGAAAATGTTATTAGGCTAATTTTCATTAATCAAGAAATGAGTAAATTTTCAAATAATATGATCATAACAAAGTTACAATTTGTCCATGTCATTATTGAAAATCTTCATAAATAGTACAAATTTACATAATATTTTTAAAGAAACAACGATTAAACTACCATATAAGAGAAATCAATAAAAAAATTTAAATCCTGAAAATTAGGGTTGATTTTTATGAATTAAATGTAATATCACAACCAATAATTTTAAGCATTAATATAGGTACATCAACTATTTTTTTTCTACAAAACACTTGAGTAGAAAAAAAAATTTTTTTAATTAAATAGTCATATAGATTTAAATTTCGCAAATGCTTATGGAATAACAGTTTGTATCGCAAAGTTTCACATAAAAACTTTTAGTTAACATTTTACTTCAAAATTCTTTTTATAACCAAATATTTAGAACTATAATGCAGATGGATATAAAAACTTCAGAAGATCACTTTTTCAAATCTCTATAGATCTTAATGTGGGACTTCATAGGAAAAAAAGATTGCATATCTTTTGAATTATACAATGCCTCATTTCATTATATTTTATGATAATGTAAATAATCTACTTTTCATCACAATGTGCAATAAAGAATGACAAACGACACAAAATTAGTTTTAATTAAAAAAATTAAGTAACTAAAACTTACACTGAGACTGTTTAGGCTGTGGCAGAGAATTAGCCACTATGCTTTGAACTAATGAGCCAGAAGCAATAGCTGGTAACAAACCAGGATGCAAAGGTGGATTACTTCCTTTAGCATCTTTACTTTTCTTTTTGCTTTTCTTCATCTCTGCACTTTCAATAGATTGCTTACCAAGAGCTGATCTATCAACATAGGTACCTTTCATTTTGGATACTGCATGTGAATCTGTTTTGGCATAATGGATTCGCTGCAAATAAAATTAATTTTTAAAATAACTGAAACGTTTTAAAATTTTTAGAGAGCACAACAAAATGACAGTTATTTTATGTGTGTTTAAATTTCTGAAATAGATTTTATTTTCACAAAATATATTCACAAATTTGTTTTAATGTTATAAAAAAGCAAATCTTTTTTTTTTACAAATGACCAAAATTTTAATAACATTAATATAAAATTTATATATTTAAATATGCACATAAATTAACACATTTTTATTGAATGTATTTTCAAAGGCAATAATGTGAAATTATATACATCACTTAAATTTCCATATCATAATGAATAATTATAATAAAATATATTAAAAATAAGACTACACAATTGCACTACGAATTTAAAAGTATTACATAGTCTTGAGCTAAAGATGGATTAAAAAACTTATCACTTTGCATTTATTGTCATACATTAATTTAAATATTTCTAGAAATAAAATATTTTTATTCTGCTTTATTTTGTAACAAAACTCCTCTTTTGAGAATATTGTATAGAATTTAACAGATATAATTTAGCGGTATAATTTTGGAAAAAAGGTATTTTGTATTCAATGTCTGATATTCTAGATTTTTCACACACAAAAAAAAATAAATAAATAAATAAAAAATAAGAGGCAGCTTAAGGGAAGAATGTACTTCTATCTGAAATGAATCTGCAAAATAAGGAGACAAATATTTTCTTTAATTATTAATGTGAACACTAAGAAATGAGAATCAAAAGTTTTTATAAGTTACACATATAGGCTTTATTATAAATAAAATTGAATTAGTGTTCCTTACATAACTAAGTGATTTCTGTAAAAGAAATGTTGTGTTAGTTTTAAATGTAAAATCCTCCTATTTTCAAAAAGGAACATAATTGATGGGAAAATAGATGGATGAAGAAGAAAGTATGCATACTGTCATTGAAATTCTTTATACGGTTGAGAAAATAGAAAAATTACAATAAATAGATCAAAGAATAAATGTACTTTCTACGAAAAAATAATAAAATTTTATGACCCAGTTTGAAACATAATCTCAGAAGAAAATGTTTCAAACTGGGTCATAAAAAAATTCTAGAATAAATTAACTATCACAAGAAACAACATATGTTTATTTACCTTACAATGCATAAAAAGAAAGATATTCAAATGAAAGCAAAAGCTTTAAAGCACCTTCGAGTTAGTGTAATTGATTAATAAAATGAAATAATTTAATTCTAAAGGAAAAAAAAAGAACAAATAAGCAATAACTTTAAAGGATTTGACAAATAAGCTGATAAAATTTTTGTAAGTATATTATTGATCTATGAAGAAAATAAACTATCTATATTACATAGATAATTTATTTATAATGAAATAGACATGAAACTTTAATATTTGATTATACAAAATTTTGGGATCCATTTAGATTCTATTAGAGGTAATACCAAGAAATTGGTGAAAGAGAATAAAATAGTTATGTCAACAATTTTAGATGAACTAATACCATTATATAGTTCAGCCTAATTTCATTCTATTTTTTAAGAATTTATAACAAAAATATTTCAGATATCAGTTTTCATATCTTTTAAAATTAAATTCTGCTTTTCTTATATTAATGTAATAAAATAGTAAATAAAGATCTATTCATTGAAATTATAATATAGATAAATTATTTTTCAAAAGAAAAATTAATCAAATTTTTTTTAGTACCTTAATCAAGTTATAGTAACCAAATTATTTTATATGCTTGTAACCAAATTATTATGTAATTAGTAACCAAATTATTTTATATGCTTGTTTCAACGAAAAAACTAGGAATTAAATTATTTTTCTCTTTTGCAGTTAGTATTTTTATCATTCTAATTAAAATTTTTATGGATACATTACTTATTTAAGATATTACAGCTTACCATAGGCTTATCATAAAAGGAAAATCCCTGCATTGATCGTAAAGCATTTGTAGCACTATTGATGTCTTTAAAAGCAACAAAAGCTTGTCCTCTCATTTTCTGTGTCTTTAAAGCAACCACATCAAGAATTGAACCGAATTGAGAAAAAATAGCATAAAGTGATCTTCTCAGTTCTGCAAAAAATAAATTATTTAAAAAATTGCTTAAAGTTTTTTTTTTATACAGAACATAACTGTAAATGTATGTAATAAAATTTTTAATATTAATCATAATAAAATTTTTAATACTAATTCTCAATTACTATGCTGCAGTACTTTTAAATGCAACCAAATTTTAGGAATGCATTACAAATAATATTTGAAACAAATAGTATACAAGAGGAATGAAAATTAAAGTTACATACACAAATTTTTATATTTTCAACATAAAATTCTCTCTCTCTCAATTTTACCACCTATTTTTTGTATGTAAGTTTTAATAATATTTTGTCATGGAAAATGATGCTTTCCATTTACTTAAAAATATAATATGCAATAGAAACAAAAAAAAAAGTTTTAGAAAGTAGAATAGATATTTAGATATCTTTGAAATAATTAATTTTTAATGAATTCTTTTATTCTCCCAGATATTTAACAATTACAAAATTATTAAATATGTATGAGAGTGTACTTTCCTTTATTTTGGCAATAAAAATGTTTTTAAGTATTACATTTAATGTAATCTTTTCATAATTAGGGTAGTCATAAAAATTGGCAACCAATTTCATGATTTCCTTTTTGTTGTAGTTACCAGCTAATTATTTTTGTAGCAAACAGATTATTTTCAGAAGACACAATTTTATTTTTCCTGGAATGAATTACTTTTTTCTAATCTTATGAATCTTTTGTTACTGACTTATAAGATGGATGCCTTTTAACTCTGTATTTCTGAGATTATTCATTTTACCACATGCAGATTCAAATGAAACTTTTGTAATCTAGGGAATTTTAATTAGAATACATTCATTTTATAAATGTTAAATTTCCCAGATTATTTATAAGCATCTTTTTAAAAAATTATATTAATAGTTCCCTCATAAATATTCTTGTTTTTCCCATTATTTTCAATGACATACTTATAGTTGTAAAAATTTCCAATGCAAGTCAAAAAATTTATCAAATGATTTATTTTTTATGTTTAATGTGTTTGGTTTGAATTCTCTAATTTTTTATTTAAAGTCCACTTTTTTTTGGCAACGTGAATGTTCATGTCATTATTGACTTTTTAAAAGAATTTAAGCAGATTTCTCATGACCTGAAAACAATATTTTTGTTTTTTCAAAAAGTGTTTTTTGTTATCAATTATATTAAAATTTAAGTTTTATTTTGCTTTATATAGATATAAATTTTGCATTTTTATAATAAATGTATGCTTTTCATGTATATATTCTGTTCAGAAATCAAAATAATAAACATGAAAATGAATTTTACATATTAATCATTAAAAACTAACTTAGTTTTATAATTTGGTTTATTTTAATATATATATGCATATATATAAAGCAACTCAAATTTGATTTTATTATTTCCTTTAATTTAATGATAAAGATTTTCCCTTTTTCACTATTATCACTAACTTTCTCATCAAACTTTAATCACAAATTTCAATAATTGTGTAAAATAATGTCAACCAGGGAAAGTTTTGGTAAATGTAACCAAACCGACACTAAATAGTTTTACATTGTTCATTATGAAATATTTAATAGGAATTAAAATTAAAAATAAAATACACAATTAAAATTTGGTACAATTTATTTGCAGGAAATAAAAACTAAATTAATTTTATATTATTATTTTAACAACAAAAGTTATTTATATGAAAAATATAAAAAGTAAAACCTATTTCATAGTAATTAAGTCTTAACATAAGCAATTAATTAAGCACATATTAAATAACATAGTAATTTTCTTGTTAGAATTGATACTTGCATAGCATTGTTAGTTAAATTTCAAATGAAGTTTCATATCATTTTCATGGGAGCAAAATTTTAAATGCCAGAGTTATAAAACTTGGAAAATACACTATCTAATTTGATTATACAGTAGGCAGGTCCCATAATTTTATCATCTTTTAGCATAAAAGGCAGAGAAATAACTATTAGAAACGAACTGTTAGAACTCTTGTTTAATTAAACACAACAACTAGTTTATCTAAGAAACAATCATGCATTTGATACATAATTTTCTATTGTAGACATAAAATTATTGTTTGGCTGCATATTTTTTCCTTGGTAGATAGAATCGTACATTTGTACAATAGTTTATATAAAAGTATCTGGGACGTTTAAAAAATGCAGTTTTACCGACATGAATTTCTTACATTTATATAAATAGCACATTTTGATTTTTTGACAGTATAATTCTTTTTATTTTAACAGCACCCTAATTAAAATAAAGATTAAAAAATTGACAGAACTTTACCTTCTTTCTTGATTCTTTCATTCAAATTACAGATATAAATACTATTATTAGGCCGGATGTCAAGCATGTTGAGTTTTAAACGTAATTAAAAAGAAAAAAGTACGATATATTTTATCAAAGCTTGCGTTAACTTTTATTACAAATATTTTCAAGTTTATTAATTAAGCCGAAAAACGAATTACAACACAAGTATCTCACTCAAATAGTGTGAATCGTAAATACACTTGATGAATTGATCATTACACTTTATTTGATTGATATCACAACAGTATTCCTGCCTAATAAAAAAATACATAAATTAATATTATTTTTATTGATTTTTTAAAAAAGTAATTCAATTTGAAATAAAATTTATATATTTTGAAACATAAATTTATATTTTGTTTGGTATTTTTTTAATTTGAAAACTATTAAAAATATGACACACTAAACTGAAGTGAATTACAAGTTTTGATTTGGTAACCACGAAACCAACCGACTGAACGCTCAACGCTGTAACCAATAACCACGTTACTTCCATCTTCTGCTAGATAAACATTTGGTGCTTGCTCGTCTGTATTTTTGATTTGCGAAAATCTTAGTACGTTGAGGCTGGTTTCATTATATTATTTATAATGGTACTTGATCTTGAAAGCTTTCGCGCAGATAAAGGGGGTAATCCCGATAAAGTTCGTGAAAATCAAATCAAGAGATTTAAAGATCCTGCCCTCGTAGACAAAGTTGTTGATGCTGACAACAAATGGAGGAAACTGCGACATGATTTGGACAATTGGAATAAACTTAAAAATGTATGCAGTAAGGAAATCGGTAAGAAAATGAAAGCTAAGGAACCGGTAGGAGATAATGATGATCTTCCTGATGGTCTTGCATCAGATTTAAGCATTGTATCATCTGATACATTGCAGAAACTCACAGTCACTCAGATTAAAAAAGTAAGCACATTAATGGATGATGCGATATCTAAATGTAATCAAGAATTGTTGAAATATGAAAATATCCGCTCTGAATCTCTCAAAGAGGTTGCAAATTGGTTGCATGAATCAGTTCCAGTTAGTAATGATGAAGAAGAGAACATTATTGTGCGGACTTGGGGTGATACAACCAGCAGGAAAAAGTATTCACATGTTGATTTAATTACCATGATTGATGGAGTAGATAGTGAACGAGGTGCTGTCACTGCTGGAGGGCGAGGGTATTATCTTATTGGCGCAGCTGTATTTTTGGAACAAGCCCTTATACAATTAGCTCTTAGGATGCTATATGAGAAGAAATATAAACCACTTTACACCCCATTTTTTGTTCGCAAGGATATAATGCAAGAAGTTGCTCAATTAAGTCAATTTGATGAGGAATTATATAAAGTAATATGCAAGAGCAGTGAAAAAGGAGATGGTACTGTTGATGAAAAATATTTGATTGCTACTTCTGAGCAGCCAATTGCAGCATTTCACAGAGATGAATGGATTCCTCTTGAGAATTTACCAATTCGATATGCTGGAATTTCAACTTGTTTTAGGCAAGAAGTTGGGTCCCATGGACGTGATACTAGAGGTATTTTCAGAGTTCATCAATTTGAAAAAGTAGAGCAGTTTTGTATAACTTCACCTCATGATAATAAATCTTGGGAAATGTTTGATGAAATGCTTTCTAATGCTGAAGAGTTCTGCAAAGCTTTAGAAATACCTTATCGTGTTGTGAATATTGTATCTGGAGAATTGAACAATGCTGCTTCAAAGAAACATGATATTGAAGCTTGGTTTCCTGGCTCTGGTGCCTTTAGAGAACTTGTGTCATGTTCCAATTGTTTGGATTATCAGTCAAGACGCCTTCAAGTTCGTTATGGGCAAACCAAGAAAATGAATGCTCAAGTTGATTATGTTCATATGCTGAATGCAACCATGTGTGCTACAACAAGGGTAATTTGTGTAATTTTAGAAAATTATCAAACTGAAACTGGAGTTATTGTTCCCAAAATTCTTAGGCCCTTCATGCCTCCTGGTATGCAAGAAGAGATTCCATTTGTTAAACCAGCACCAATTGAAGAAGCAGAAACAAAAAAACAAAAGAAGCACAAAGAAGGGATGAAGATTAAAAATGGTTGCAATTAAGCAAATTATTACTTTTTATATAAAATAAGTTTAAATCAACTGCTTTTTTATTTTGAATAATAATGCTAATTAATGATTATCATACTATTTATTACATTTCAATCTGAAAATATTTTTATTATTATTCATATATTGTTATTAGAAAGGGCAAACATTTAAATATTCCTGAAAAATATCTGATATTAAATGCATTCTACTGCAAATTATTTGTCTTGATCACATTTTTTTATTTATTAATTTTTTACTTCTATTTCACTTTAGAATCTTTGACACAAATGTATTTTATCAAAACAATCTTGTTATTTTTTTTAGAGTTGAAAAAAGTAATGTGCATATCTTTTTATAGAAATAATTTTGTTACAAGATGAATTAATGGTGATTCAATTAGATTACACTAGCTCAATATGTTGTTTCAATTAATATTTTATGTATAAAGTGTTACTAATATTTGCTTATTGTTTTCAAAAGCTTTTTATTTTCTTATAAAACTTATTTGAATTATTTCATAAAAATTTCAATAAATACTCATATGAAGTAAATAATTTTTAAATCTATATTTTATGAAAAACAAAAAACCAAACATTATCAGGTAAAATAATTTGCTAAATTTATCAATAGCAAGTAAATATTTTTACCAAGAAATTAATTTTAAATAATATCTTTTCAAAAAAATAACAAATTACTTTTATTTAATGTTAAAGAAATTGTGGAAATTAATTTCCATTCTGCAATCTAATATCAGTGATTTAAAAAAACAAACTAAAATAATAGCATTTCTTGAGTATACACGTTTTTTCATTTCATTTGTAGCATCTTATATAAGTTGCTTATGTTTGGTTATATTCCAAAACTCTTATATGCTTTTGTAATGTGAAGATAAGTCAATTGTTTTAATAGCTTTGGTAAATAATCCAAGATTTGTATTTCAAATAATATATTAATTACATAAAATATATGTCAAAAAATTTTTTTAAAGTTATTGTGTTACTCATATTAAGCGATAGAATATGTTCTGATTATAATGAATTTCTTTTCAAGAGAAGAAAAACATATTTAACTACTGACTTAAAAATATATAAAAACTATAATTTTTAATATATTTTTTATCTTTATAATTTTTAATTCATCCATATCACATTGGGCTTGTGGATTCACCCAACTGCATTTTATGTAAGGAACATGTTGACATGGATGGTAGGCGTCTTTGGAAATGTTCTGCCCTCCAGGAAGCCCTCACTTCTTCAAAAAAAAAAAAAAAAAAAAACACTTAAAAGACGCTTTCCACTCCTGGAGATACTTCATTTCTTTATTGGACTGTAAGACTTATTATGCTTGAAAAAAACAACTTAAGGACATTAAAAAAATTTTTTTTTTTTTTTCATAACTTTGATATTGTTTGGTCTGGATATGAGTGAAGTATTTTTAATAAGTTGTTTTTTAACTAATTTATCAAAAAATTTTTAATAAGAATAAATATAGGCATCAGCTATTCTTCTTAATATTTCACATGGATCTTTTTATGTTGTTTTAAGCATGAAAGAAATGCTTGATTTGAAAATAAATTCTATTTCATCTCTTATAATCTGAAAAAAATATTTTTAAATTGTCAGAATATCAGTAATAATTAGTTTGATTTTTTCAGTTTCTTTAGATTTCTCTAAAATTGTCATTTTTTTTACATGACAAATTTTAAAGTTTTTAATTGATCTAATATGAAACCTAACGCTGTAAGTGTAATTCTTTGCACTCCCAAGGCACAAGTTTCAATCATTAGGATAGGCAAGGTTGTTTCAGCTTTTCATACCTTTAGTGGGTCAATGAACTGAGTATCTAGCATGCTTGTGAACATCACGTGGAGTTTCACGTTAGGCTGACCACTTAACCAAAACATATGTTTCATACTCATTCCAGGGCCCTTTAATCATGAAAACAAATATGGGTATTTGACCCCCATCGTATCACTGAGTTTAATTCAGTAATGATATAATGTATGAATAAAATCCTTCATAAAATTATTTTCCATATTTTAAGCATTAAAAACTGTGTTTGATATTTTAGCTAAGATAAGTGCTCTTATCCAAAGTATTCTTTCTGAATTTAAGGTATTGAAAAACTAATTTTAATCCAGATATCTTAAATCTTCCAAAAGAATAAAGGAAAAAATGTGTTTAAAAAAAATTCTATAGTAACTTTTTACTAAAAAAAGTATATATTTGAGAATCGTGCTTGTATAAATAAAAATATCATTTATCACTTCTGTGATTTCAATTCTTAATCCAATAATCACATTTCTTTGAGACACGTTATATAGAATTAATATTTGTAGTTTTGTTGAGGTAAAAGAATAATGAAATATTTATCACTCAAATTTTTCTTTTTAAAAGTGAAACATTTTAAAACAAGATAATAGTTATGAAATTAAAAATATTTTGAACATACTAAAAACTGTTTTTCAATTTCATCACCATAAAAATCCCTAAAAAAATTACTATTTACTTTTTTTGTTTAGGAAATATAATTAAGAGTGATTTTAAGTATGGAAAAAAATATTTTAAGGAAAGGAAAAGTGTCTTTATTTTCCCATCTCTAAAATTTAAACTCCATGATTCATTATTTTAAAGATACTATCAAAAATGATATTAAATAATAAATAAATAGTAATTTTTTTAAACTAGAATTAGAAAAATAGATATTAATGAAAGAAAGAATTTATTGGGTAGAATATTTTGCAAATTTTTAGGAATAAAATCTTTCAACGTTCAACAGCTTTTCAGTGTCTCCTGAGATGTTAATGTATCATTATTTATTGAACTGAATAAAGTTTGTCAACGTTCAACAGCTGTAGTCCTCGAGATACCGGGTGAAATTTCGTTACACTTCTGCTTTCCACTCAGTGTAAGAAGGTTATACAAGAAGGTATTGTATGAATTTTTGCAATTCTTCTATCAGCCTATCAATAACACTAATTAAAATAAATTCATTTATTTTCTTTCTTACCAAAGAACTAGTGTAGTGTGAAAATTTATTTGGGATAATTCCAACAACAGAGAGAACATGAAATTTCTTTTTGTTGGAGATAAATCTTGTGTCTCTTTTCAGCATGCTCACAAAAGCAAAGGATTGCTGAAAATCTAAAGGTGCTAACTAGAAATGAAATTTTTAAAGAAAATTAGAATGAAAATTAATGTTTTGTACTGTGGGAAACAAAAATATTTATCAAAATAATAAAAACAGAATTTGTATTTAATAATAATAAAAAAAATAAAAAAAAAGATCAAGATTTATTTCTCATGGCCATCAGAATAAATGTTGACATTCATGTTTCTTTTGTTATAAAATCATGTTAAAAAAGAGAAAAGGTTATTTTCTTTAGCATTCGTTTTTAAATATTGTTATTTACGTTGAATTGCTTTCTTTTCATGGAAAATTATTTCTCTTAATTTATTAATAAAAAGGAAATTACTATGTGTGTTAAACTTTTTGAGAAAAATACTTAATTATAAATAGTGATGCTCTTTTTTGAAAACTTAAATATTAGATAAACAGATCTTTTAATGGGTTCATAAATATTAAAGTGTAATGCATATTTTTATATCTTCCGAAAGTTTTCAAAATTCCTGTGGGAATAAACACGGTTTTTTCCCATCTTATCACTATTCATGAGTATTTAATTGTTACAATTTTTTAAAGAAAGTATATCCACCAAAACTTTTAAATCTTGAAGAATATATGACCGAAGTAAACTGGGTGAGACAATTATGAAATGTGAAATTAATTATATAACACCTGAACGGTTTGCAAGAAGTTCAAACTTTGTGACTGGCCGCAGGACATGTTGGTGATTAGTATGCACATGCACACATAGTTGGCTATTTGCAAATGAAACTGTTATGGTAGGCTTGCTATGCGAATAACAGCAAGATTGCTTCTCAAAGGAAGTTTACGACCTGATTCAACTGAATACAAATGGTTTAATTGTGTCAACAACCAAAAATTTTATTCATAAGTTTGGAAGAATTGGCTGTGTTTATGAGGACAGTGTTGGCGAAATCAGTTGACAAACAATTTTGAAAACATTGGGAAGATTTGAACTGTATTTCAAACCAGCCTGTGGTGAATCTGTAAGTCTTGTGCAATGAAACACTTATAGTTTCGCACAACAAAACACTTATAACCTTTTCAAGAAGGATCCGTTATTAAGAGTATTTTTTGACTTTATTCATACGAATGGAAAATTAAAATGTATCAGTAAAAAAAAGACAATGAATAAAATTGTTTGATGGAGACAAATATCGATGATGAGTTTATCTTAATATAACATAATTATCTCCTCATTGGTGATTTAATATGCTGAGATGTAAGTATACAACTTACTATAAAATCAATCGAAATATTTTTTCCTATTGAAAAAGATGAACAGAAACTACTGATATGTTCTTTTAGACCAACGGTAACGTTTTCAGGTGGTTGTGATTTATAACCCTGGTATGTTTTGTAGAGTGTTTCAAAGGATATCGTAGATAAATGCTTCAGATTCCTTTATTATGTGCTTTTGTTTTGCATCTAAAATAAGAAATTCCTCTAATTCTGATTTTACATTGGATTTTATTATTGGTCTCATATTAACGTTTTATAACAGCTTAAAGTTTCATTAATTATTTTTAGCATTACAATTCCTCAAAATATGTATAATTGCCATCATGTAATTTAAAATATCTTCCTTATTTTTATTAACAGTTAAATAAAACGCAATTTCGTTCTTAAACCTTACATCAGGGATGAAATTAATGCTCTTCTAATCCTTGTATATTAACAGATCTGATCCGTCATGTATGGTTGGATATGTGTAAAAGCACATTTGCTCTTACCACATCAAAATCTATTGAAGAATTGATAACTAAATATAATTATATTGTATCATATGCTCTGCTTGAAATTGCATCATTAATTTGTGATGTAATAATGAAACCGGGTGCAACTGATCTATACAAGCTGATTAAACATGATTTAATTAACCGCGCGGGATAATTATCTTAACAAGAAATTCGTAACTTTTTTTAAGGCAAATGTTAAGCTCGCGCAAACCATCAGAGTTTTCACGAAACATAAGAAATGTCAGATCGAATCAATGTTCCCGATAAACTAAGTAGAACTATTTTTGCAGCGACTGCCAATCAATGTTCAATTTATTTTAGTTTTGTTTGTTTTTTTCGCTCAACGGTCATTTTTTGCACACAAGGGCTAATTAGACCGGGACCTACGGCTTAAAGTGGATTCCGAACCACTACAAACATCCATGCCCAAGGTGGGATTCGAACCCACGAACTGTTGAACCGAAGGCAAGAGCGCTAACCATTCGGCTGCCAGCTCGGCTCAATTTATTTTAGTTGCAGTTTCAGGTGTTTAAGTTCAGAAAGTTGCTGAAATTTCAGACCATATCATCAATGTTACGTCATCTCTTATAGAAAAATTTTCAGCTTCCAAAACAGACGAATCTTTTAAGACTAAAATACATTGCTGACCTCCCAAATTGCAACATTAAGAAAAACAAAAGGTATCACTACAAAAAATTTTTATAGATAGCAAGTTGACCAAGTATCAAATGATTAAATTTATAGACTTCTGTGAAGTGAATTAAACACGTTTGGGATATGATTGAACACCTTTTTCAGACCCTGCCACTAACTTCTTCAGAAGATGCAATTTGGCAAATGATTGATCTGGGATGGAGAGACATTCTTCAAGACGCTATCCGTACTCTCATTGATTCTAAGCCTTGACGTGTTGCTTTGTGTACCGCCGTCCAGGGTATTTCTACTAAACCATAACAAATGTGGAATGTCACATGAAATACCGTATTTATGCGAATCTAATGCGCATCCCCATTTTAAAACTTTAAATAATAAAAAAGTTGTCGGCGAATGTAATGTACATCAATGGTATGATGAATTTATTGAATCTTATTTTATACAACAATGGATTTGTAAATAAACTATCTATTAATGGTATGATAATTTTATTTAAATTTAGATACAATATTTTATATAATAATGAATTTATACATAAAGTAGCAGAACATAGAATTAACCTATTAGTAGGCTATTGTTATCTGAAACAATCATTGTTAATTACCACTACCGTATATACGGTATCTATTTTAAAATATGCATATGAAATCAATCGTAACATTTCTATCTAGCTAACAGTTTCTACAATCAGTGATTAATAGTAAACATCTTTACTCACTAATGTTTTCATCACTGGAATCCCCGCAGCAGTCTTCATCAGAAGCAGTTTCATTTCTTCTTTCCTCATCGTCATCCTCGCCGTTCCAGACGTTCGCACGTCATCTTCACTGCCATTCAATGAATTTGAAATGCAGCATTTCTTGAAAGATTTCACAATGATTGGTGCTTCGATGCTCTTCCAGGCAGCAGAATCCCAGTGAGCAACAATGTGCGGTGCAGCACGCTTAATTTTTCCTGTCGGGGTCAATTCACAGTTTGTCTCACAAAACCATTTTTCGTACTCCGCCCGAACATACCCATTAAAAGGTTTATTTATACTAACGTCCAGGAGTTGTAACACAGACGTCATCCCTCCAGGAATGATAACAAGATCACTACCTAGGCTGTTCATCTGCTTTTTTACGTCGTCGATGAGATGACCACGAAATGAATCCAGACAAAACATTGACGGTGGATTGGAGAGACCACCGGGACGGCGTTCCCATACATTTCGAAGCCAATTAAGCATTAAGGATTCCGTCATCCACCCCTTCTCTTGGTTTCGAATCAGGGCATCATCTGAAAACAGCTTTTCATTCTTGGGGATTTTAGGGCATGTTTTCCATTTGATGATTAAGAAAGGGCGAAGTTTTCACCCGTCTGCTGTTATTGCCAGCACCACTGTTACGCGTTGTTTTTCACACCCCGAAGTTTTAATGATAACTTCTTTAGTCCCCTTCTCCGTAATGGTGTAGTTACGAGCATGGAGGAAGGAACATAAGTTGCGCCGCCCTATTGGTCAGTGATTGACGTATGTGCCGTATCCCCTCTGTCTTCCAAAACATTTACACTAAAACCTTCTGTTTAGTATATTAAGACTCTTGTTGAATTTGTTGTTATTCGGAGTTTCCTAATTTTAAATAATCATTATAAAAGAAAAATTTCATATTGTATTATATTATATTAAAAACTCATCGATAAAATATTTATTTAAAGGAGATTACAATTTTATAAGTTTAGAAATACATTTAATTATTTTCCTAGCTAACAAATTCCAATATTTTAAAAACAAAAGTACTGAGTTTTTAACATTACATTACTATTAATCAAATATCATATTTAAGATGATGTTTTTATCTTATATAAATCTGATTAAATATAATAAATCAAGATTTATTGAAATTTAACTTTATATATATTATTTAGTTTCTATGTTTCTTACAGTTGATTTTATATTATAGTTTTTTTTTCCTTTACATTATTCAACGAAATTCATTTACAAATTATTGATAATAAAACCTTTTTTTCTAATATTGGTCTAAAAATACACCAAAGGAAAATTACTTTTACTATATTTAATACTTTTATCATAAGTAAATTTATATACAGAAACATAATTCTTTCTTATAGAGTAAAAAATTATAACCAAATAGTAGAATATTGCAGGCAAGGATAAAATCACAGGGAATAACATGTGTAGGAAACCTTGCTACTGAATATCAATAAAGAAAAGAAAAATCATGATTATAAATATAATAATATGATATTTATTTTAATTCAGAATATTCAAATGTTTATCACAAAGTCAATAAAAAAACGCGCCCAAAATTACTTTATTGAAGTATATAATATTAATAATTAGCAAAAATACAAAATAAGCACTTAACTGTGAATTT
This sequence comes from Latrodectus elegans, assembly GCA_030067965.1. NCBI lineage: Eukaryota > Metazoa > Arthropoda > Arachnida > Araneae > Theridiidae > Latrodectus > Latrodectus elegans. The sequence goes on along the minus strand of CM057822.1, from coordinate 67,978,278 downwards.
AATTGTGAATTACTTACTATTTTTAAAAAGTTACTGTGTGTAACTTTTTTAAAAATAGTAAGTAATTTAGATCACTTTTATTTCAGCGTGTGCAATTTAAAAGAAAATAATGTTTGCCTATACTGTGTCTTCCATAAGCAAGTACTGTTTCTCTTAAAAGACAGAGTGGGCGCGGTGTCGTCTGCTAGCTACCTCACCAACTCTCATGTTTCACGGTTAGAACTGCTCTTCTTATATTCCTTCCTACATGGTTACGAGGTATATCAAGCCAAATTGGCGTCTCGTCAGCTTTGCCAATTTGTCCCATTGAAAAATTCTTTTCCTCCTGAAGTGTGATGAAATACCGCTGAAATGTTAGTAGTTTTCCCTTAAAATCTGCTAAAAGCTTTTGGCATATTGTTGTACGGCGTCTTAGAGATAAGCCCATCCGCTTCATAAACCGATCTACCCATCCACGGCTAGTCTTAAACACTTGTTTCGGTATTCCAAGAACACCAGCCTCCTCTTCTGCTTTATTTCTTATTGTGTCACTAGTCACAGTTTGTCTATTCTTCCTTCTTTCATGTACAAATTCCAAAACTTTTTCTTCAATTTTAAGATGTCTTCCTTTGCAAGGGCCAGTGAATTTCTTTCTACTGGCTTTAGTTGCAAATAGTACCCATTTCCGTTGCCGCCACAAGCGAACATTGCTGTTAGCTATGTTGAATTCTCTCCCCGCCTTTCTGTTGCCATTTTTTTCAGCATCAAGAACTACTTAAAATAAAGACTATTTGAAAGTAGCGTCATATGATATTCTTCTCTGTTTGCCCTCCATTTCGTGACTACGAACTCTGCAGTTTGTCTACTCTATGCAATAATGTGTCAATGATAAATGTAACGGTATACGTAGTCGAGAAATACTGGTAATGCATTAATCTGGTAATCCATTGTTACGATTTAAATTTGGTGTACGATTTAAATTTGGAAACTGCTAACTTTGCACTCGAATTTAATGCGCTCCCCAATTTTGAATATTACATTTGGCCAAAAACGATATGCATTAGCAGAGGTGTAGTGACAAGGGGGGGGGCAAGGGGGTTATCATGCCCCGGGTGCAGATTTCAGAGGAGTGCCAAATCATTTCAAAGATAAACAAAATTTTTCAGAAAATTTCAATCTTAGTTTTAATATAATATTTATTTCATTCGGTGAAATAAACTTGGCATTTTATAATTATTTTGTCATGTCCACGGAAAAATAAAAAAATCCACAGGAAAGAATCAGATTTGGAACTAAGAAGTTGTTGATAAAAAATATATGAGGAAGAGCTGCAGAAGATAGCTATCTCAATGGCAGGAGATTGCCATTGAAATATTATTTGACGTGCTAATTTCAATTTCTCATAAGAGATTAAATCCTTTTATTTAACAAGCAGTATTTCATTAATATTTTTGATTTCCTTTTATGATGAAAAATAGAAAAATTTAATTTTATTTTGACTATTATAACGTAAAAAAATAACTTAGAAAAAGAAAATTCCATATATATATATATATATATATATATATATATATATATATATATATATATATATATATATATATATATATATATATATATATATATATATATATATATACGAGAGTTACTCTAAAATTTTTGAGATACACGCAGACAAGAATTTACAAAATACAAATAATGGTTTAATTTTAAAATACAAAGTATTTTTTAACACAGAAGACGATTTTTTACTAACTTACTTCAACTTGTTTAGCGTAGAATAAATTTTAAACAAAAGAGAAAATGGAGTTGACACGAGAACATTTTCACGCTATGATTTTCTATGATTTTAAAGCAGGATTAAATTAAGAAGAATGCGCTCAACGGTTGCAATTAGCATTTGGTGATGAATATCCAGCTCGTGCTACTTTATTCAGATGGTTTAGAGAATTTAGAAGAGGTCACAATTTTCTTCAGGATGAAGAGCACACAGGAAGGCCGCCGTGGGCAGCAATCCCGGATAATGTGTCTGCCATACGAAAAATATTAATAGATGATAATCGCTATACCTATCAAATGATACAGAAGGAACTTGACATTGGATCCGCAGACATATACAAAATCATTCATGAAGAATTACATATGAAAAAAGTAGTTTGCCTTTGGGTTCCCCATAATCTAACTGAACACCAAAAAGAGGAATGTGTCAGAATCAGTTAAGAAACTCTTAAATTGCTAAATGATGGGGGCCACCGCATCATTTCTAAAATTGTAACAGGTGATGAAACGTACATACCGTTTTTTGACATTCCAACACGTCAAGAAAGCAAAGTATGGTTCTTTGAAGATGATCCCACGCCGACAATGGTGAAAAACAACGCGCACTGAAAAAAGTGATGTATACCATTTCCTTCAGAAGTACGGGATTGGTCAAAGCCATCAAGTTGGAAGGAGAGAAGACAGTAATAGCAAACTGGTATACCACTAAATGTCTTCCTGAAATTCTACAAGAACTGAATGTTAGGGGACTAATGCTTCACAATGACAGTGCATCTTCACATACAGCCGGATTAACAATTGAGTTTCTTAAGCAAAAACAAGTTAAAGTGATCGAACGTCCGCCATATTCACCTGATCTAGCTATGTGTGACTTTTGGTTATTCTTTAATCTAAAAAAGAACTTACGTGGACGTCGTTTTCATTCAGAAGAAGAGATTGATGTGTATGTAAATGCCATTTTTCATTTATTCTAAGAAATGAATGGCTTGAGGCATTTAATCTGTGGAAAATTCGTCACAAAAGTGCATTGATACTGGAGGAGACTACTTTGAACACACCTAAAATTTTGTAAGTATAACTTTAAAAACCTAGTTGTATCTCAAAAATTTCAAAGTGACCTTTGTATATATATAACTGAAATATTATTAATGAAAACTTATAAGAATTTAAATGTGCTAATAGCATCAGAAAAATAAAGTTTTATTTAAGTTATCAAGAAGCGATATAGAAAGATTAAATTTAGTTGTTATTGAGACTTCGGTAATTTATATTATCCATTGTCCAAAAATATAAAAAAATCTTTGTATTTTTATCTCCGGCTGTATTGTAGGCTTTTAGCCTAGTGTGGCATTATACTCGTGAGAAAATTCCAGCTGAAACGTGTTTCTTATTAGTGGTCCCCTTTGTCCCAAATATTGTATCCGGCATGGAGGAAGGAACCTCCCTCCATGGTGTTCGGCACCAGACTGACCTTCAAAGATGGGGGGGGGGGTTCATAATAAAGCAATACAATATACCGCGTAGGGAATTGTCTTCTTGAAATCGAAATGGAGGGGATTGAGAATTAATTACTTCCAAATTCTAGGAAAACACAAACTTTCTTTCCTTTTTTATAGTTTACACGATTAGTATTTCGTTTGTTCTCAAACAAAGCTTCATTGTAAACAAAAATGTAAACTTTTTGAGAATCTAATATTTAAAATATTATTGCCGTAAGGTGCATTTTCTGCCTACTGTATATTCTTTCGATTTGAATATTTATTTCATATTTTATCTGGTATAAATATTTACTAACTTATGCTTGCAGAGTTTCGAAAATCAAATATTAAATTACCTATTAGTTATAAAACTATTAATTTAAAAGTAATTTATTTAATGTTTAAATGTTTTTATTTGGAGAAATAATTTTTATTTGACTCAGAATTTTGTCGGCTTTACATTATATTGAAAAATTCTTTTTTGAAATGATAGAAGTTAAAAATCTATATATTTTTTCTTTTTGTAAATGTCTTTTTCTTTTTAAATGTTTTTTTTTCTCTTTTTTGTATGCTTAAATATACAGAATATATTTCTTATAATTAATTAGTTCAAAAAAAATTTATATAAAAACAAATCTTTTGACTTGAAAAATTCGTTCCAGAAATTTATAAAGAAATCATACTTATTTCTCATTATACATTGTAAAGTTTTAAAAATAAGATCGTTTTTAAATAAAGTAGATTTATTGAAAAAAAAAAACCTTTGATATTGCATGAACAGCATTTCCAAAATGATTCATGATAGAAATTAATTTTGATTTCAATAAAAATTAGCACTTATTTTAATAATAAAATAATTTTTAATAACTTAAAAAACAGTTATATTTAATGCCTTAAAAATACGAAGAAAATTTTTATTACTATGTTAACTGAGTGAAAAAAAATTTCTTTAAATATAATAATGCGTTTAACAGTTAAAATATATCATTTATCTCAGCAATTGTAATTCTTGTTGCTAATTCGAATCAGAGGAAAACTTGAAAGAATAATATAGAGTGCATCCGTTTGGAGAGAAATATAATTTTTAATAACATAATATATATTGTTTGGGTGAAAATTTCTGATTATCAAAAATATACATAAAATTTTACTTGAATTTGTGTGTTTTAAATTTTTGATTTAAGAAATTTGCAAAATATTTATGTTGTCTATATTAGTGTTCCGTTGCTTATATGAAATTTGCATTGATTTGCAAATTTGCATTGATGGCATGATTTAGTTATCTAAATTGAAATCACAGGGAAAAGCTTATTAACAAAGATCTACTGATTTTAGAATCAGAAAAATTGGTTTTATGATATAAAAATGAAATATTATAAATTATCAATAATACGTTTTGTGATTTAAATTTTTTACATAAAAAATAATTTTGGTTTACATTAATGGTCTGAATGATGTAATTTAAAAAGCTATTTTAAATGTGAAATTTCCTATAAAGTGTTTGTTTTTCGGTAGAATTTTTCTGAAATATATATATATATATATATATATATATATATATATATATATATATATATATATATATATATATATATATATATATATATATATATATATATATAAAAGAAATGAAATTTTCAGTTTAATCTGTGGTAAATGAAATGTTTAAGAAGATATTATCATTAAAATCAGGTGAGCTGATCCTAAATTAGAGGTGTAAAGTCTTACCCAATTATTATTTTGCAATAAATATCGAAAGTTCGTAAAGTTAGTAATATTATAGAATTTTTGAAAATTTGTTAAGTTATAGCATACAATTCAACACCTAATGATCAACAATTTGTAAAGTCTTTCATAACTAAGATAATGCCCAATTAATAGGGAATAAAAATGTTTGATTGCTTCATTTGGTTAACAACTAGAAAAATACATTTAAAAATTTTAAGATATTGTTAAGGAAATGTTAAATCATACAAATCAATTTTCTTAAAAGTAAAAAATTAATTGATAAATAAATATCCCGACTTCAAAATTGTAATATCCGGATCAAGGCATACAGTGCCCATATCTACTTTCTTTACCGAGGGCCCTGGGGTGCGAAGCATATGTCCTGTTTCGGTGGTCAGCTCAAACCGAAATCCCATGTGTTTAGCTCCCAGGCATGATTGGTCTTCAGTTAATCAACCCACTGAAAAGACGAAAGGTTGAATTGATCTAGCTTGGGAATCGAATCTTGGCCCTGTGCCCTGGGAGCGCTAAGTCACATTGTTTAACAAATGTAGAAGTTTGGGTCAATTTTGTCATACAGATTTCCATGAAACAGAATTCTATGGAGAAATGTGGGACTGAATGATGTTATTCAGTATTAGAAAAAAATTAAACTTAAAACTCCATTAGAACTTCCAACATGCCTTATCTCATAAGGTGAAGATAGAGAGAACAAGAGGTAGCCATTCAAATATTTTTAAATATCTGTATCAATTGCAAGCTGTGAACGTTCATTCAGCAAAATAAAATTAATTTAGACTTATTTATAATTCACCATGAGTTAAAATCGTCTAAGTTTTTATCTTAAGTGTAGAAGATTTAACAATCTTAAGTATAGAAAAAGAAAAATTTTAAATGATCAACTTTGATAACGTAATTGATCAATTCGCTTCAGCAAAGGCAAGAAAAATGTGAATAGTGTATTATATATTAGATTTCAAATAATTACACATATGCTTATATCTATGATACGTAACAAATTATTTCATGTTTAAAAAATTTGTATGTTTTTTTAAAAATAATTGTATTAGTGTATAAAATCAATAATATCTTTTTATAAATAATTCTAAATCTTATAAGTCCGATTCTTCTAATGACACTTTTCCGAATCCAATATAAGTGTTATTTTTTTTGATAAATTAGTATTGAATTTTGTTTAAATTTAAAGCTTTGCTTGAGAGTTTAAATTAATATATTTTCAATTATTTTATAATAGGTATAATATTTACATTGTAATCTTATTACACTTATTAAACAATGTATTATATATCGTTATATTATTATATATCTCTTGTTATACTTAGTACATTTTATTCCCATATTTATATTGCATTACTATTTTTTTCAACGGGACGCCAAAAAAGGTATTGTACCCGGGCGCCAATTTCGTTCACTACGCATTAGATTCGCGTAAATACGGTACCTGTTCAATTTTCTCCTATTCTTTCTTACTACGTTTCATTTTATTTGTATTTAATAGTGATTGTTATTTAATTGTTAACTGTTTTCATGAATCCTTTTTTTAAACATCAATTGTGTGTAACCAACACATACTAACACCAAATGTACGAATCTGTAATACAGAGTCTTACTGTGTAGGAGCCTGTAAGAACTTTCTTTGTATAGAAGCTTAATTTCAATAAATGCCGAAACGCCGGGCAGTGGGTTCACATGAAAGGTGAGGATTCGCTCCCGGTGAGTGGGAAATAAATCCTGTTAACCTTAAATATAGTTCAGGATCCCCCAATATCACTGTTTCAACCTACTAAACTGGCCCTGTTCTTGCTCTGTATTATGTATATCATTTTGAAATACAGATCACTTATTCTCTCTCTGTTTGCCGAGTTTTGTTACTTTCTGGCAACTCCTTCTTGCTGTTGAATTTTCAATGTATTTTTCACGGCAGTGTATTTTTCATTCATATTCCTCTTCCCTCTGAATATATATATATAATTTCCACGAACTTATTATTCAATTGTCAAACTACAATAAGGATTTACAATTTTTTTTACTTATTTAATGCATATAAAATTCACATCGGTAGGAACGCCACCCTGCTAAAAAAAAAAAAAACTAACATTTAATATTAAGAACCAAAGCATATCTTCCAAAAATTGCAGTAATTTTAAAATTAGAAAGACATTTAAAATCGAAAAGATGGAAGTGAATTTCTACACATTTAATTGAGGTCAGTTACTTATATTTTGAAATTATATTAACGGTACTCTCTTTACCAAGCTAATTAGGCTGGCGAATGGTTAACGCTCTAGTCATCGGTTCAACAATTCGTGGTTACGAATTAAACCTTGGGCCTAGATGCTGGTAGTGGTGTGTGGAATGTACTTTAAACCATTGGTCCTGGTCTAATTAGCCCTCATGTGCAATATATGACCGTTGAGTGACCAATTAATTTTTTTAATAAGTGGCTTTTAACTTATTTTTGAATGATTAGAAATAGAAATAATGAAGGAAATAGTATTTCACAGAAGGCATATTTTAGAAGAGACATTGTTGCAGCTTTTTGAAAAGTTGCAAAAATATTTTCATCATTGAATAGCTTAAATTGCGAACGATATAGTCATAGGCATTGTTCAAATGAAAACTGGTTTGACATAAATTTTGTCAAGTTTTCAGATTTTATCTGTATAAAACAATATCCATTTAATATAGTTTGAATAGATAAACCTATCGTTAGTTTCTATACTTTATGATAATTTTCAAAATATGCATCTTGAAATTTACTTCAGTTTGGCAAATAAACTATTATTTACTGAATTTTTCTTCATAATGAAGTAACGAATTATATTGTGAATGATCTTTAAAATCAGTATTTAAAATCATATGAAAAAATATCATAAAAATTCTTTTTAAATATTAATGGCATTATAGAATAAAAAGATTCACCATAAAGTAAGGAAATTAATGATCTAATGAACAATGCATCGCATAAGGCTAATGTCTTCAAATTTAAATCGTAATTTTTCTATAGGATCTTATGAGATTGATGATTTTAAATTTGGAGGAAACTTAAAGAAATTCAATTTTTTTGAATTTAATTCGATAAGCATTAAATGTATCAATTTCTATCCTTTTCTCATGAAGAAAAAAACAAATGGATGTACATCATTGATAGTAAGGAAAGCTTTAATTTTGAAAGAGAAAAGTTTTAATACACATAATATTACCTAGTTAAATATTTTATATAAACGTTGGACGAAAATGGTATTAAATGATAATCTTAAAAATTCTAAATTCGTGAGCATTAAGAGCTATGAGGCAGAAAACTATTTATGTTTAATGCGTCAGTCTGTGTTTACCCACCCGCTACTTAAAATTGCAACATTTATTTTACCTTTGAACACGATTTCTAACACTATACATGTTTTCTCATATTTTATCAAGGTTTTTTTTATTTCTATAAGCCATTATTTTCAAGCTTTATTGTTGTCAGAAATTTTCACTCATTTCAATAAAATATTTTGTCAAAAATCTAAAAAAAGAATCCAATATTTTTCACTTCAATCTCATTTATCCGATCTCATCAAATAATAAAATGCTTCTTGTTTTACTAAAATGCAAGAAAAGAAATAGGTTTGTTAACCCCTTGACTGACGAATTAAATGGAATTTGATTTGACATTTTTAAAAAAAAAACTATTTAATTTCGCTTAATTGAACTACACCATCAATTTACACCATCATCCTCACTTTCATATAATGCATCCGGCTTATACATGTTACGGGGATTATTTATAATCTTTACTAAACTCAAATATTGGGTAGTATAACATTCACCGTGCGAGACTTCTGCTAAACTGAACTCTTACTTTCAGTGTGCTTTTTTAAATGAGAATCGTCGAACGAGTGAAGCAACTATGTAATCTAATTGTAACTTGCACGGCGTCCGCCGAAAGAAGCGCTTGACGAGTCTGACTCGTCAAAGTCTGTGATGGCCCAGGAAATCAATGACGAGTCAGACTCGTCAAAGTCAGTCAAGGGGTTAAAAAAGTGTTTTTCATAGAATAATACCAGGTAGTTTCATTCACTCTGTCTTAACTCTAGATGTTAATGATTAAAAAAAAATGCTAATGATTTTTATATCATAAAATTAAAAAAAAAATCTAACTCAATTTGTTTGTTAAATATAATTATCAAGTTCATTATTTTAACAAAAATGCTGAATTGTTTAATTAGGAAATCTGAATAGAATAACACACATTATACTGCCAGCCAAAACAATCTTTTTGTAGTAAGTAGATAATCAATTCCAAATATTTATGAATTTGTCATGAAAAAGTATAAACAGAACTCTTCTTTAAAAAAAATATGAATAATTTATCTAAGTAACAATTATGAATTTGGTTTTTCTGTTGAGCGCAAAAATTATTTACCGATATTCTTTTTCCTGTTCGATGGCATTTTACATTTGTACCGAAAATTTTACTATACAGTGTTGAATTTTATTAACAGACAGCATTAGAAATTGAAACATACTCCATTTTTTGTAGATTACAATTATCTGCCTCATCGTGGGGAGAGTTAACGGAGTTAATCTCTAACATAATCACAGAGATACTTTTGAATTTATACATTACAACATATTATAACATAAATTTAAGTGCATTTGATCCTTATCATGGCAGGAGTTTAGTTAATACTGTACACACACACATCAAAAATGATTGAATATTTCATACACATAAACTTACAGCATTAAAGAACTCAGTTGTAGTTAGATTAAAAAACACTAACTGTTATAAACTTCTGCACATTTTTTTTTGAAATTGCAGACATTAAAAATTTAAAGAAATTATCATAAGTAATTCTTAGCAGTAGACAGTAAAATATAAAATACAAATCAGTAGATGATATAAGAATAAAGCAAATTTTAGCTTGACTTTAAAGGCGCTTTAAATTTTTAAGTTGCCAAATATTAAGGATTAAAATTTATAAACCTTATGTCAATTGATAAATGTTTTATTCCATTAGTCAAACACCTTTTCCTATCAAATGATTTTAATTTTTGATTCCATTTTTCCTTTGAATTTTTTGTGTTGCTTTATATAAACACTCTGAAATACTCAGATTATTGCTGTTATGTAGTTTGTCATTGACAAAATATAACAATAAAACATGAATTTTTTTTATTGTTTATTGTAACAGAATTACTAAATGCTACCAGAACTCAATGATATATTTTATTTGGTATGACATGATTTAGATAATCTTTTGACAAAATTTTGATTTGTAGCTTAAGCACTTTATTTTTTTATTTTACGAAAACATCCTATAACTGAAATTATTTAACTAATTACAATTTTATTTTACATAAGACTAATATATGTTAAAGAATTGACTTCATTCTATACAGAGTAATAAAAACATTAAGAATATGAATACACTGTTGTCAGAACTTTAAAAAAATTATAAGTGAATAAGAAGAAAAGAATTCAGAAATCTTTCAAAACGTTTATTTACTGATATAAATAATATGGCAGAGAGAATACAAAATAATGAAATATTTATTGAAAGGTATTTGAAGATTCACAATTTTTGTTCACAGAAATTTTACAACTATCCAAGAGGATTTTGATATTATTATGGCAAAAGAAAAATATTTCTCTATCATAATCCCAGAGATACTCTTGAATTTATACATATAACATAAATTTAAGTACATTTGTGCTATTTTTTTATTAGCATAATATTCAAATGAAGAGATTCAAAAAAGAACATTCCTCACAATAAAAGAAATTAATTATTTTCTTTTACTGACATAAAAATCAGGAAACCAATAGGGTGCAAATTCTGTTACCTAACATTGATATAAGAGAATGTTTTCTGGAAGGATGACAATGACAACATAAAATGCAAACAGGAATGAAAATTATATAAAGGGTCTGTAAGATAAGGAATATGATTATGATATATTCATGATATGTGCTAATACAAAAATTGTGCATTTTGTTATGTAATAGCATACGGTGATGGTAAAGATATGAATCCTTATTGCACGATAATTAACAATGAAAAATGTTAGTTTGTATAAAACACTTTCTTTTAACTTATATCAAAATCACATTGAATCAAATTTATTTAGGCTATCAAATATCTAGACATTTGATGCAGTTGAATTAGCATGACTTTTTAGAACAATTCCTTTTGATATGAAAATTTCTAAGTTCCCATTTTGCTACTGGAAGACTCGCAGAATTTTTAATTCTTCTTTTCGTTTAAAAATGTGCACAAACATACATCAAAGTTTATAAATATTTTCCCCAACTAATCATGGTTCGAAAGAGGAAACATTTCAGAATTTGAGTTTTATATAAACATATAAATTCAACATTAAATTTTATTCACTGTACAAATACTAATATCTTACCAATCTAACATTAATTAGTCTTCAAATTACAAAATTTTTTCTTACAAACAGGATTATTTCACATGAACAAAAATCAGCTACTTAGATCAACAATTTAAAATTAAAAAAGAAAAAAAAATCAGCACATGGTTTTTCTCAACTTTTTGAACCTTAATAAATGTTTATTTTATCAAAATTTTGCAATACATATGTTTTGATTTTCTTGCTGGTTGTTCTAAAGACATTCATTAAATTTTCTTTTATGGGAATTCCAAGATAAACTTTATGTGCGAGTTAACTTAGCATTTTGTAAAAATATTAATGATATATTTTTATACATGATCAAATATGAATCCAAAAAATTTCAAATTTGTAATTTAATTTCAGGAATTTTTAGTTACATAATTTCTTAAATTACCAAAAAAAAAGTCCTACAACATTTATTATCAATACAAACATTTTAACACTACAAAAATTGATAAAAATGCTTAAAAAGTTATGCGTAGTTTAAGTGTAAAAAATAAGAATAAGAAGCAACATGATTTACGTCAACTTAGAAAACGTAAACATGAATTACAAGTGTGTTTAATTTATGTGAAGTTTTGATATTAAAAAATTATACCTATGAAATAGCTTTTTTACTATTTTTATTCTCTGAAGAATACATAATAAATATTAATTTAAAATTGCTAGTCCATAAATTTCTCGATTTTTATTCAAAATATTTAAATCTAATATTTCAATTCATCTTATAAATAGCTATTACTTGGTAATTTAGATTAAGTCTTATTTTAAAATTATGTAATTTTAGTTGTAAAAACATTGAAATAATAAATATTAATTTTTTAAAATATCTTTTGGTTTTAAACTTCAGATATGAAAATTTTGGACACAAAAAAATTTAAAACTGGGATACAAAAATTTAAATCTTTTTAAATGGTAAATGAAGTTTGTTTCTGTTACAGGTTGAAATGAAAGCACTTTTTTACACATTGGGACAAAAATGTATGGAGTAAATCAGTTGTAATTAAAGTTTCCTCCCTATTATTACCAATAAAATTAAATATAATAAAAATTAATATTTATTTTTTAATTAATGAATAAATAATAAAATGCTATGTAAATTCCTATTTTAATTAAAATTATCTTGCTTAAAATACTTTGTTATTGAAAAAAAAAACGGTATACAATAAATTAGTTGTAACAAAAAATTTCTATATAACAAATTATTTCCAATGAAAATATAAATTAGCATGATATAAAACGATAAAAATAACATTTTTTAACTTATAATTAGAGAATAAATAAAAATATATTATTTGAATACCAAAACAATGAGAAGTACCTAACTTAAAAAAAGTTTTGTTCATATATGCATTAAAAAAAAATACCAGGTTCTTAATTTAATATCAAACAAACCTTAAGATATATTAGAAACAAATATATATTTAATATTTTTGTTTCTGTTTTAAATATAAATTTTAACAAATGTTTTAAACAAGATTTTTTACATAAAAGGTATTTAAACAGATTTCAATACATTTATATAAAAATGCGAGATTTTATTTCAGTTTCCTTAATTATAAAATACTTGTGTTACAATTACTTCACAGCATATTTATGTAAATATAATCATTTAAGTTTTATTAAATAAATGTTAATTTCTTTATTCACAATTAAAAAAAAAAGCAAAGCATATAATTTTAAAAAATAAAAATATTTTTCAATCTTGCACGTAAACTAAACTTAAAAAAAAAAAAAAAAAAAAAAAAAAACATTAAAAATTAGTTGGCAACCCTATAGTAAATTGAGATGCAGGATAATTAATTGTAGGTATAGCAAATCATGATATATTCCAGGAAGTAGCTTGGAGGGCAATAGTAGATGAAATGTTTTACAAAACATTTAAGCTTGAACATCAGTACAAGCTTATGAGCATACAAAATTGATATTTGAGATCTTGCACCAATGTTATTATTTTCACCACAAAATACATGTCAAATACATCTTTTCAACAACCACAGATTATTTAGAGCAGATAAATCTGTGATATGTAAACTACAGTTTGAAATTTAATGATAGAAAGTTGATGAAAAATGGTGATTTGTAAATGGGAGAATATTATATGAAAAAACAGAGTTTGAAAGACAGACATATGTTTTAACCAATAAATAAATAGCAGATTTATTCATAGGAGATATAGGTATTTATGGTAAAAGGATTCTTAAAGATGAATGCTAAAAGCCCAAAATAATATAAAATAGAATATAAGTTACTTTCTGATTTTTAATTTCATAAATATGAAATTATTTTGCTCTCTTCTATTTCATTTTTTATGATAAAATAAATAGTTGTCATTTCAAAAACACTACTCTTAGCTATGTAATTTATGACATTTAATGACTGTCGTTTAGTTTATTGATACAAATTCAAAAAGGATCAAATTTCAATCAATATGAAATTATTCATTCATATGTAATAGTATAATTGTCCTTTGTACAATTTTTAATACATAAATAATTATATAAAATAAATCCATACAATAATTACGAAATGCATGCTTTGACTTGATTCTCAGTATCTTAAATAATTAAATCTTCTGAAGGAATCAATTCAAATTTTTTTCATTACTATTTTTTACATATTTACAAGAGTAATAAATGATATTTTGAGAGTTCAACATTTTAATTTTTTTTATTAAAATTAACTTGACTTAATAAATTTAACATCATATGTTACAATTTTATAACCTACAATTATACACTATAATCAATATTTTTTTCATTACTATATATATATATATATATATATATATATATATATATATATATATATATATATACATACATATATATATAATATAAGATTTGTTGGTGGTTTTTAAGTACTGATCGAAACTTTTGCATACTAAACATAGCAAGTTTTTATTTAAACTTACAATTAAAACAATAATTATAACTGCCAGTCTCAATAGTTAAAAATTTCTTAATTGGTAAAATATAGAATTGAATTAAAAATTTTCTACCTCTTCTTAACTTCAAAGTAGCACCAAGTGAAGAGGAAATACATATCAAGAAATGCTAAATAATACAATAATAGTTTTGATGTAGCTTATTATCACTTAGATCATCCTTATGAATGATAAATGAAGCTAACTGTATAAGCATTGTAGAGCTACCTTTTACTAGAAATACTCGATTTTTTGATAATTTAATTTTATATTTAATTAATATGTCTCATTCTAAAGATATATTATATTTTAAATTAATTCACTATTGAAGAATATAAAAAATGTAAAATAGTAATTGCACTACATTTTAACGGTTCCTAAGATAATTTAAAATCATTTCTTGTAAAATGAATTCTTAATTCATGCAAATCATGAAATTAAGCAATTAATAAGATTAAATTTTCCAAAAATTTGGGTTTATATATTATTTTTAATTACATGATTAAAAGTACTTTTGAAAATACAAATGATTACTTAAGAATCAATTACAAAAATTATGATTGATACATCTGTTTAAAATTGTATATATACAGGCTTATTTAATAGAAGGACATGTAATTTAACTTTTAACATAATATAAAAAATATGATATGTAACATTTGATATAAATCAAGATATGATTTATCAAACAGATATGAATTTAGAGAAAATTTTGAAAACTTGAATATTTTATAATCTCTTTAAAATATTATAGAAATGTATATTTTAATAGATATGTTAAGCAATAATCAAAGGCTAATTTGTAAATCTATATTTTGATATAACGATATTTACATGTATGTATAACTATTAAAAGTATTCATCTGCTCTAAAAAATCTGTGACTCAAGAAATATATCTTGAAAAGCCCAATCAGAGATTCTCTACTATCACACATGGACCATTGTTTAATATGCAGTCACAAATGCATCAATCATCTTCAGCACTGTACATCCAGACTAGTTGGCACAGACACATAAAATATAACAATCAAACAACAATGTCTGAGTCAGCAAGGCGGGTGGTACCTTTTTAGTTACGCCTCCCTCTTTGCAAGGCAAGGACATAGAAACTGGTTCTGTTCAAACATGGAAAAATTGCATGATGTAGTAAATAGTTGCAAGTTCAATTATTAAGTTATAAATACTATGAGCTTTGGTGTAGCTAGATCCTCCACATTCATGGTTTAAATCTGCCTCCTACAAAAAAAGAAGTAACTCTTAATTTCATCATTTCTAGCAACATAAAAAAGAGGGTACAATCACAGTTTACAATAAAGATTTAAACAATGATTATATATATATATATATATATATATATATATATATATATATATATATATATATATATATATATATATATATATATATATATATATATATACATATATATATATATGTGTGTATATATATATATTAAAATAAATACATAGCTAAATAAGAAGTATTAAATTAAGGAGCAATATGTAAATTGATAGCACTACAATTGGAAATGCTATTTACAAAGAATGTACAAATACATATTTGAAAAAAAATTTACAAATTATATTGCTATAAAAAATATAAATAATGATTTGTACAATACAGTATATATATATATATATATATATATATATATATATATATATATATATATATATATATATATATATATATATATATATATATATATATATATATACACACACAAATAAAAATAGCAACAGAATTTTTTGGAAAATAATATCTCAGAGTACAAGTAATCAGATGGATATGCCAATCAGTTTATGGTACAGACTATGTCAAGAATACCAAACTATCTTTTTTAGCCAATTACTATAATATATCCAAAAATATAATAAATACAATTATATAATGTAATATAATTATAAAGGAATAGAATCACAGCTATAACTCAGTTTATATAGTCTCATGGTGAACTAATGTTTATTATTTTTAGAGGACTTTAAAATTGAAATCATTTTACAAAATGATCAAATATTTCATTTTATCTATCTGTCTATATATATGTTATACATAATATCCTATTGCACAGATAAATTGTGTTAGAGCAGGAGATGCATAGAGCGCATATGTAAATAATTCACTTTACAGTTAATTTTTTAACAGTTTTTATTTAATCTTCAAAGCAATGACAGGCATTATTTGATTTAGGGAACAAATGAAAAACTTTATCAGATTTCAAATAGCCATTAGATATTTATACAGATATTCTAATTTAATCTTTATTTAGGATAATGTACCTAAAAAAATGGATTTGATTTGATCATTCACATTTCATCTTGAAAAGATGAAATGTGAATGCTTACATTTATAGAAATGATATATTTTATATATGTGGGTTTGCCCAATATATTATTTTCAATAAATGTTAATAATGCTAGACTACAGTAAATAAGCATTATATGATATTATCTTCAGAAATAAATAACTTAACATAAAGAGACCATTTCAATCTTTCAGCTTAAGAACTACAGAACATACTTTAAAAAAATATATAGTTCTTCTAGATACCTATTTAGGACTTTACCTTATTCATGTGTGCTTTACAAAATCACTACCTATTTCTATTAAAATTAATGCATCACAAACTGGCCTCACAAATTAATATGTGATGTATTATTTTTTGAACTGATCAAACTCTAAATTGAAATTACTTTTCCTTACATCAGCATACTCATATTACTAACAAGTAATATATAGCTTCATATAGAGGCAAATTTTTAAATTAAAAAAAATCAAAATGCAAAGAATAACTTAAAATTTTCAAGAATAAGATTAAATAAAAAAATTGAAAATAAATTAAAAATGAGAGAATAAAATATTTTGTGCCCTTTAAATGTAATATAAGTGCATTATTATTACAATTATTTTATATTTGTTTAATAATATATTATTTAACTACAATTTAAAATTTTATTTATATAAACATAATTTTGTATCAATTATTTAAATTTAAAATTCAAATAGAGTTAAGCAATAAAGCTGAAAAACATATATTGAAAACTATAATAATATAAATTCAAATTAAATTTAATAAAAAAATTAAAAGCAGATTTGTTTAAAAATATTTTAATATAAAAATTTAATAGTTGCTAAAGGATAAAAAATATAATAACGCATAGGTAGTAATATTTGGTTATAATAACATAAATCACTTTTGAAAACAATAAAATTAAAGTAATGGTAAAAAATAAAATAATACAGTACTAATATTTACTAAAAATATCAAGGCATTAAAAAATTCAAAATAAAAATGTGTATAATAATAGAAATCAATGGAAGCAAAAAATTACCTATGTTGTGGTAAAACAACAGTTGAACAGCTATTGTGTGAGTAAGAAATTTAAGTTCATTCGCTTTGTCGATGAAAAAAAGTTTAAAAAAGATGTCTTTAAAATTATGAAGTAGTTGCTATAAGTATAAAACATTTCCACACCTGAAAATTAAAATTCAATTATACAAGCAATTTAGCTAGTATAATTGAATTTTGTTTTTTGAAAGGCTATGGCTTTACTGTATAACAATGGAAGGCTTCATGCTATTTGTTGAACTAATTCTGTAAATCTTAAGAAAGCATTGAATAACTCATACAGACCAAGTTTAGTCATCAAATTATTTACGATTATAATATTAAATAATTAATTTACTATTGACTGAATTTGATTAATAATTTGAAATTAAATTTAATTATTAAAGCAATTTATTGAGAAAAAGTTTTTTAAACAGTAATAGACACAATAGGGGAGGATGTGATTTTTACATTGTTCACATGTGTGTATGAGTTGTATCATAAAATAGTGCATCTGATGAATAAAATACAGATAATGTTTTCAAGATTTTACAAGAATACAATTTAATGATCGTGAAATATATATATTTTATTAACAAAGATTACATTTTATTTTCTGTTTATGAGCACTTTACAAAATTGAAAATTTCCCAAGAATTGTTGTTTTAGCAATGTTTGTTTTTATGGAATATTACAATAGTTCTTCAAATGGAAATATTTATATCAGTTTTAAAATTTTGCTTACAGTGTCATTTTGATTATAAATCACTCATATTACAGATATGTCAAATATAATTATATAATAAATTAACAGTTTCAGAAATGAAATTAGACATTTTAGTAAATATAGAAAATTATTCTTATACAAAAGCATAAATCAAACAGACTAATAAGCTTTATTTAATAATTGGAATTTAAATAGAATAATTAAATAAAATATATTATTGAAATTTATAATTTAAAATTGCTAAAAATATTATAAGCGATTTTTCTGAATAATAAATTACAGTAAAAGTAATCTAGTAATAAATTTTTAATAAATTATTCTAAAACACAGAAATGTATAAAATAAAAAAAAATTTTTTTTCTTTCACACATAATTTTAAGAACATTTTATAAAGAAAATTATTTAATTTACTATAAATAGAACAATTCTTAATCAAATGAACCTCAAAAAATAATATTTATATTTAAGCATTTATTATTTTTACAAGAAAATTTCAATTTCCTAAAAGCTGAATGATAATTTATTTAATAAAATGAAATCAATATTTACTTCTGGATGATAATTAAGACAGACTTTTGGACGACGTCTATAAATATTCTGTTTCATTCTCGAACATCTCAGTGTTTCATTTTGCTTTACTTCTGTTGGCTCAAGTTTCACTGAAGCTGTTTCACAAGGACATGTAGTGTAAACAACCAGCATAACAAGATTGGTATAAGGTACTTGTTGCACTATAAATTGCCTAAAAGATAAACAGAAAAAGTCAACTGATGTACATAATAAATCATAAATTATAATTGGCAGTTTTAATAAAAGAGCTATAGAACTACAAAGAGAATAATTGGAAACTACATTACTCATAGAAAATAAGAGATTAAGCTTTATAAACTTTTATAAGAATAATTCATTTGCAATGTTATATTAAATTATTTTCTATTTAATTGTGGTTATATTAGGCTATTATTTTTCAAAGGAAATTTTTAACATAGGAAAACAATGAATTTTTTTGATGCATCTTAGCAGGAGTGTATACTTTTGAAATTGAAATAAAGGACATAGAGAAAATAAGTAAGGTATTTAATACTAAAATATGTCATTAAGAATAAAGTTTGTCAGTATAGACAATAAAATACGATGGAATGATGGCTTGAATTGGTTAAAATATGATAATAAAATATAAATATAGTATAAAAGAAAAATTTTCAATTTTATTTTCCTTCATCCATTTTTTTAAAAAAAAGAATTCCATTTGTTGGGTAAATCTTGAATGCATAATGAGACAATAATTTATGCATAGTACATGCTTAATAGAAATTTTTATTACAAAATTAATTTGTAAAATACAAAAGGAAAAAAAAATCACTAAAGACTTATTAATTTAATAACTTCTGGGTAAATAGTTTTGGAATTTTTTATTAACATTTTTCTATCAAAACTACTTTTTATCATCAATAAGTGAAAGGACCTTCTAGACTGAGTCCTGATTTACAGTCAAATAATGAAGACATACTTTATTTTCTATTTACTTTTGTATATTCTTGGAGTATATGTTTGTAGTCTTCAAACTATCCTATAACTACTCCTTTGACTACAGTCCTTTGTCGATAAAATTTTCCCCAAATGTAGAGCATACAACATTCTTAAGAAAACCTTACAGTCACTTTATTGGATTATCTAGAGAGCAATGCTACTCATGATACTACATATTAGAATGAGAGAACCATAATCTAAATATATTCACTTTTAACAGAAAAAAAATGAAAATGAAGAGTTAAACTAAAGGCTTTTCAAGAATTCATAGATTTGTTTAATTGCAAATAGGGAAGAATTTGCATAATCAAACATTGGTTAATAAGACTTAAATTCATTATGATAATTAAGCAAGATAATTGAAAATCATTTAGTTCTAGTATAATAAGGAATAAACTTAGCAAACTATAATTAGGAAAATTTTATACAGCAACTACTAACTTTATTTAAAGGGAATATGGTATCAAAAAGTGATAAATTATAAAGGTTTGAATAACTTATGAAGCTATGATTTCATTTTGAGATAAAATTAAACTTTTAATTAATGCTTATAATCCAAATTTTAAAAATTAAAAATTGAATTATTTGCTCTCCCTTAATTTTTTTAGGCAATCATTTCAATCACATAAAAAACATAAAGAAAAGATTTAGTAAATAGATTTCTTTAGGACCCTATTAATAGAATTTTAGCATTCCAGTAACACATTAAAATTGTAATCCAAATTTTCAAAATTAAATGAATTGAATTAATTGCTCTCCCTTAATTTGTTTAGGAAATCATTTCACTCACATAAAAAACATAAAGAAAAGATTCAGTAAATAGATTTCTTTAGGACACTATTAATAGAATTTTAGTATTCTAGTAACACATTAAAATTTTGTATTTTTATGTGTACTATTTTAATATTTATCTTCATGAATGAAAAATCTAGAATTACATAAATAAAATATTTAAATTTATTTCTTTATAAACTGATTTTTATTAGATTGAAATGAATTTATCCAGAGAAAATAATTTTTTTAATAAGATTTCAAGAGTAATCTTATATATGTGAAAGTTTATTTTTATTTCTAATGGCATGGAAAGCAAACAAACACAACTAAGAAGAATAAAAATACATAAACATTAAAAGAAACAAAAAATAAAAAAGACCAGAATAATTTCTCCAGAAGCTCTTTTGCACACCAATATTTAGCAGTCTTGGAGACAAGTCAATGGAGGGAACAACAGTGATGGAGATGGTAATAATTTATGGGTTCTTTAGAGTGACATAGTTGACAATAAGGATGGTTATAGATCCATAGTCAAAATAAGTGTTCACCCAGGCAGTCATGACCAATTTGGACAAAGGGTAACAGAATCTCGGGGAAGATTATGTGGTATTGCCTCTATATCTGCCTCATTCTAGTTCTATATATGTGAAAAGTTCATCCTTATATTTTCCCTAATTATAGCATTTAATTTGGGTAACATAATAATTCAGAAAAGAAATCAGTCATGAAATAAACATATAAAGGAAAAATAATATTAACATACAAGGGAAAATTTAAAAAAGTGAACTAAAAGGACAGTTTGAGATTTTTCAATTCTGTTGAATAATCTTTTACATTTAGATTGTTCAAAAAAACATTTTCAATGGCGCAAAAAAAAAAAAAAAAAAAAAAAAAAAACACACACACAAATAGTGCTGATATTATTTAATTGAAATGAATAATATTGTCATGAACATCATGATATGAAACAGAATAAATGAATAAAGTAAAAACATAAAGTATATAAATAAATTTTGCCAGTTGTCATGTTAATGTTTGAGGGAAAAAATCAAAGAGACAAATCCTTACTTATCACAGCCTGATGAATGGCACATTGAAAGTCGACCTTTCACTGGCTCAACAAAATCATGGGGCAACATTTCAAACAAATCTATTTCCTTTTCACAGGGATAAGGAACTGTTTTGTTTGGTCGATCTTCTTCTTTATCTTCAAATTCATATTCTAAGACAATTAATTTCAATATATCAAATCATTTATTGAAGTATATTTAAATAACATATTTTATATATTACTAAATGTAGCCAAAAAAAAAAATATTTTACCACTCGCAGATGCCAGAACCCAGTCTTTAGACCACCATTCATAAAGACTGAATTGTATGTATAATCTGAAACAAAATGAATAGCATATAATTATTGCTTCTTGAAGGATCATTATAATTTAATTTTATGTACAGACTATGTGTTTCATAATGTGTTTCATTTTTTTATTGCTCTAAGTTAAGTAATTTGGGCATGGAATGACATGATGAACTTTTTATATTGGAATTAATTTGGAATTTACTTTAAGTTAAGGGTTAAAAAACTCTTGGTACAAATTGTAAAAAGCTGATGACGATTGGAAACCCAAATTAAGGCGATCAGGATGTTGCAGGCTAGCATTTCTTAGTAAAAATGAGAAGTTAGAATTAAAATAATTTAAAATACATATTATTAAGATCTTTGTTTTTCAGGTCCACTGAGACAAGTCATTAGGCTGCTGACATTCTTTTACTTAATCTTTTAGTGGTTCTTAGTAGGGGGTAATAATGAAAGAGAAAGACAAATATCTAAAATAACAGTGGAGCAGCGAACCTCATAATGGCAGCATTAACAACAAATGATTAATTTTATTATATGCCCACTTCTTAAAATAGTTGTGAATGAAATTGTTTTGATTTCATACAGTAAATATAATTGATTCTTTTTTCTGTTTATTAGAAAATTGTTATAAGAAAATAATTAGAAGACAGTAGGTTGTTCAGCTAATTATCTTATAAAGAAATGGAAATAAAAATAATGCAATATTATTTCATAATTATTTTAAAACAAGTTCACTGAAATATTTAAAAAATTTTCAAAATTAATAGTAAAATAATTATTTAAATAATTATTATGTATAAACTAAAATTAAAAGACTAATGTGAAAAAAAATGAGAGGAGTTTTTAAATTTAAGATAAGAAAAAGATAAGCATTAAAATTGACACAAAAGGACACCATAACATCCTCAAGAAGTACAAAAACTGGGAAAAGTAAATAAAATTAACTAAAATATAGAACAATTCCAAGGATGAAACGAATGTTTACTGAAAATTTAGTTTAGAATATAAGTAGAAAAAAGACCAGTGTGACAAGTGATTGCCCAAGAGAATGCAGGCTTTGGTAAGATATATGATCACTCATGATTGCTATGAAGGATTTTCGCTATCTGCCCATGGTGAGTATAGGTTTATGAGGTCTTGAGAAATAGCTCTCTATTCGTGTTTAGTACTGGACACAATTTTGGAATTGCTGTTGGTAACTGTTAGCATTTTGATCCCTTCCAAGAGTGTCGTATGTGTGCCCAGTCAAGATTTTAATTCAGGGACCTTAATGGCAAATCAATATTTTGAATATTTTTATATTCCCACATCTCTCTGGCACCCATTGTATGAGGGGATATAATTTTGTAGCCCATGATGAAGTAACCATATATAATAGAACTAAAAAGATACATTTGAGTAAAGATAACTTCTGTACAGCAATATTATACATGAAAGATTGAATTATTTAGAAAGATTAGAAAATTAAAACAAAACCAGACATGAGATATCAATCCAAACAAGAATTCTGTTATTTCCAAATATGTCACACTGTTGATAATATTGAAAGATCCATGGCATTTTTTCCAATATCTTTAGAAAATATTCATCTAGAAATGTAAATCAGAGTAAATCTACTTTCATTTGTAATAAATTCTAGACTTTGATGCACCTTTCCAGTTCTGTTATTTTTGCTTCACAGAAAAAATTACATTCAGCAAGCAGTTATTAAAAACACATATTGGTTGTCATGTAAACAGAATACCATTGTGCAGCCTGCTTGCTCTTCATTGCACATTATAAAGAGACATCAGTTGTGTAATAATCTTTTGCACATGTCTTTGTAATCTCTCAGGTGATCTGTCAATTTCTTTTCTCATCTACAGTATAATAAAATAGTAATCTGCAATACAGTTGTATGTGAAAAATCATTACTAACTTTTTAGCAGGTTGTTTCTCTCATTTGAAATAGTCTTCAAGCTTATGAAGTCATGATTGATTCAAAACTCTACAACTATACTAATCATATATTTTGACTTTCCTCCAACTTTACAATGATTAAACCTAAAAGGAAGTCATCTAGGGGGCATGTACAGATTGTCTGTTGGACATTTCATATTAAGTTTGCCACCTGATATTTAAATTGATGTACACTAAGTAACAGTTGAAAAAGTAACAGTAAAGAAATGCTGCAATATATTTCAAGGAAAAAAAAACATACATATCTTGCTTTAAACCTTTCAGATTGTCCTTATTATGTCATGTAGTATAGAAAACTCACAACAAGGCTTTACCATTTTTGACACCAGTCATCTTCTGAGTGATATCTTAGTTCTTCCTGTTGTCTTACTCTTTTAAATTTCATACACCAGGTTTAAATATAAATTATTTATTAACATATAAATTTGATTAATATTTTTCCGTTACATACATAACTTACTTACAAAGCTATCTTGCTCCAAATCCAATTCAAGAAACTTTGTAAATGATGAAAAGGCTATAAAAGGATAAAAATTATGACAACATTAGAAAAATTTAAAAATATGCTATTCCTTCATCAGAAAATGAGTTATAATAAAAGGATTAAAATTAAAATATGAATGAAAATCTATAAAACACGATAAATATTTATTTATATTTAATTAAGTTGTAAAGTAAAAACATTTATTATGAATTGAATATATTTCTGAAAATTTTAAGTTTATTAAAAATTGGCTAATATTATGTAATGCCTGAAGAATATGTTCTATATATTCTTAAAGTAACAAAATCCTTTTATTTGAATATATGCTTAGTTAAAAATATTTTGAGAAAAATTAGTAGAAGATGAACCCTTTATCCAATTGAAATAATTTAAAAACTATGTTAGAAACTTATTTTTAAATATATATATATATATATATATATATATATATATATATATATATATATATGATTCCTCAATTTCTGGTTTATTTTCCACAGTAATATTTATTTTTTAAAGTGCAAAATTTATGATAATTTTTATTTGTTTTTCGAATGTGACCATAAATAGAAAATAAAGTTTTGACACCTAATATAAAATGACTTTTTTATAAATATAAATATATAAAATAATTGTGTATTTAAATTTTATATCTTATATTTTTATTTTGAACTGTGAGTAGAAAGTTTACCCACTTAACTTCCAAAGCATAGAAAGTTTATAGTTTACTATATGATTTTGAAACATATATACTTCTTCTAATAGTAAAAGTAAAATTAACATTTTTCTTCTAATTAATAATTTTTTGGTTGCCATCTTCAGCCAACTAGAAGCTGCAAATACTGACAATGTATTTTTATGCAAAACTCAAACAAATGAGAATGCCAACATTCAATTTCTTTCAATTTCTCCAAATTTCAACAATGAAGAGCTATAAGACATTCCAATTTTACAATGTATATTTCTATAATTACAATAGTCTTTAGCTTGAGTAGGAGTGCTTTTGCAATTTTTTATTTAGCAGTAACATCCCCACACTAGTATTTTATTTAAAGAAAAGTTGTAAGACAATTCATCTATAATGTTATTTTTCAAAATCTGATGATGCTGTTGATAGTAGACAATTTTGTTTTGTTTCTATACAAGCAATTATTTCATAAAATCTGTCTTTGTATTCAACTAAAATTTTATTAATATTCTTAAAAATATTTTAAATATTCATACAAATTAGTTTCATGAAAACATTATTAAATTTCTTACACTATTTAATATTGCATAATATTATTTTTAGTGGCATCTGATATTTACAGATTGAATAACATTAAAATTTAATCTTATGTACAGTTCAAATATATCAAAGAAAAAGCAATTGGTATTAAACATTATTAATAAAAAAAAATGTATTTATTATTTCAAACATTTTGGATTCACACAAATGATTTGAATTATTTTTATCTTCCCAATGCAAGCAAACTAATTCAGGTAAGTTGTAAACTCAAAAAGTAATAAAGGTTCTCTCATAAAAGTAAAAGAGTATATATTATTGAAATTGAGGATAAACTTTAAATATTCATTATATATAATTTCATTTACATAAATATTTTCCATCTTCCTTACACATATTCATAAGTATATGCATAAAATGTTTTTATTTTTTAAAAATATTTTTAAAGAATATGATGTTATCTTTTCTAGTATAAGCCAAACTATGAGGAATAATATATAAGCATTAATGAGAGTAACAATGTTAAGCATTATAGTCAGATAGATTGAGTGGACAAAATGAGAAACAAGTTATTGTATATCACATTTGAAAAATTATTTTTTTAAAAACAAAGCTTAAAATGAATCATACACTATGTGATATTTTCCATCAAAAATTTAAAACAATAATAATGGTTGTAAATAATATATATATATAATATTTTTATTGAATACAGAAATAAATAAATGCTACATTAAATAATAAGAATATGAATATAAAATAAATAAAATTGCTATAGTTAATAATTTTTTAATTTTCATTATCTACATTCGTTTTTATGCATGCATTGATTTTATAATCATTACTTTTCAAAAAAATTTTGTTTATTTTCATAAAAAATAAATATTTAGATTTCTCTCTCCATATATTATATGCATTCATAGCTCTGTTTTATTAACTTAAATTTTGAGAAATGACAATATTATTACAATGCATGATCAATACAATATATATATATATTAGTTAATTTTTTTTCTGACCAAAGAGACCACTAACTGAATTAATAATATATATAGCGCCCCCTCTCTACAACACCACCAGTGAAATCACCAACAAGGAAGTGAGTCCCTCTCCAGCAACCATAGGAATGAGACATATATCCATATGACTCTGATGTTTACCCTATACCCTTTAACTTTATATGTTTAGATGTAATTTTGTTTTATTTGTAGTATATGTATCTGTGTTGTGCTCAAATTGTACCCTAATTTGTAATAAATTATTTTGAGCTACTTAAGGAACTTATTTCTTTGTTCCTATTAAACCAGATAAGTGCTACAATATAAAATATTGGCTGCCCAATGTGAGGCCCGAGTTCGAGTTTCTTTTCGCTGTTAAAAAATTCTACCCAGAATTAAATTTTGTTCTTAGAGGGGAACTCAAAAATTTTACAGGTTACCTCCTGATGTGTTGTGGTTTATGGATCCATGACAAATATAATATCATCCGAGATTGTGGTTCAATTGGAATGTCCCCTTCAATTGGAGTATTTAGTTTTCGATTTGAGAATTCCAGATAAGTTTCTGTTACTCTTTTTATATTTCTAATATCTCCTCGTTAATTGTGAAGAATTACAATTAAGGAAGTAATTGATGAGTGTTAATGTTTAAGCACTTATGAATAAAAAACTGTATAAAAAGTTTCTTTATAAGTTGTGTTTTGATAAAAGTGTTATTGTTTTATGTTCTTGAATTCAGAACAGTATTATTACTTATGAGTATAGTTATTTGTTTGATTTGGTAGATATGTTTCAAAACTTATTAAATACATAATATTTTGTATTAGAGTAATGAATTAAAAGAAATATTAATTTTATTATAATATTTGAAGTATTATAGTATATGTGTGTGAATTATATGTAAAGAACATTATGAACAATGAGTAAGTATCTGTTACTTCTGAATATTATAGTTCTTATATATTATATTTCTTAATTATATTTCTGAATATTTGAAAATATCTTCTTTACAGTAAGATAGTGTTTTAAAATTGAGTATCAAACAGAATTTAATTGTCTGATGACTGTGCATTTTCATGTGATGATACTTTTGTTTTGATTTAAAACAGAAAACAAGACGCCACAAACGGCCGTTGTTATTGCTTTCATAAACGCCTCTCTGTCTAGCCTTTTAATATTTATGAATGCAATGAGTTCTGTATATATTTATGCTTATTTTTACTTTATTTTTTTTTATCATTCATTTTCTGTTTTGAATCTTTGTGTAAGTGGTTTCATTGAATAAAGAATGGGAAAAAAATTTTTTTTCCATGTATATTTCAAGTTATATATTAAGGTAACAAAATAATTATTAATATTTTGGTAAAAGGTATCAGAATTGATATTTTAGAAAATTGAAGAACTTTAAATTAAAGAAATAAAAAGTCAGTAAAACATTTTTGTTATTTATATATAAAATATTCTTTGAATGCATATGATTAATTTATCTTAATTAATATATTTTGATTTATTGAATGTGGAATCAAAGTATTGATAAAATATAATTTATAAACAAAGGTACATTTAGTGATTATCAGTAATTGTAAAACGAAAGTAAACAGTTATAAATGAAACGAAAATAAAAGTTTCATGGTAGTATTTTGAAATGCTTTGTTTTGTCTTTGTTTGATTTGAAGTATATAATAAGATTGAATTCTTATAAATTTAGTAAGATTACTATAATAAAATTGATTTGATTATTTTATGATGCTGAATATCATATGAATATTTCAAGTACATTTATAATAATTAAAGAGTTTATTTTATTTGCAATTAATGTTTGAATAAATAATAATAGGTTACACTTCAATTATATTTAAAGTTAAAAGGTTTATATTTTAACATAATATTGTACTTAAGACTGATGGTGTTTAAATTTTGTTTTAACTAAAATAAAGAACCATCTATTAAAAAAAAATGAGTAGTTTATAATCAGTTGAAAATAACTTCAGAACTATTAAAAATAAAACACATGCAAAAATGTCATTCCTTGGGAAAGGGAAAAAAGAGGATTTGAAAAACCTCGCTATAGAAATGGGTCTAGGGGTAGCAGATGATCTGAAAGTAATTCAACTGACAGATATTATAACCAAATCAAAAGATTATGAGGAAGAATTTGTGAAAAATATGCTAACTAATATAATAGAGGAACGGCTTGAAAAAGAAAAACTAGCTGAATTTGAAAGAATTGCTGAGCAAGAAAAACTATCATAAGAAAAGGAAGAGGAACAACTACGCATTGAAAAAGAGAGCGTATGAATTGCAACGCTTACAACTTCAAGTGGAAGCTCAGAAGGTACTTTCCTCCACTGCCACAGCTCTTCCCAGTGAAACAGAGAAAACAAATTGGTATCTAAATCGAATTCTCCCAAAATTTAATCCCAATAAAGATGAAATAGGACTCTATCTGACAGTATTTGAACGTCAATTAAAATTAGTGAATATACCTGAAGTGAATTGGATGACGTACTTGATAAGCTCATTGCCAGCCGAAATAAATCAATTAATTGCTAGAGAAAATGAAGAAGATGTTAAAGGCTACTCAAAGGTGAAAGAGATGCTCTTGAAGTGTTATAGACTTACATCAGATAGGTTTTGGCAGTTGTTCTCGTAACATAGAAAAAGTGCAGAAGTAATATGGAAAGACTTCTATTTTGAAAATAATCGCATTTTGAAGGATGGGTAAAAGAGCTGAATATCATCACTTTTGAGAAATTGCAAGACTTAATCATAGCTGACCAGTTAAAGAAAAGAACGCCTCCAGATGTTACATTTTGTTAGATGTAATTTTGTTTTATTTATAGTATATGTGTGTGTATATTAATTGTAGTAATGTTGTGCTCAAATTGTACCCTTATTTGTAATAAATTATTTTGAGCTACTTAAGGAACTTATTTCTTTATTACAATTAAACCAGATAAGTGCTACATATATTATTTTATATGAATAGAATATTTCACAGATGTTGAAAAACTTTTACAAAATAATGATAAAATTTTATAAACAATTCAACTTCAAATATTGATTCATTGCAATTATAATCAACAATTACATGTGATATCAACTATTTTATTATTTTTAGTAATAGAATAGATGATAAAAATTTTGTTGGCCACAAAACATACTAAAATTTTGAAACAAATTACATGAAAGTAACAATGAAACGATAACAATTTTATGAAACTTAAGCGATTCTGTGTAACAGGCAGTAAACTTCTAAAAATAGTTTTAATAATTAAAAAATAGAGAACATGGGTATAGTTACTGGTCACCACATGCAATTGCGATTTTGGCATGAACAAACATTTTTAATCATTCTTCAATAAACATACAATTTAATGTGAATAAAATAAAGCTGTGAAAATGCTCTGCTGTGTAAGCATCTGATTTATGCCTCGATGTCAATGGATATAAAATAAAGCATTTACTGAGGCTGTTCTCACACAAGACATCTTTAAAAAGTCAACTAATAATAGATATCTTAAAGTTGCAAGAAATGATGTGGAATAACATCATTATAATATGGTAAAAAAAGAAGTGCCTATCATTTGCTTTCTCTGTAGTTGACATCAGCAGCTGCAACTTAATTATTATATGGAGAAAGTATGTATTTTAGTAAATCCAGAAGACACAGCTCCACAGCTGTAGTTGATTTTCACAAATAAACTTTGTCCACTGAATGGCTAAAGATCATCTATCTACAATCTATAACACAGTTTTATGCTACATTTCATTTGAATATAAACTCAAACTCGCAAGAATATGAGGTTAACACACGAAAGCAATATTTTAAAGATTTCAACAATATCTCAAGCAAAAAATAAGTTCAGTTAAAATGGAAACAGAAATCCTAGGAAACAATTTATTAGATATTATCTTTTGAAATGCCTTAATGTTGAAGAAACTTTATGATATGTCTGATATTTTCTTGCACCTCCTATAGAGTACACTGCAAAGTGTAAAGAGCAGTAGAATATGTGCTTTGTATAAATAATGATATGATAATGTATTTTCTCATGGTAGTGCAGCAATTAAATTCAAGTGCACATCAGAGGAAATGGACATAATTTGCCTGATCTGTAACATCTTCTTTAAATTGCTTTAAAAGGAGTCTTAAAATCAAGTGTCCATAAGACACTAAGGAGACTAAAAGGAATCATATGACATAGATTATTATTATTATTAAAAAAAATGTCATTAGCATATTAAGGACTTGAAAATATGTTACACAATTAGCATAATAAAATTTTGACAGTTTCAAAACCATCTTTTAATGAAAGTTTTGAGTTATCACATTTTAGTTCAATTAGGGTTCTACAATAATTGTTTGCAAACAAAGATTCATTCAACTAAGATTTAGAACTTACAGTATAATTTTTGCACAAAGGGTGGTAGTTGAACCAATAATTTTTTTTAAATAGAAAGAGATACAGCATTAAATATTATAAGTTGCTAAATTGTCTTATTAACCAATAAAAATGAATTCATATGATTGAAAGATAGAAAACGTTCATTAAAAATTTTTATATATTGTACATAAAATTAGTTTTTATATCCAATCTATTTTATATTTGGTTGGATTTTTTTTTAATTATAGACTAAGTTTAAATGAAATAAGCTCATTTTAATAATACTTTTAATGGACTAAATGCAATAACTATCCTTATATTAATTCATCGGATATATCAATTATAATATTAAGATTTTAAAAATACATACATTTTTTTATAATTGGTCACTATAATAACAATTACATAGTATGTATAAAAATATTACTAACCGTTTGAAGAAAAGGTGAAAAACCACTTGTTGGATCAATTTCAAGGCATACTGCTTGATAATCATATGCATGGACTCTGAAATTTCAAAAAACGTTTTAATGATAAATACACAGAATAAAGATATTATTATATATAGGTATATTAAAATATACCTTCTATAAATTCCGCTTTTTATCATTGAATCAAACACAGTATAATCAATTTCTCCATAGAATTTTCCAGTCTGCAATAAAGATTATATACATCAATGCTATTTCAGTTCATATTTAAGTTAATTGAAATACTAAATCTAGTTCTTATATTGCCATAAAATTATTTTTATTATAAATAATAAAATCATACATGTTCATGTTGCTCTGAGACAATAACAAAGCCATTGTTATCCAGCAGAAAACAATCTAATTCCTGAAAAAAGAGGTATGTATAAATTCTATACACATAATACGCTCATAAATATAATATTTATCAATACTCTAAAAAAATAATAATGAAAATTTTATGGGGTGAACAAAAAAATTAAGTTTTCCTATATAAAAAAAATGTTAGCTGTTAAATGCATTCTGATGTAATATTAAGTCACTAAGTACACAATTTTTGAATGTTATAAAAATCTTTTGTGGGTTTTAAATTAGATTTAAAATTAATAACAAATACATTTATGATATTATCTTATAAATTTTATATATTATACTTTCAAAGTAAGAACATATATTTAGTTAAAATTTTCCCCTTCACTGTAAAAAAGTTGTAATTAGTGTAGTGTAACAAATACTAAACATTCCTCAATATAGATAAAAAAATAATTTGAATAATAACCACAAAAATAACAAAATATTATATAAGCATTTTAAGAAAAAAATATTTTGACTTTGTTTGACAAAAATTTTTTTTATTTAAAAATATAACAGAAAATTAATTTCAGAAGCAATTAAAAAGACAAATTACTTTTAAATCAAGTTAATAATTTATTCATCTTTCATATTAAATATAAAATATGAAAAATTTATAGCTAAGTTTGAGTTGAAATATTAAAAAAAAAAACTGTTTTTCTACATAAAATAATAGATTTTTTAGCATCAGTAATTTTATCAACTTAATTTTACAAGTAAGATATGCTACAATTTTTCCACTTATAACAAAAATAATCTTTTTATAAAATATCTATGTCAAATTTCTTTTTCAATTAAAAAAGAATTGGCTTTTTAATCTCAAAGACATTTTTTATGCAGAAAAAATCATATATTTTTTCAGTTTTTAAAAATTATACAAAAATTTGAATGAAAAGAAGTTAATATTTAAAAATTTTCTTGAAAATTACAATATATGAAAACACATAGAGATAGCAAAAATATTTTCACATTCTTACCTCATCTCTGCATTTATATCGACAAGACTGCATGCACTAAAAAATAAAATTTTTATATTTAGATCTTAAAATCATAAAATAAAATAACAATGAATCACTAAAAATATTTTTAAAATCTTTACTTTAATTTTCTTATTTAAAAATTTAAATTTACATTTCTTTTACGAAAGCAAATTTCTGATTTTTATTTACCTCTTTTTAATTTTTAAAAAATAAGTACTACTTTGTATGCTTTGAAAATATAAATTTTTTAAATGTTTTAATATTTTAATTTTTTTAAAAAAAATTATGCCCACAATCATCTTTTCAGATAACATTTTAAAATGTAACAGTAATAATAAAGGTTAATGTAAGTAATAGGAAAAGTTAATGTAAGATACTTTTGAAATTTAAATAAATATTAAATTATGAGAGCTTTTTTATGTTTAAAGGATAGTATTTGATCAAATGTAAAAGTTATGCATATGTATGCAGTGCTTAATGTTTCCTTTTCAAAATTACATTCTAGGAATTTGTGAAGATTT
Organism: Latrodectus elegans; assembly: GCA_030067965.1. NCBI lineage: Eukaryota > Metazoa > Arthropoda > Arachnida > Araneae > Theridiidae > Latrodectus > Latrodectus elegans. The sequence continues at coordinate 67,944,865 of CM057822.1, read as the reverse complement.
ATTCAACAGTTGGTATAATTTTCCTTATGATAATACGTTTTGTTTTGTAGTAACCAAATTATTTAACATTATTTCATGAACACAGTAATTTTATTTTACTGCCTGCTTAATTTGATAAAAGATGATTTTAAAAAGCAACAGTTTTTAAATTTATATATATATATATACAGTAGTTTTTATGAATCTCTAATTTATGAACACTCACAGTTTTATGACACTAGTGGCTAGTCCCTACCCGCAAAGCATAGACACAATGATAATTTTCACTCCCATTTAGGAACTAAAATTTCGAAAAATCTTTTTTTGCAAATTTTTGATTCTGAAAAATTGTTTTTTTTCCATTTTTTAATTCTTATAATCTAATATTCTTTTAATTTCTACTTGATTCCTTCTTATATAACATCTGAGAACTTTATTCTTGAACAATAAAGGAATCAAGTGCAAGCATTTTGGACACAGAGAAATTAATAGTCAAAGATACAAGGATATCAGAACATTTGATAAAAGGAACTATGGTGCCAAATTAAACTTCTGTGTTTCCTGAATGTAAGGACACAGAAAAAAGAAAAGATATTCTCTCCTTTCTGAACATTATAGCATAGAAAAGGTAAGTACTCTTTAACAGTTCATTTTACAGTTGTTTTGTTTCAACTGAAAAAAAAAAAAAAAAAAAAAAAAAAAAACTTGAACAAATCTATTTCTGAAGTTTTGCATGCCAACAGATTGAGCCAATTCCATTATGGATTTGTCACAGTTCACGGAATAAATATGCTTATCAACTGAAGTAAAAAATGAAATTCTGAAAGTAGTGGAAAAAATATTGAATAAGACAAAACTTGAGTACAAAGTATGGAAATCTTAAAGACAATTTAAAAAACTAAGGTAAAAATCTAAAAAAGGAAAGAGTACAGCGAAAGTGCTCCCTCTCCAAAATATTATTGAGAAGCAAAACATCCTAAAGGGGAAAAAAGCTTTGCTTGTTTTATTGAGAAAAATGAGCATTCCTGTTGATGATTGTGTCATTAAAGATAAATTCCAACTGCTTTTTAATGAATCTGAGCATAAAATATTTCACAACATCAGACGATTGGCTCCAAAAAATTAAAACCAGACAGAGTTTGAGCTTTAATAAATTGAGTGAAGTGCAATCAATAAAATGGAAATAAGTGTTTTAATATTTTTAAGTATGAATCTCTTTTTGCATGAGTTTATTATAGTGCACTCTAAATAATTCTAACATTTTATTTAAAAAGAAAAAATTTATAAAAATCAGATATTAAAAAATTCAAAACATTATTTTTGTATTTTTACAAATTTCTTTCCTACAAACTATTTTACAGGTCCAATTTCATAAAAATTAATGTCTACTGTATATATATATATATAGATATATATATATATATATATATATATATATATATATATATATATATATATATATATATATATATATAATGATCTGGCTATGCTGGGAAATCTTGCATTATTTAGTTCATCTACTCTGAGGGTATACCAAAAATGGACAAAAATTTGTTAAGGAATGAAAAATATGTTTTATTCAATGTTTTATTTTGTACACTAAAACTTAATTATTTTTATATTACTTTTATGCTTACTAAAAATTATTTGATTTCTAAATTCAAAACATTATGTATAAAAATAACGACCAATTTGAAGTATCTTATAATCAGATCAAATTTATAGACTTAAACACAGGGTTAAACTGCTTCCCTTTTACAATATTTATTTCATAAAAATACTTTTCTCTAATCTCAAGTTTAATTAATCCCAATCATATAAAAATAACTAAGTTAATAATTTAAAAAATATTATTAATATCAAGAATACACAGTTAAATTGTGCTCTCTTACAATAAGATGTACTTAAAAATATGAATTACTTTATGTTAGACTTTATACATGATTAGAGTTACATACACAATAGTTATAGTAAAACAAAATATTCTGATCCTGTTTTTGAGAATATATCAAGTGATAAAGTCAATCTAAAAGTATGTAATTAAAACTTCACATATTTACATTAAAGATACTATCATTTATTATAGATAAAAAATATAAGAAAAATTAAATTGGAAATGTCAGTCATAATATGAAATTAATAATAAAAAAAAATACAAATTTTTATCAAAATAAAATGTAATTAATTCCTAAAGTTGAAAAATTATTGAATATAAATAAAAGTTTAACAGAGATTTATTTATTAAAAGAAATACATTGGTGCATAATGAAACCTCATTACCAGGAAAAAATTAGTAGATGAGAAAGAAAGTGAGACAAAGTTTTTGTTGAGATATAATATATTTGATTAATGCTTCAAAATCAAAGACAGAAGAAGGCAAGGTAAGAACCACATCCAAAGAAAAGTGCAACAGTGGTACTTTAATAAATACTAAAATTCCTATTATAGTTCCAATCATGTACTCTTGGTATGTGACATCTTTGAGATGTCATACACCATTTAATGGAATGGACTGGTACTGGTACTAAGGCAGACATCAGTTTCATTTGGAAAAATTAATCGCAACTATGACTGGCAAGGTGTAGCAGGTCAATACCACTAAGATCACAGTTGGGGTTCAGAACTAGTGGTATGAATGGTACAAGGGCATCATGCTCAAAGTTGTTTCTAAAGCAATCAAATGGTAAAAATTTATCACACTGATGCTAATTAAAACTCTTTGGTATTTGCTACAAGTGGGATAGTCAATAAGATAAAAATGATAGTGAATACATCTTTTCTCCTTCAAAAATCTAATTATATACGAAAATTTTCAGATGTATTTGAGATTAGTAACTTTTTTTAACCACAATTTTATGTTATGAATCACAAGAGTTTTCTTGTGCGTTAAGAATAATTTTCATTGACGACAGGAATTTCATGTTAGGGCCATAACAACCAACAAATTAATCAACTATAGTTAGTATTAATTTACACAATCAGACTAATGTTGTCATACTCATGAACCTAAATTTTAAAATATTGCCACCATTCTTAATCTAAAACTATTCTTCTAAATAACTTTATCTGATTAATACTGAAATATGAGTTGAAGTTAATAACGTGTATAAAAAGTAAATATATTAGAAAGAAAAATTGTTGTTTTTAATACATTATATACAGACAAAGAAATTTCTAAAAGATACAGAAATATAAATAATAAATTCTATATGTACCAAATCATAAATGACTTCTCTAAATAAGCATTTTTTAAAAATTTTGAATGAAATTATATTAAAAAAAAGCTTGGAAGCACAACTGATTTAGCAGTAAAAATTAATGACACAATATTGATGGATGGACACTGATTACATATTTGTAATGTTAATAGATAAATGGTAAATATATATATGAGTATGTGTGTGTCATTTGATAAAAAAATTCTTTCCTTCATGTTTAAATCATAGGTAAAAGTAAAATCATAAAATTTATAATCATTTTTTGATAATCTGTTCATATTGGCATGGAAATGTGTTGAGACACTTTTTAAATGAAGAATGATCCTTAAAATTTGGTATTTAAAGTGACACTTAAAGTAAAATATAAATCAAAACAACAATCCTATTTTTTATACTTAAAATATAATTTTATCCATGTGAAGATATTTAAAATCTTAAACTGTAAGTGCAATTATATTAAATATTTTTTATGATAAAGATTTTCAATTGTTTTTTAAACTAAAAACTGATAAATATATGGATATTTAGGATGAAAGTAATAATTATTTCAATATTTATAATATGGATTTACCTTAGCAGTAGTGTCAAAAAATTGATCTGCAAAGGTTGAATGATGAAACTGTAAACCTACAACAGCAGCTGGAGCTTTCTTTTTACCACTTCCCAAAAATATTGCATGACTTCCAGTGACTAAGCTATTTTTTCTGCTACCTGTAAAAACAGTATTTCTTAGTTTTATAAAATAAAATAAGAAAATCTAATTTATATAGCTTTCACAATACTTACTAGCATCGTATGGTACTGAAAAAACAAAAGCAGAGCTATTTATGTTGTAAAAATCAACAGCTCTTTTATAATATTCTTCTTCAGTGGCTCTTGTATGTGATTCAAATATTGGTCTATTGAAAAAAGTATATGGATAAGAATAATAATTAAGAAATAATACAGGAAATAAGAACAATATTTTAAAGAAATAATCATTTTATTTAATTAATCAATTAATATGTTATTCAAAATTTTTTTAATCCTAACAACTTATTTAGGGGAATTAATGTAAATTATTTTCTTAAGAGATAACATTAAGAAATTCATATCTTATAATAATATCATAATATTATGTAAAATTTTAAGCATTTTTTAAAATGTAATTCAGAATCCTAAAGAGTAAATGAACTAAGCAATTAATCAAGATTAAAGTTTAAATATTATTTTAATACTTAATATATTTATTTGAAAAAAAACATGTTTTAAATAAAAAGAAAAGATTCGAATGAGAACAAATACTGATCCAGAATTAACTAAAAAACAAAAAGATTTTTAGAATCTTTTTTATTTAATAGTTTGAATATTTACTCAAAACGACTACATAAAACTTTAAATGTAATATTTGTATCAAAAAAAGAAATTAAGCACTTGTGAGAATTTTCCTAGTAGTTTATATTACAGAGGAAAGGAAAATATATTGAGGAAACTGATTTGAAGATTAACAAAATGAAAGTAAGCAAATTTCCACAATATTTTCCAAAAAGAAAATATTTCGGAAATTTGCTTAGTTTTATTTTAAATTATTTTTTCCATCAATGTGTATGCAGTCGAATGATGCAGATATTTTTATGGTATATATTTGTATCTATTGGCTTAAATGACTAAATTGTTAAATAAACATACTTTATTGCTTTGTTTATTTAACTATCAGTTCACGACTCATAAAAGAGATGCTTTTGAAATATTTTTGTTCTATTATTTATGCTTTTAAATTAAATAAAGCACATTATGAGTTTAGTTGATAATAAATTTAATAGGTAAGATAAATGTAATTTTGAAAGGAAATTACATTTCTAGAATTAATCAAAATAAATTCCATTAAGTTTTGGAATCAAATTTCAGAACTTACTAAAATATAAAGAAATTCCAACAAAAGTAAAAGTTATTTTGAAATGTTTTCATGAATAGTACATAAAGTTATAAATACATGTTTTTTTATACCATGATTTATAATAATCATTAATGTTTATTTGAATTATATAAATATCTTAATTTTGGATTTTACTCAAATTTATTTTAAAGGTACTGTTGCTTTACAGAAACCACAGATAATAACTTTTTTTTATTAATCTGGGAGCTCAAGTTTCATACTTTGGTTGAATAAATCTTCAATTTTCTATAAAAATATTGCATGCAATTTACATTTGATTAGAAAAAGAAATCAGCTTCCTGAATACACATAGTACAATTTATAGGAATACATTTATTTCTTCAGTTCAAGACTTATTTAAGATTTTCCTTTATGTTGCTTAACATCAAGAATTTATTGAATATGAATAATGATTTTTATTTATTAAGATGAAACAAAAAAATGCAAAATAAAATTTACTAACATAACCATTTTTTTAAAAATATAATTACTTTTCTGTTCCATTATGTTTATCAGCTGCAGAACGATGGTCAACAAATCTTAATAGTCCGCTTCTGGTAGCAACAAATGTAACAGTAATACCAAACATCTTCACAAACTTGTTTCTGAAATTATAACCATCTAATGCTATAAGAAAATGTTTCCATTATAATTTTAGGTGACTGTTAACAAAAGTTCTGATGAAGTTAAATTGCCTTATAAAAATATTGTTAAAACAATATTTTTTCCTAAATTATGTATTGATTAATGGTTGAAAGAATTCAAATTTAAAGAATAATTATGCTATTCCATGAGAAGTTATATATTTAGTAATTTTCAATATATCTAATTTTTTACATAAAATATTTATGCAATGTTTTCATCAGCAAGACCACATATTATATAAAAAACAAGTTTATAAGTATTTGATATATGAAAAAAGCAGACTACAGTAATTAAATTTAAGTAGTTTTATATTATGTAGTAAAATAATACATATACAAGGCATATTCAGAAAATGAGTACCGTTTTGAAAGACAAAAACGAAAAGCAATATTTTTTCAAGCCAATTTTATTTTTGCATAAAAAAGCAATGTTAAACTATTTTCTACATAATTTCCGTCAATGTTAAAACACTTGTCATAATGGATTACCAGATTTTCTGTACTTTCTTTATAGAAACTTCCCGCCAATGACATAACCACGACTCTAAAGCATTTTTCTATTAATCGTGTGATTCAAAACCTCTGCTGTCGAGCTCGTGTTTCATGCGCAGAAACAAATGATAGCAAAACGGCGCCAATTCTGGATTGAACCTTATATGATCAAACTGCTCCTAAAGAAACTGCTAGTAACTTAGCCTTTCCTCTCCTTTTGTTTTGATTCTTGATTTGATTGCTAACTGTAGTTTTCTTAAAATATCGTAATATAGTGATGTCTGCAATTTCACTTCTGGGAAGAAATTCAGTAAGCAAAACTCCTTCCATAACCCAGAACACAGTGCAAAAGATTTTTTGTGCTGACATTGTAGTTTTGAACTTTTGTTTTTTCAAAGATTGAGTGTGTCCCTACTCCATTGACAATTGTTTCCATTCTGGTGTGACACGGCGAAACCACGTTTGATCGCATGTCACAATTTGGCTTAAAAAAAATGCTTTCCTTCTTCTCTGTACCTTGTGAGGAATGTCAATGCACTGTTAACTTGGTTTTGTGAGCGCAAAGTCATTGAGCATTTTTGGAATCCATCGTGAACACAACTTGTAATAACTTAAGTGGTCTGCTACAATTTCTAACAAAACAGTAAGTGAAATTTGAGGAAATTCGTATGAAAACGTCATTCTTGTGAAACGACAATCCTCAATGATTTTTTCATCAACTTTCTTTACCAAATCATTTTCTCAGCATTCCATCATTTCTCATGTCTTCACAATAAACATCTTTAATTTGTCTATCGATTTTCAGCCAGTTTCACATTTCTTGCGTTCAAAACTCGAACTAAAGCACGAATCTCACAGTAGGCGGGATAAGTAATTCACTTAAACATTTTAAATGCTTACAGTAAATTGAAAACAAAACGTAGAACAACATAAATAGGGCCAGTTGATACCAGTGAACAAGGAAGACTATTGCGCACGTGAGGGACACAGACCACGGCCAACTAGACACACAACTGTGTGTCTAGTTGGTTGTGCACAGACCGAAGTATTCGGCGGCAGTACAAGAAAATGGTACTTATTTTCGAATACGTCTCATAAATGCCTATATATTTTATATACACAAACACATATGTACAAAATGTGATTTAATGCACAAATAATAAAGGAAAAAGATACACAATACAACCAGATGCTTATAAGAATATATGTATAGAAATGAAAACTAAATGAGTCTATGACTTTAGATAGAAATGAAATAGGAATTTAACAATAGTTATTTGAAAATTCGATTGTTTACTATTCATTAAAATTCTGCGGATACTGAAATAGTGGATATAGGTTCTCTGTTTTAAGATAATTAATGGGATACTTTTGTGAATCTTACATAATCTTACAAGTTGCCTTTTTAGAGGCCTCTGCATAAATATTGGGCTATATTAACAGGAAGCAAAGGAGGAAACCTAGAAACTTCCAGGTATCCTCCTTTGCAATGAACATGCATGCAAAAAGCAGACGCACAATATCCTTCTGTTGTTCTTGTTCAACATTGGGTGAGATTAAAAATAGTACCTTTTACTCTGAAGAAGGTTTATTATTTTAGGCCAACTAAATTTGAAAGAGGATGAATTAACTTAAGAACTTAATTAAATAAAACCAATTATTTGCCTTTGCCACTTCAAATATGAGCGAAATGCCATGGTTTTTAAAGGGTATAAGAATTAATGGGCTATCACTTGAAAGCTTTTGCAAATGTGAAGAGTAATAAAGTTTCTAAAGAAATTTTCCTATTTTTGAAAAAACTGTCTTAAAACATGTGATTTAAATGCTAATAAAAAATTCGATCAATTAGCTATAAGCAACTTGTAAACATATCTTAGACAATAAAAATAACCAATCTAAAAAGGAAAATATGATAAACAGCATAACATTCCTCATTCCTTGTCTTTGGAAGAAAATAACTTGTTATTGTGACTTACTTAAAGGAAACAAATTAAGAATCATAATTTATATTTTTTCTTATATAGGGCATACACATTTACTATATTATCATGTTATTGTAAACGGAATATATATTAAGTACAAGATTATGAGTGAAATTTGCTCACAATTTAAAATCTTTTTGAAGCTGCGGTTATAACTATATTAAAAAGATAATGCATAGCAAAACAGATATTTCTTGCAAAGAATTTGCTAAGATTTTTAAACTATTGCTAAATTAACATTTTAGAGATTATAAAATAAATTCTTTCAAATAACTTCAATTTTTTTACACAAGAACTACAATTTTATTGTTTATTTAATTTTGCAACTGCATTAAAAATATATTGTGAAAATCCCATGATGTGATATGATAATATGACAATCCCAGTAGATTCAGGTATATATTTACCAACCAGCTGAATTATCTGTTGATAAAAAGTATAGATTCCTGATACTTTTTCACAAATCTTTTTACACACTACTGAAAATATTTTTTAACCAATGGCATACTTTTAGACAAATACTTCAAGCATATTTTGACACTTATCGTGAAACTAAAGTATACAATACTATTTAATGCAAAAATTTTGGAGGATTTAATACTTGCTTATGTTTTAATTAAAGAATATGGGCAAACGATTTTTCATTTCATTTTAAAATGTCACTAACTATTTATTTTTATTTTTAAATTCAGTAATTTATTTTTTTTTAAAGTTTAATCTGTTGAGATTATTTACAGCATTATGTCTTGATGACTTAACATAAATCATATATCTTATTTATGTTTAAGTGATTGGTCTATCATGCAAATAATATTTTTATTTAGTAATTTGTATTGCAAACACATCAAAAAATTTCATTACCAATTAATATTTAAAAAGTATGTAAAAAGTAATTTCATGATAAACATTTTCATTTTACATGATTAGAAAATAAGAGAATTATATAACAATATAATATTAGTGAAAATGGTTAAAAAAAGGTTTTTGTATTTTTTAATACATTATTTTACTTTATTAAGTCACTGCAATTTTCTTTAAGTGAAATGCTTCAGATTTACTTTTAAAAATAGGTTAAAATAAAAATGGAAATAATATTCATCATAGATATATATTTGATCACAAAGAACATAGGGAAGAATATAAATTCTGATTTAATAATCAAATTCTTTTTTCATTATGATAAAAAAAAACAACAGTTTGGGAAAGATTTACTATTATTTATCATAAAAAAATAAAATTACAATAGAAGTAGAGTTCATATTTCTCTTTTACTTTATAACATATAAATTAATTTTAAATATATAGTGAGAGATTTTTATGAAAAAATAAAAATTTGAGAAATAAGCAAAAATTTCATTCACATCATAGCTCTACAATAATATGAGAATAAGAAAATTGTTTAAATAAACATTTTATGAAATCATTAATTATGAAAATCAATGACAATATAGCAATATGTTTACAATATATACTTACCCAATTATAAAATCTGTAAAACAAAAATGTAATTATAAACTGCTAAAAATATCTTACCTTTTATCCTGTAATTATAAAACAAATTATTAAGGAAAAAGATTATTAAAAATAGAAATTTATATAGCCAAATAAAACAAACTATTTCTTTTTTAAATGTTCTCTTTAATTTTAATAAAACAAAGGAAAAAAATAAAGTTTATTCACTTGAGTTCAATATTATCATTTTCAATTCAATCAAATTTCTAAAAGCTATTTAAATTTAGATGAAATTATAATTTCTTAAAAAATATGTTATGACTTGAAAATACAATCAGGAGAATACTTTGTGGTTATTAGTGGAAAAATAGTTATAATTATTATGAACCAAAATTTCTTTTAAAAATAAATAGTATTTTTAAAAGTATAGGTTTTGAAAATCAAAAATTAAATATAACTTTATTTTATATATATTACTCAGAAGAAAGCATACAAGCAACACAAAGCTTACAACATGTGTTAGAAGTGATGAGACATGAAAATCATTAAAATATTAGCCCATATACACATCATGAGCAACAGCAGTGCTAATTGCAGGCATTATATATACAAGAAGAGATTGCCAATGTGAAGTTTTGCTGTGAAATTTCTGGTTTTGTTCTGTGCTGCATTTTGGTGACCAGCAGAGTACATAAACATAAATTTTTATTTGAAATTGATAATCAAAAATTTTAATTCTTTAACGTAAAAGATATTCTATTCATTGATTCTGTTTTTCTAATGCAATGTTCAGAAAAATACTTCATCATGTTAACCTTTTTGTTTGAGCATCATTAAAATTGACGAAGCAAATAGCAAAAATTATGACATATGTGACCTTACACCTTGTCATTAAAAGATATCAATAACTTAAAAATATTTGAGCATAAAATATTGAGGGAGATGTATGGACTCATTCAGATAAATAACGATAATCAATAAATAACAATAGATAAATCTAAGGAGAATAGTACTTTATAGGAAAATAAAAGCGATCATTAAGGGCGAAGACAAAGTGAAATTTATTTGGGCACTACATAAAAATTTAACAGGATACTTAACTAATTAAAAAATAAGTTACTATTAATGCACTTTTTAGTGTTTTATATATTCATGCCACCACATCCCAAAAAAATGCCTAAAAAGTTAACAAAGACAATTTACATTTTACATTTTTATATTGTTTTCTAATATAGTACCTTAGAAACATGAAATTATGCATATAGTTTTTTATACAATGAGTCATTAATTTTTAATTATTAAAAATGTTTTTGGCAATGTTTATTAAATAATTAATAGAAATTTAGTAAAATAAACAAAACAGAAATGTAAATAGCAGAATTAGAATTTATAATGTTATATTTCTGCTGTTGCAAAAGAAAGAACAAATTATAAATTTATAAATTTATTAAATGAAATTCCAATTAGTCCTTTTATGAAAATACAATTAAGCTAGTAAAAAAATTAGTTAATTTTAAAGAGCAAAAAAAAAAAAAAATTTATAGTATGAACATTATAATATGCTTAATTTTAAATGAATATTTGAAAAGAGAAAAATTGTCAATGTAAATTAAATAATAATGAAGTCAATAACAAATTGCTGATGAAAACATTTACTCAGAATAATAAAATTTAAAAGAAATTGATAGTAATTTTTTAAGATTTTATTAGAAAAACCAGTCACCTTATAAAACTTAATTAAAATATGCATGATATCACATAATTATTATTCAATTAAAAAAATTAATTTCACAGTAAAACTCTATTAACAGTAAAATATATATATATATATATATATATATAATGCAGCAGAGGGTATACATTTCCTTAATAATTTTCATGATTTTAATTTGAAAGGGATAAAATATAAAAATATTCTGAATACCTAAAGCCATAAATTATATAAATAAAAATACTTTATATTTCCTTTATTAATAGTCAATGTATTACACAGCTGCTATAATTTCATAAAACATAAATACATTTAATAGAGTTCTACTATATATAATATTCATTTAACAAGAATTCTCTATATGACTTCATGGCACAGTAGTTAACAGATAACAGTTAATCTACACACTTTACCTGGGTAACAATGACATCAGAAGAACTACCGGGCTTTAGCATTAAATGATAAAGTATAGGTTAGTTAAAATTACATTAAGACATAAATTAAACAGCTAAACCCTTTCAATGTAAAAGTGAAGAAACACTTGAATTCAACTGATAAATATAATTTTAAAAACTTTTACAATTGGATATAAAATATGAGAAAAAATATTAACTTAAACTTGACATAAAATAACAATCTGCTACAGTAAAAAGTTAAAAAACATTTATGCTCCTTTTTGATTGTCACTAAAATTTTAGATCATCACAAAAATGATTATTTTAACTTTGGATTATTACTTTAATGAAATGTAAAGCTTAACATTTTTTAAAAAGTCAGTTTTAATTGTATTTTAAATTTGATATACTTTTAAGTTAAAACATCTTTATGGAAGCTAATCTCGGTTACAGTTTTAATGTTGTGTAGTTAAAAGTTATGAAAAATAATTTAGCTATAGGAAAGAATTTATTATTATGTTTTCATTCAAAGGATTTAAATAAAAATTAATATGAAAGAAAATTATTTGATTTGAAATGGTAAAAAATTTGTAAAATGTGACACTTGGAATATGAAAAATAAATTTTGATAAAATTATCTGCAAAACGTAAGCAAAAAGAAATCTTATTTTGATTTATAGTGCTTTTAAGAAATTAAAGTGCCCATAATTTTTAATAGTTTAAAGGGTTAAAAAAATTAAGCTGTTTGCAATAAAACAGTATATGAAAGATTTAAAGTGTTTAAAATATTTAATGTTTGAGTACAAAAATCTTGATATTAATTTATATTCTGCTAATTAGGCATTTCTAAATTAATATATCCTTTTAAATAAGAATAAATCACCTGTTTTGAAACGGCCTATCATCAATAAAATATGATATTTTGAATGTTAATTGGTATAAAATCCTACTATTTTTTATTTCATAACAGAAATTTTTAGTTAAAAATAATAGTTCAAAAATCTGTGTACAATACTTCATATATGCAAAGAAAATGTAGAAGAAAAATAATATTCACAGTATCTTTTTATATGAAATACTGTGACTAATATTTTACTTTTTACAGTAATTACTTAGGAACTCGTTAAACAAATGTGAAAATCCAACTGTTTTGAAACTGATAGTTTCATCAACATGTAAATGATAACAATTATTTCAGCCAATATAATGTTGTGATTAGAACTTTTTACAATGCAATTCAATTTCTGTTGAATAAAACGTTTGCAAAAATAAATATGATAAGATTTAAATCTGAACTTAATTTGTGGCATGACATCCCAATGTGTGTCAAGGCCTACAGTGCCTATATCTATTTTCCACACTGAAGGCCTTGCGAAGTGAAAAATGTGTCTTGGTTAGTTGGTCAACTTAATGCAAAGCTTTCAGTGTTTAGTTACTCAGCAAGCTTGATACTCAATTTATAGCCTACTGAAGAGAAAAAGGCTGAGTCAACCTTGCCCAGTCAAAAGATTAAATCTCAGACCTGGAGAGATTTTGACCTCAGACTTGGGAGAGAAGAAGTACTTCCACTAAGCTATTGGGCTTCATATGATAAGATCAAAACTTCATTATATGAAACAAAAATTAAAAATTTACATTTATCAACAGATAGCAGAATTGATTCAACATTTCTAATATTTTACTATGAATTTTCAAAGAAAACTCAGAAAATATGTTATTTTAGTGATTTATATAGTTATAAATTAAGATACAGACTAAACAAAAATACTAGATATAATAAAGATGCATTACTTCTCAAACTTCAAATTGTTTTGTTAAATTAAGGAGAACAGTTTACAATAACCTTTTTTAAATTCATTTCACATTTATTTTGGGAAAAATGTATCTTCTTAAATCATTCAAAGAACAGAACCAAAAATAATCTTTATTTTTAAAACTCAATAAAATACCACAGTATAATATTAGCCCCCATTAACTTTCATAAATAATGAAAAATACAGTATTGTTACAGCAAAATAGCCAATTGAGATTAAAATTATAGGATATATTCTTATGTTTAAGTAAAATATTTTTATATAAATAATTAAAAAAAAATGTAATTTGTCATTCAACCCAATTTTATAATAATCTATTGAATAATAAAGTATGCTAATTTTTTATTGTTAAACTTGTAAATAATACAGAATTTTGTTAATAATGCAATTCAGTACTTCTTATTTGATAACAAAGAGTTCACTGTCAGAATTTTTTTAATGACTGGTAATAATCCTAAAAGTAGTTTAAAATATAATAAAAAAGAAAAATGCCATAAACTACAATCAGAAAACTAACGTAATTTCTGAAACCAAAATACTTTTTAATAAAAACTACAATATTTGAGTATCAGAAGTAAATATGTCTATTGTGAAAACTATTTAAAATACAAATTGAAAGGCTCAAACTAGTAGCATTTATTGATAAAGATACTTTACATACATTAATAGCAAAGAAAAAAAAAACTATGAAAAGGATATTCATTTATAATAAGGGTTATAAAACTTAAATTGTGAGAAATAAATAAAAATAATATAAAATCTACTATACAGATTAGAATTAGACAGCTACATGACACTGTGAAAAGGATTTGATTAGTTTCGACAAAAATGACAAATGTTTTTATAGACAGATGACTAAGATATTTTTGTTTTTCAAACATATCATAACAAAGTTTTAAGTATTGCAACTAAAAACATTCTGCAAATAAGATTCTATTTTTAGAGATTACAGACGAATATTTTTTTAATTGATGCTTTTCTTTTCGATTAATTGATTCTTTCCAATTCATAAGATTTTGATGTGGTACACTGATGTTAATTTTATTGGAAAATGCATATACACTTGTTTTGTAATATTTAAAACAAATTTCAGGATGGATAAATAATAAATTGGTAATGAAATATAATTATTCCAAAATTCAAAGGAACAAAAAATGTGATGCAATCTCATGAAAGTACCCATGCTTCACAAAACGTACTCAATAAGAAATCTCATAACTTTGAAAAATTTAATAATGTAAAAAAATATATCTTCTCCCAAATGACTATCAAGAATCAAATTTAGATAATCAATAACAACTTCATTAAAAAAATTTAAATGACATTTTTAAACATAAATCCATTAAGAAATAATGCATCTTATTAATTTTAATTATGTATGAATATTTAAAAAGGTGAAATACAAATATGAAAGTAATAAATTGAAGAGCTAAATATAAAACACACCATACATAAGAATTTAACAATAATTTTACATAAATTTTGAATTTTAAAGCTTTGTTTGACACATTAAGTAAGCAATTTTTAAAAATGTATTAAATAGCAGTTAAATAAAATACTTGGTAATAAATATCTACAGCAAACAATTAAAAATTGATTTATTGAGAATAAATTAAATAAATTAAATTTACTATTACTATATTTATAAAGCTAAGAAATTATTTTAGTTAAAATGATTTAAAACTCATGCCTCATGTGTGCAATTTATAATGTTTTAAAAAAAAAAAAAATAAAAAAAAAAAAAAAAAAAAGTTTTGTCATTAAATTTTTAATTAAATTTTTTTAAAGAAATGATTACGTTTAAATTGTTTCTTAAATATCAAAAGTTTAACTAATTACAGTTGAAGATAAATTTTAAATAAAGAACAGTTTTGTTATGACGCATAACATATCTTAATATGCTAAATATTAAAATTCACATGATTTTACTTTATACAGAAATATTACAATTATTTTGAACAATATTCTGAAAAAAGAATAATTTATGATTTTTTTTTGTATTTTGTAAATAAATATGATAATTTGATTTGAATAAAAAGAATAAAAGAGTAAACTTTTCATAACTGTTTTGGAATTGGAAATGCAGTTATATTTTTCAAACATTATAAAAGATTCTTAAGCAATATAAATGAATGAAAATTTTAAAACGATAAAAATTTAAAAGATTTAACATTAAAATCATTGAGTAACAGGAGTTCTTTTTTTTAGGATTTTAAGACATTAAATAAAATTCTAGTCAATTATTAAAAATATGACAATAATTCTATTTAATAACCTTTAACAAAGATGTGAACTCTAAGGAAGAATAACCATTTCCAATATTTTTATTAATAAATATAACAACAAATTTAAATGTTCAATTTGAAAATTTACATGTCATGATTAATTAAAAAAAATTTTTTCCTTTACTTTTATTATTTACTTTATTTTTTCTCTTTGTAACATAGGTAAAATATTTTAAAAAGATAATTTTTTCATTGTTATTAAAATCTTTTCATTTTTTTAACTATGAGAAATTTGTTATTCAAATTAAAAAAAATATTTTTATGCATAACACTTAATGTAAATATCAAATTTTTTATTTTTGATGTTGATTGGTTTTATATACATTTATATTTATTACAATATAAATTTCATATTAAATATATAAAACTCTTAATAAGGGTTAAATAGTTTTAGGATACATTTAAAACCAGATAGAAAATACCATTCTGAGAGATTAAAAATTAAAATGTAGATTAAAATATTTTGTACATTATTATATTGTCAGCTATAATTATAATAACATTAAAATATGTTAAATTGAGAATAGGGAACACACAAATGAAGCTAAACAGCAAAGTTATAAATATATGGAATTATGGATTTTTTTTATTAAACTAATTGAATTGCATTAATCAAACACACATGTAGAATTAAGATATATTAATAATAATATATTGATTTCTATAAATAAAAATATTAGGTTGCAGAAAATCATATAATTTCTTAACATAAATATTTCAGCAAAATTGCTCAGCGTTTAGTATTTCAAAAGTGAAAAACACTAAAATGCATGACAAAGTTCTATAAAATATGATATAATTTTTAAATAAATTATGTTGCACTAATTTAATAATTTGACTTCATAATTTATGTTTTTATACTTATAAATATTAAAAAACTACTTTTATTAAACAAAATTAATAATACGAAATAAAAAGAAAATTTTTCATACCGCAAAAATCTGTATTTGTTAAGCACATTTTATAGGTTTATAATAAATATATAAATTTGAGAAACATGAATAGAATATTGTTCCCTTTTTCATATTCTTAAAATAATAATCATATCATATTAAAAATAAAATTGTTGCTTACTCGCTGCTAAATGATGTCTTTTCATCACATTCGACTGATGTAGCTTTTGCATCAAAAACTAAACTTTGAATTAAATCTTTTTCACCTGGAATGGATAATATATGTCAGAAGAATCATAAAAGATTAAAAAATTTGAAACATTTTTCAAAATTAACCATTATTGAGACTATGCAAAAATAATAAAATTAAAATTATATATTATTCATTAGATTTAAAGCAGGCAAATGTGGTTATTTACTGAATCAAAACTTTTTGTGACATTTGTGAAGATGGATTTCTAGTTTCTAAAATTATATGAAGTAAAAGAGGATGAAATATCAGATCGCACAAAACTTACATAAAGAGATAAGAGAGGATTAAGTACTTTAAATGTTGCACAACAATTTTTTGATCACTGAAAGGAATTTTTTAATCATTAAATCACTTAAAAAAAGATTCTTTTAGTCTATTTTTGATTTTCGGAACAATATATTTTTAAAGGTCTGTACTTCATGATAAGGTTTGTAAATTTGAAACATTGTTTAAATTAAGGAATAAACATCTATAGAATTTCTACAGAGAAAAGCTTAGTTAATTTCATGCCAACTTTCATAAATGTTTGGGGTATAGATTCATCAGATGTATTAACATTTTTTATTAATAAAATATATCTAGTACATTTGAATTTTCTTAGAATAATTTTTAAATAATTATTTCCTTTTCTCATAATGACATTTGATATGTTCTTGTACAAGATTAAAAAAAAACAGTAATATTAAATAAAAAAAAGAGTTTGTTTGTTTACATGAGCTTTTTTAATGCAAATATAAAACTATATTGGTAATATTTTTGGCTACATATGTGACTGATTCAGCTATGTATGTATAACACAATAATAGATAAAAATCTAAAACTATATATTTTATTTCAAAATTTAAAGTAAACAGAGACATACATAAAAAATCCTTACATTTATTTTTAATTATCTATAAGATTTTTAATGTAGTGTATTTTTATAGATTGTAAAGTACTTACAGTACATAAAATGTTAATTAAGTCAAAATAAAAACGTGAAACTTGTAGCTTTTAAGAGGGATTTCAATTCAATACTTATTAAAATATATTAAGGGTAGCTTTTTCCACTTAAAATTGAATGATTATAATTTTAATCAAATTAGATAAAAATTTGGTTTAAAATCCTTTTTGTTTTTAGTTAGAGACAGAAAAAAGTGAAAGAAAGTATTTTTTTATTAAATAACATTCAAAAATCACAATGAGAAATATTCTTTAAGTAGAACTAACTTTTAATCTAGAGAAACTTACATATAGGCTTATCGAAAATAGGAGGTCGTGTGCTACTAGTCCGCCATCTAAAGTTTTGTGTGGAAAGTGAATGAGATAAAAATATTCTAATGTTTTCTTCTGCAGAAGTATAGCCATCATCCTCTTTCTGAGGATTTTCGCAATACACCCTAAAATTGAAATTTCAGATTTAATTAATATCTATTTAATTAAATTTAGCGAATATATTTAAAAAACTGGGATACATTTTACAATATCAAAATATATTACATTTTTCAAGAAACATGCAATCTTATTATCTCAATTTAAATAATATTTTAAATTTATTTATTAAATAACAATTTCAACTAGTTACACTGTTTTATTTTACAGCACTTAAAACTACAAATAAGTTATTTAATGTATATAAATTATATACCTAAAATATTAATATAATCAAATTCAATTTTTCCTAAAACAATATTTTCCATTATTATCTTTATTTTATACATAAAAATATACTAACCAATCTGGGTGTACTCTCCAATTATCGCCATGAAAATATTCCAACCCTGCAAAAATATTTGTCAATTTACAATATAATAACAATTTTACCCAAAAACACATTCTATTTTACAGATAAAAAGCTCAACCACTTTTTTACAGATTTACATATATGTGATTGAGCACCTGGTTTGTACTTTAGGTTATCAGGCATTTCTCTACCGTGTAATACATCTAATTATAACAGAATTGTCAAATAAATTTACGGAAGAAAAATTAGATGAGGCAAAAACATATGAAAAATAAGAATGTGAAAATAAGCACCAAACAAATGAATGTTTTATTTATAATAATATAAATACTTCCATAAAAATTTTCATTTGAATAAGCATATGGGAATTTGTAATACTCATCCAAGAAAAGATACGTGATAAAACATTTAATAAAAGTCAGTCACTGCTTTTATGTTAATGCAAATTAAATTGTACCTCAACATTTTGTATACAATATATATAATTTATATTCTACATTTATAAGCATATTGCCTTTGATAGCTATAAGAAGTTTATAATACTGTAAATATTTTCTACATGTAATGTTTTTGAAATATTCAGGAAATAAAATCTAAGCGTTTATCACTGGAATGCAGATTTTTAATAAATATTATGTAAAAAGCATAACAATGTTTGACATTTTGAATAAATTTAGAGTATAAAAAATATCAAAAATTTCTTCAAATAACCTGCTCACTTGTAAATTTTAGGCAAAAAGAAGAATACATTTTCAATGCATTCAAAATAAGAAATTGGAAGTATTTTAAAATCAATAAATGTTTATTTCAATATTATTTCCCAAGAAAGAAAAATAATATAAAACAGATTCACAAGGAAAAAAAAACATTTCTATAACATTTATGAATCATAGTATTTTTTTAATGGTCTTATATCCATAAATAAAAACATTTTAATTGAACTATTTAAAAATTTGAAAGCACAAGCAAACAACTTTTAGCTTAAAATAGATATTAGTAATGTATAATAACATACATAAATTAACATTAAAAAATGAAGATGAAATAGTCATAATGATTAAAATTTAAAAGAATTAAACTATTTAATTATTTACAGAATTTGTACACATCATTTTAAAAATTCGTGCAAGACATCCAATACAAAAAATATAAGTTCTTAACTGTTCTTTGCTCAGTTAAAAAAAGTAAATTATTTAAGTAATGAGAAAAAAAAACATACATAGATTATCTGGACAATTTAAATTTAAGCATTTCTAGAAATGAAAAAAAAAAAAAAATAATAATAATGAACAAAAATGTACTTCAACATTTTAAAATTTTTCTTGCATACAAAAGTCGTAAAAAACAAATTGAAAAGCTCTTTTTTTTTTACTTTTAATATAAGATTAAATTTACTTTTCAAAATTTTAAATTAAAGATTAGACTAATAATTTTTCCGGAAAATGTTCAGCAAATCTTTTTCTTCCAAATACTATCACATAATTTTATTAGTTAAATAACTTTTTGTGAGTGAAAATAAATAAAATATTATGAACAAATGTTTTAAATTTTAGAAATTCAAACTTTTTCTAGCCATTAAAATGACACTAATGAGACTTAATGCTTTAATTAATCATCCCAACTTCCACATGCAGCAAAAATAGTTTTGACCATTTATCAAGAATTAAATAAATAAGAATAAATTTTCTATGGAATAAAAAGTTTATGAATATTTTGACTGTCTCTAAATAAAGTAATTACGAGAACAATACTTATGGCATTATTATTGGATGACTGAATAATTTTTCATCAGTTATTAAATAAATATGTAAATTTGAAGAGTGACTAGTTTGTAAGAGTTAAGTTTTGTTTTTTCAGCAAAATGAAATTTAATAATTCCTGCACAAATAAACTCTTTGTTAAATAAATTTAACATTTTTCTACAGGCATAAATACATATAAAAATAATATAAGTAGCTTAAATACTAGTTTTAATTAAGAATATAAGAAAATTTTTTGTTTAGATGCTTAAATTAGTAATAACACTCACAATCTTCTTCTTTTCTTTTTACTTCTACTTTACCGATTACCCGATAATGACCATAGGGTTCAGGCAAAGATATAGCAAGTCTGCACAAATGATAAACATATTTTACAAAAATTTAAAAACTGTATCAATATATATACTACAATATTATGAAATGCATATATTAGCATAGTAATTACAATAAATATAACACAGATGTAACTATATAAATGTAATATTGCTTCACAAAAAATTATAATGCAAATTTTTGACTTTTCCATTTTCAACAAAATTAAATTTTTAAAGTTTTCTTTAACAAGTTTTATAGACTTTAAAGAGTTGAAACATGTAATTTAACTGCCACAAAAAAAGTAAAAATTAAACATAATAATAAATTGCTATAGTTATATTTAATATTAATAGCTAATAAAGGAATTAATTTTCAACAACTTAGTATGCATACACAGATAACAGTAATACAATATGAGTAATTTATTAAAATACTTACGAAAAGGGTGTGTCATCAATTGGTCCATAATAATAAGAATTATTTCTTGTGACAATTCGCTTCTGAAATAAGGATATCAATAATATATTAGTATGAATAAGTAAAATTTAAAATGAACATATTGCTAATTCAATTAAATAATTGGTAATAGTAAAAAGGTAAAGAGATTGTACACAGAAAACAACTCATATTCAATTATCATAAACTAAGCAAAATGAAGTTCAAAAATGTTAACTGTATATAAAAAACTTATACTTGAAGGGAAAAAAAAAAAAATTCCACTTACAAAACCATCAATTGGAATTTTCACAGGCATTTTGCCCCACCCTATTCTTCTATCAACCATATTTTTCCTTATCTGTAAAGAAACAAAATAATTTTTAAAGTCAGAATTAAATAACTAAGAATGAACTTGAAATTAAAATTATAGAAACATTTTATTTACCATAAGTAATGTCTCATTGAACTCCTAAGGAGAAAAAAAATATTTTAATCACAAATTTTATATGTAGTTTGTATTCAAAATATCACATAAAATAAAAATCATTTACAGTTATAAATCTAGGTAATGTCTTTTATTACAGTATATATATTTTAAAATTTAAGTGAAAAATGAGTGATTTTAAATGAAATACATGCAATTCAGATATTATGTGAATACCTTTAAAAAATTGCTAAAATTCATTATTTTAGTTATAATAAAAAAGAATAATAGTTCTACAATCATAATGACATTATAATATGCTTATCACAACTAGTGCATGCATTCAAATATGTAACATATGATTACCTGCCACAAAGATTATGAAATAAAAAGATAATTAAATGAGAATATGTTAATCAAATATGTTGATACAAAAACTATTTTTATAATTTTAATTTCTTCTAATTTTTGAAGAATATTAGGCAAAAATATTTTTTATTATAATGATGAAAAATGAGGTGTATATACATCCAAACTTTCTCATATGTGTATATATATTCAAATATATCTCAAAAATCTACTTGTTTCATTTAATTTTTATAACATTCTAAATATAAAATTGAGATGATGAGTGGAACAATCAAATATAATATCTAAAAGCTACTTTGCAATGTAAATCTAGTTTCCAATTAAGTTTCTTAGCATGAGTTAAGTAACACTTAAGAAAAATACTGCTTTTCTAAATATATTATAGTTAACTCAATGTTATCTATAATCTTCATATATAGAGAACATGTTATTTTTAATTCTTAATTTAATTGATCCAACAACAACTGATGACAATGTAACTAGATAACTTATATTTAAAAAAAATATTGATCCCAACTCCAGTAACATATAAACATTAAATAACATCCCTTTAATATCATTTAATATTTAAAAAGTTGGAAAAAATTAAATGTAAATGTAACATTTATAAATATCATATGTTATTACTTTAAAATCACCAATAATAGATGCAGATTTTAATCATATTTTTAATGAATAAATTATAAATACTGGTAAGGTTTAAATAAATTCTGAATGATTTCTATTGCACAGAATAGAATTTTAAAAATAAAAATTTATGGTCAATATTTACCAATTTCATCTAATGTTCCACGAGAAATATTAAAATTCTTATATTCATATATTTCTGTGGATATTTGAATTGCAAAGTTATAAGAAAAAAAGTGAAATGAGTAAAAATGTTGGCACTTCCATTACAATTGTAGTTTAGCTTTCGTTTGTGAACGAATTTGTATATTCCTATATGTTTCTCTGTTTTGAATCTAGTTTTGTTGTTCATATCTGCATTAAATATTAAATTATTAAATAAAAATTAATAAATAATTTATATTTATTATTAAATAAATTATTAAATAAGAAGTATTAAATAAAAATGCCAGACCTTATATAAAATTAAAATTTTTTTTTAAAATTTATTATATAAAATTTGCAAACAAAATAAATATGCATGCATTGTCAAATCTGATTCATTTTAACATTAAGTAGTGATTCAAACTACGAAATCCAATGACAAAATAAAATAAAAAGTTTAATTTCTGCTGTAAAGAAATTTGTTAAAAACTCAGTCTTTATTGTATTATATAGTGAAATATTTAATAATGAACAGTTTAAGAATGAAACCCAGTAGCGTAGTATTAGCATTTCACACTTGCAAGATCCGGGCCTGTGGTCATATCCTTGAGGGAAGTTAAACTCAATCCTCAATGTTTGTTAATAAAAGTGATTACCAAGCATTTGCTAGAGAATTAAATATTGAGAATTTTGCAGTAACCTGACAACCTAACTGTGACATATGTTTCACACTTTAGGGCCTTTTATCACAAAAATAGTATTGATTCTGTAGGCATTGGCCAAATGGGGACAATTGTACCACAGAATTTAGGAATTTGTTTTCATGCAAATCCTCTGTTCCAATTAAAATTTATTTTAAAATAAAATAAAACTGTATATTTAATATAAAATAATTTTTATATTAAATATACATTATTATAATATTAAATATAAAATAAGGGAGGAAGAAGCAGTAAAAATAATATTTGAAAAAATCATCATGTAATGTCCCTGAATATCAAAAATAGATGTCCATAAATATTAGTTTGAATATTAGTAAATATTTCAATTGAATATCAATAATGTTCAAATAGTGGGATACCTTCTTCATAGTCTATAAATAATTTAAAAATATCTATAAATATTCAGACAATAATACTTCAATACTCAAAAATGGATATGTGCTACTTGGGTAGGTAGTACTGATGTTTTAACTTCCAAAATTTATGCTGCTTTTAATGAGTTTTCTATTTCCCCTTTTTTAAATTCATTAAAAATTGGAAATAAAAATTAAATTTTATTTCAAATTAATTAAAAAGAATTATTAATAGATACATTGCTATACGATTCTTAAAAATAATATAAATCAATAGAACAAATTTAAAAAAAGCGTTTTTCTAATAAAAAAATTTATGATTCCTTACAGCTATTATATGTTTTTCATCTGTTCTAACTAAATATTAACAGATATTTAAATAGTTAAAATGTATATAATTAGTTACAGCAAAGAAACTTATACTTTCAATTGGCATTATATATCACTTCTGCATAAAAATTTTAATATTTCTTTGGTAGTATAAATACAAGTGCCATTTCAATAAGTAATTTGTGGAATTCCCCTTTAATACTAAGCAGTTCAACTAAATTGGAACAAATGAGAAGAATACTAACAATATAACAAATATTACTTAACATTATGAGATTAATAGATGTTTCCAAGATTAAAAGCATTATTTTTCAAATATTTAAAAATGTAGCATACATAAAAATTATGGCATATCTTGATAAAAAAGATGATAATTAAATAAAAAAATTTATAAAGAAAATTCCTCAAAACACTTACATATAAGCCAGTTTCAACTTTAACATTATCATGTAATTCTACTTCAGTCAGATCGACATTTCGATAACCAGGTTTAAGCAAGTCTTGAAACTAAAAATAAAATATAACTAATGTGATAAATTTTTTTTAAACTGTATTAATATAACAAATATTTAATTGGAAATTAATCATTAAAATGTATAGATTAATTAATATGGAATTCACTTTTTTCAAGCAGATATCCTTTTATTGTAATAAAACACAAGATACTTCAGAAAATTAACGAAATTATGAAAACAAGAAAGCTTTCATGCAAAGCCTTCCTTATTTTGATCTTAAAATGCTTTATATTGCATTTCTTTAGTATGGATTTTATACTCACTTAAGATAACCAGTGCAACAAGGTATAATGATATACATGTTATAACATTTTCGAAGTATGTCTTGACTATTCCTGCAATTTTTATTTTTAAAGGATCTAGTAAATGTAAAGATATTGTGATATTTTAAGAAATATTTTGTAGAATTTAAAACAAAAAGTATGGCATACTGTCTAAAAATGATATTTTATTTTTGGAGATATTTATTTGAACCTAAATATGGCCACATATGGCTAAAAACAAATTAATTACTTAAAAAAAGAATTATTAATAATTGAAACATAAGCTATGACATTAGACACTTTAGTGCCACATATATATACCTTTTGTTAATCAAATTGATACTAAAGATGATTTGCAGGTCCATACATTCATACATATTAACTCCAACTCATACTATCAATTTATCTTTCTGTATTGTAATCATTCTTGAAAGAGCAAGATTATTTTAAGAGTTTCTTTCTCCAAACAAAAAGACATCTGGTATCAAAAACTGTAGTCAGTAAACAGTATTTGAATTCAGTCATTTTCTATTTAATTTCAACAGCCAACAATACACATGTTTTGATATACAAGATGTTTGTAAAGTTTAATGAGTACATATCACTATCTTATATGTAATAGATTAACCCAATGAAACTCATTTTGGATTGCTTGGTTTGAAATCCTTTACTACAGGAAACTTACTGTATAATGATTATGACCCTCTGCTCTCACCAAGTGGGCTTGGTTCGAATCCTAAACAAGGCTTGGATGTAAAACTGAAAAAAAAAAAAAAAAAAAAAAAAATGATTTTTTCTCTGTAATGGATTTTTGTCTTGAATTAGAAAGCAGTGCACTCTTCTGTTTCTCTCTTGAGACATCAGCCTTATCAATAAATGTTCTCCATTTCTGCTTATTTATCCTTTTGTATGCACACCAGATTGAGACACACAACAACAATAAAAAAGAAAAGCTTATCAATGATTTTTGTAGCTATGGAATATCATTTGTTATCTTCATGAATTCTTGACAAGATACTGCTCTCATATATAATAACAGCCTTAACACATGGTTGACCTAATCTTGTTGAAAGTTTAATATTCCTAGTTTCTTTGAATAAATTAAGTATTCTTGAAATATGTGTTCTTTATCATTCCAATAATATTAATTTTTTGCGATTGTTTAGATTCTTGTTTTCTTTTAAAAATTTGAATCCATTAATTTTACACGGTCAAGACAGTTTCAAATTATTTTTTTCAAAATGAGCTGAACAACTCAATTTTATAGCTAAGTTTCTAATGGGGGAAAAAAGCTTCTGTGAAATCTTAATTTCTGCATCTATATCATTTTTCCACTTCCTGATGTCAGGAATATTAGTTTTGTGTATGAAATTGTTTGTTTTCTGCTATGCTTCAAATTATGGTTTTATTTGATATCAATAATTGATGTAAGTATTCATGCTATTTCATTGGGAACAATTGCTTTTCTAATTATTAGGATTGAGCAATATATATTCTTAATGAAGAGAAACTTGTCAAAAATGATATCAAAAAACAATTTTATTTACACAAAATTAAAGTTATTTATTGAGGACCAGTAAAATTTTTATACACTTAATTTGTCTTGAGATTTTCATAAGGAAAACATAAAAAATTTCTTTTTTAAAAACATATCACTGTACTTAATAGAAAATTTTATGTTGTCCATACAGAAATTGTTTTATCAAATAGACTTAAATTAATTATACAATTCTAAGAATCACACACAATTTTGTTCATAAAATAATAAAAATTAAATAATATACATGAGATAAAATCCTAAATATATATATATATATATTAATGCTTACCAATGGTCTAAGCTCTGGATGAAAAAGAACATGACCATTATTTGTTATAGCAAATGAATACGCATTAACTCCAATCTAAAACAAAAGAAACATGTATTTGAGTAAATTATTAGCTGAATTTTTAATATTTAGAAACCTTACATATGCAATCAAAAGATTTATAAAAATTATAATAAGAAATCTAATTAACATTTAAATATTACAATTCATAAAAGAAAATTTAACTGAATTCATACATCAATTTGGAAGTAAGTTTGGAAATATTTTAAAATAAGATATTATTTCTATAAAGAGTATTGAAAGTAAGATTTTAACAAAGAATTCAGATATTTGAATGAACAAAATTACCTTGTAAGCTCTTGTTAGCTTAGTGATTTCTCTAATAGGAACATCAGTACCAGCTACACCCAACAAACTTGCTAATTTTACCTACAGTACAAAAAAATGCAGAACATTTCTGAAAATTTTCAACAAAAAATTTTAAATCTAATAGTTTGGCAAATATTTAAGGTTCTTTATAGTGATAGTTCACTTTATTTCAAGTATATAAGAAATGGCATTCAGTGTTTAAAAATAGGCTTTAGTTTTAAATATTATTTTCAATTAAACACATTTGCAATTTTTAATTAAAACAAAGAATTTAATTTTTTATTTTAATATCAATACTTTACATTAAGAAACATACAATATTTTATATATCAATTTGTTTTAAAGTATACACTATGAATACAGAGTTTTACATTCTGACGTTTTAGAGATGAAAGCAGCATATTACTCTGAAAATCAATTTATCCTGATTTGAATTTTCTCTTTATATAATACAGTATAATTGATTCCATTATTTAATGCTACAAAAGAAAATTAAACTTCAGTAGAGGTAATGAAAAAAATTCTTGTTGCAATCAAATCTAGGATACGATTATAATTTCTTGCTTGAACAATCCAAATAAATGTGTGTACGATAAAAAAAATTACACTGAAGAATCTATAGATATTTGACTTTTATGAGAAAAATGAAAGGATTTTTTCAATGTTCAGAACAGTTACACCAATCTTTTTCATTTAACAAACGTACAGTCTTTTTAATAAGAATAATAACATTCGCCCAAACTCATATAGTTGCAAAATGTTTAATTATTTAAGTTATTACACCTGAGATTCTTTTTATTCATGAATGAAATTTTTAAAAATAACTTAACATTATGTTCTACCAGCAATTAAATAATATAAAGAATTGTTTTCCACAAAAAATAATGGAAAGGATAAATGACTGTTGGTTACATTTAGATTAAAATTATGTGCAAATATATTTGTCAAAATTTAATTCCTTAAAAAATGTTTCCAATGGGCTTAAATAAGCAGCTAAAAACTAAACACACATGAAATTTCTTTAATAACATAAAAGCCCGAGTCAAAAAAGATTAGAGATTATTCTGTAGGTTTGCATATTTACACAAAAGAATATGTACAAACAAGACATTTTTTAATGAAAGTAAAAAATACAGCAAACAAATAATATAGATTCATATGCCAAGACATTTTTATTGTTTGTTATTAACCAATATAGACTCATTGCTGTTATTCTGCTGGAAAGAGATAAATGGCTCGCAGAATAATTTCAAGGATTTTAAGATTTCTTTCTTACAGTGAGCAATAGGTCATGACTAATGTCACATTATATTACATGACTAGAAAATGTACTAAAATAAAACTGTATGAGGAAAAAATTAATTGAAATTGTATTAAACAATTCTGAAAAATTACTAAAAATAAATAAATAAATAAAAAATAAATAAAAAAAAAGTTTGGTATTTGGGGTAAGTAAAACCATTCATATTCTAATAAGCTCGTTATTTTAGATAATCATAGTTCATTATAGATACCATAAAAACATAACATTTGAAGATTAAGTGTAGCTAAGAGGAGTATAGTTTGCGTGAAAATGTTTTGGAGGTAATTTTCAATTCCTATTATTCTTAAAACAGAGAATAAAACATTCAATAATATTTAATGAAATTCACAATTGAACGAGTCAACGAAAATTTCCCTATTTTTTTTAATGTATTTGATTCCAAATGGATATGTTTATTTGGCATATAAGGAGAAAGTTAGTGTAGCAAAAAATTCTCACCATTATAAAATACATATATGCATTTGGTTTATTTATAACTCTAAGATCATTCTATACACATCAAGGCTAATACTACAAAGACGCAGTGTTTAAAATAGACACCAATTCCTTACAATATTCATCAAAAGCATAAATTGTTGATTTGTTTGTTTCTTGTTCACAATGCTTTTTTTTTATATGGGAAGGCTAATTAGAAAGGATCTACAGTTTAAAGTAAATTCTGAATTCTGAAATGATAATGATATTTCAGCATTTTGTAAATAAAATTTTTGTAAGCCTGCTGCATGTCAAAGAAAGTTTAAAATGAAAAAATAAATTCTTGTATTTTATATATAAAAATGTCTTTGTATTTTGAAAACATATTGAGATAATTTTTACAAAAGAAGATATAAAAATGAATAGAAATTTTCAGACATAACTTCAGATTTAAGTAATTATCTGCAAAGTCATTAAATACATTATTAGTATTAACAATAATACTGCATACAATAAGAAAAATTAAAATAAAATTTAACTTTGTGGTTTTATTTCAAAAAGTAAAAAATAGATAACATATAATTAAGGAAATCGAATTTGATTTATTAACATAATTTTTGTAATTTTCCAGTGTTCAGAAATTTTAAAATATTAAAATAAATTGCTGTTCGGAATTTTTTCCCTCAAATTCTACTTTACTTATGTAAATGTAAAATGTTTATAAAGTTCACAATTTTTATACAATTAGGATTCTTATACTATTACATGATTTGGTAAGCAAAACTTGTTTTGTATCAATTTGTTTCTTTCATATTGATACTATTATATTTTTTTATTGTGCAACAGAAAATATATAGATATCCCCTAAAGTGTTCAAATATTTTTCGCTAATTTAAAACTCATTGGATATCCTTAAAATATTGAATAATTAATGATCATATAAAGTTGAATATTAATGGATGAGGTGTTAAATTTATTTTCTCTACAATTTTTATAAGTTTTCAATAGTTCTGTTTCAAGCAGTTTCCCCATACATGTCAGGAATTCATTTCAAGGAAGATTACTCATCACACATGCGACTTCCTGTATGAGTAAGGATGTTTCCAGTTAGTTATGGAAGGAATGAAAGAGGGGGTGTTTATTTCAGTAAAGAAAGTTTATCGATTGTTTTAGTTGAAGTAGACAAATGAGAAACTGGTTTCTCACCCTTATTCATTACTATAATCTAATTTAGAAGAGTGCTTTCATCTCCTGAATAATTTCTAAGCTTCAAAGAGTATAATTTTTGATATTTATACTAAAAATATTTAAAACTTTTTTTTTGTCAAATTTATATTTTAAGAAACATTTAAAAAATGGCTAGTGACAGTGAAGATGAAGTTCCTCTTTTAACTTCGGTTTACATATTTTCTTTTGAATCAGAAGAATCTGACAATGATGATGTTAATTATGTAAGACAATGGTGTCCTGTGAATAACGAAACTCCAACATCACCACGTTTTCCATTCACGGGTTCTCCTGGAATGAAAGTACCAGCTCCCAATCCGCAGGATTTGTTGAAATTTTTTGAATTATTTATGGACGACACTTTAATTAAATGATTGTGGAGGAAACAAATATTTATGCTGAAAATTATTTACAGGGGAATACTCTTATCCCAAAATTAAGATCACGCCATTGGTATCCAACTGACATTCAAGAGTTGAAAATTTTTTTTGATCTTCTGATATTACAGGGAATAATAAAAAAAAACCTGTAGAAAAATGGCTATGGTCAAAACAACCAATAATAAGTACTCCATTTATTTCCTCAGTAATGAGTGAAAAGCAGTAGTCTTATTATGAAATTTCTTCATTTTTCAAAAGAAGATTCCAAGGAGCCACTGAAGAAACTGAGAAAAATATGCAGCGTTTTGGATTCAGTTATAGAAAATTTTAAAACAATTTATATACCAGATTGTGACATTTCAATTGATGAGTCACTGATGACATATCAAGAATGGCTGGGTTGGATTCAATATATTCCAACGAAAAGAGCACAATTTGGTATAAAAATGTTCTAACTATGTGAATCTTCAAGTAGATACATTTGGAATTCCCTTGTGTATACAGGCAAAGGAACAGAATTTGAAGAAATGGATTTTCCATGTGGTATAGCAACTAAAACTGTTCTAACACTGGCAAATGATCTATTAAATTAAGGCTATTGTATAACCTTAGACAATTTTTATTCCTCACTCGAACTAGCCAAAGTTTTAATTAAAAATAAAACTGATGTGTATGGTACTCTCAGACTGAATTGAAAAAACATTCCACCTGCCCT
Source organism: Latrodectus elegans (assembly GCA_030067965.1). Lineage (NCBI taxonomy): Eukaryota > Metazoa > Arthropoda > Arachnida > Araneae > Theridiidae > Latrodectus > Latrodectus elegans. Next base: position 67,913,591 of record CM057822.1, on the reverse strand, counting down.
AAAAAGTGCGAAGTTATAAAAAGACGAAATATTAGCTTTTTAAAAAGGGAAGATGTGTGCTATAAAATGGCAAGATAAAAAAACTGTTTGCATGTCGAGCACAATACATTATTCCCAAATGAAGAAGGTAAATCAGGGAGATAAATCTCTTAGGATTAATCTTATTATTCAATGAGTATGGCAAACCAATCAAACTCTTTGATGATTAAACATTTTATAATATTTAGCACATAAAGAAATTATACACACATTTAAATACATATTTAAGCTTAAGTAAAGCATAATAATATTTATAAATTGTCATTTGATAATGATTTAAAATTAAAATGATTTTTTTAATTCAACAATTATAAGGAATTTTAACTTACATTTCGTTTATCAAATACTGGAGTAGCAACTGTTGTCATTAACTGCAAAGGCTGGAATAAATATTGAAATTCGTTTTAACGTTATAAAATATTAACATTTGATTATGATATAAAAAGAAATTAATAGGCACAATAAAATATAATACAACCATAACATGTTGGTGACTAAAGTTTTTGTCTTTGGGTAACAGGAATGAAAAGCAAGCTACCCACAGTAAAATATATATTCTTAGTTAGATAATGTAGAAATTTGCATGGAAAAAGGAAAAGAAATAGCAACTCACATGACCATACTAACAAAGATTTAAAACAAAATCTGATTTATAAAAATATTATAATTATTATAATCTTAAATACAGATGAAAAACATTTCACACAAAGTAAAACAGACAATTTGACCAATGATAAAAAATATTTGACCATGTTTGTTTTTAGGTACAATTATACTTTTTACTCTGATGATTATTATACTTATCCTTTTACTTTTGATTTTTTATTATATAAGAATATTTTTTACCAAAATATGGAATAATTGTTTTTTGTTCCTCACACTAAATGAAATAGAAAATTGTAATTAATTGAACTTAGGACTGAATAGAAAAATTAAATTAGCTTACCTTGCACGATACATTAAGTACTGTGCAAAGTAAAATAAAAAAAGAAAAGAAACTATCATAGACTAACCTAAAAACAAACATCATAGAAGGTAATTTGTATGAAACTTTCTACAAGAAATTTTCTTTCTTATGAGTGGAACAAAATAAACCATCTCTGGATACTACATGAACAGTATTGTCTTTGACTTTAGAAAAGTTTTAGTTAAAATTACAATATCAGAAAAAACATAAATCAAAGAAATTATTAACATGTAAGTAAATTACAATTTAATTTTTAAAATTAACATGCAATTATTAAAAATAAATATAAAGACATTAAAAAATTATAAGTAATAGCAAATAAAACAGATGAACTATGACTGCACATTTAAATTTAATTGATATAATAAAAAATTTAAAATTTTCTGATAAAATATAATTTAAGAAACATTGTTTTGTAAAAATTCATACCAAATATGTTAAATAAAGAGTTTGATATAAAAACAACAAAATAATTAAAAACTGTATACTTTGATTGAAATATCAAAAATTCTTATATTTTTTAATATAAAATAATATGGTAATATCTGAAACAATTTGAATATATTAAAATAAAACGAATATTGCATAATCGAGAATAGAGAAACATATTAATAACATGCATATGATGTTAATGATTATTGGCCAAGCAAAGGATAAGAGTTAAATATTTAAAACGTCATTCACAAACCTGCTTTTTCTTGAATCTATTACGAGGAATCTATTTATATATATGATGGCATATTAAATCCATAGCACAAAATTTCCAAGCAATGCAGCATGCAAATAAATGTAATACACATACAATGAGAAAAATTAAAATTAATGTTTTCTGATTAATTTATCAGAAAAAATAATTTTGAATGTAAACAAATGTTTCACACTATAAAATTAATACAAAGCATTATTCTCAAAAATCATTTCAATGAAGTGTATTTCAAAATAAAGAAACCTTTATAACTTTTTATTTTTGCTTGGTGAGTTTAGATACATTAGTTTTATTTATATAATTTAAAGCATCAAAATATATATTATTTTTTAAGGAAATATTTTATAAAGCGAGAGCATAAAGCATCAATTATAGTAAATTTTGTTGCACTTAGTCATGTTAAATAAAAAATAAATAGAATTAGGAGTTTTCAAAAATAAAATAAAATGAAAAGCAAATATTTTTGTTTTATTTTAGAAACAAAAAACGGACACATGTTACTTAACAGAATTGAAATTTATATGAAAAAAATTTTAAAGAAATAAGGATAACAGTAATAAAATAAATAATTTATTTCTGATAGTGTGTTTCATAGTTTAACAAGTGATTATTTAAGAATTAAAAGCAAAATTATGTAAGCATTAATATAAATGATTAAAACTTAAACAAAATTTATGAATTATTCTGTATTTTATAAGGTATCTTTTTAATAAAATAATATTTATGAATTGTAAAATAGCTATTTTTAAATCTCAAACATTTTTACTAATACACATTATAAAAACTAAACTATTTTGAGCTTATGGAAAACTAATGTTAAGGATTTCGGAATTTAGTTATGGAGTCACACTGAATTGGAATTGTACATTTGATATTAGTAGAGACAAATTATTTTATGATTAATGGATCGACTAATGAACTGGATGCAAGCCAAAAGTGAAGAACCCTGAAAAACTTATTCAGGTGGCAAACACGAACCCTAACTTCTCTTTCTTCCATTAAGGGTTCAGGTGTACTATCTGGATCTGCATATTCATCATCTTCCTGAGCGGAATACCATTGTTGAATTCTCATAATATTAAGTTTATGACGAATCCTTTCAAATTCTCTATCTCTCCATTCCGCAAGATCCAATTCAGTGGCCTGAATTTTATTGAAAGTTATACAAAATAGAAGATAGAGGACATAAATTGACTTAAAAAAATTACATTTGTAAAAACATCTTACATTACAAGTATTTTATGAAGTTTAGTTGCATTATTTTAAAATTATATTCCTGTTGCATTAAAATATAATAAAACATTTTCCCTTAATTTAACATTCATTATTTTTAAATTTTTTTTCACAGTTTTAAAGTTTTTCACAGTTTGCTGAAAATTTTTATTTATAATAGACTTTGTAATAAAATTTTCTGCAACATATTAAAAATTATATGATATGTTAAACAAAAATATCAAAAAAGAAATAAAAATCAAACAAAAATGAATTAGCAGCATTATAAAAAAAGTTCAAATAACAATAATTAAAATAAATGAATTTTAAATGGAAATATATTAAAAAAATATTAATCCTTTTTATTAATTATAAAATAAATTTTGAAATATCTAAAATGTCCTATATCTTATGCTAGAGTTTAATTAAAAAATTTGAAAATATATAAAATACAATATAATTTTAATCCATTATTTTGTACATTAAAAGTAATAAGAATTAACATCTATAGAGTTAGCAAATTATACATTTTTATTCATATATTATGTGTATACATTTGATTCCTTTGATAACATTTACAAGGTAATGTAAGATTTCCTTAACTGATTTCATATTTTATAGAAGAGCATGATGATTTTAAGACTTGATTTTTAATTTAGTATCTAAAAATATTTGCAATATTATGTCCAATAAATAATTTTAATAAAAGCTCTTAACATCAGTTGATAATGAGATGTAATTTCTAATTATATTTATCCCTTGGTATTTTAAAAATTAAGTTATAAAAATATACTTTAACAAAACATGTTGCCACCCTCCTAAAAGAATAAAATATAAGTTAACAAATATATCATTTTTAAAAAAAATTAAGCTAATACAAGATTCCTTACACAATGAATACAAAAATGAGCTTTACTAATTGGAAAAAATTCAAGGGAAGTATCCTGTAATGTGCAATCCAAACTTCTTGTAATAATGCACATATAAGAAATGAAATAACAACAATGAGCAGAATTTTGAAATTCTGGTTTTAGTTTATTAAACTTACTACATCATTTCTGATAAATAATGGAATTCACATGATGATTAGGTTTTTGTGAGCTATGCAACAACAAAAAGCAGAAGTATATACAAAAAGAACATAATCCCTGTTCAAAAATATTATCTCTATATGATCAAAAATAAGCTAATTTTTACATCTTAGATTAAGTAAAATGAAACAAATAATTTGTATTTTGACAAAATAATTCTACAAATTAATATAACAATATAATTTAGAAAAAGTTTCTGTATTATGTACATAATTCATGAAATTCTATGTTACTGTAGTTTGGAATATTATATTTTAAATTTTTTTCTTAATGTATCATAGCTTTTTTATGAGGTATTTTTAGAAAAGCAAAGTGAGTTTTAAATTGTTACAAAGATCCTTTTATTAATCAAATTTTATGTTGCAAATGAAGAATTTCATTTTATGCTGAGAGAAACATGTTTAAATTTAACTATTTGCAAAAAGATTTACTGACAAAAACAGAGATTAGATTCAATGGTAACAATGAGAATTAAATATAAATGAAAATTCTGTCATAATTTAGGAAAAAGATACTATCACAACCATCCTTTAATGTTTAATTCAAGAGTTGTGGAACTAATAACCATTCCTTTAATAATTATTCTTCATCCTAACATATGCATTTTCATATAAATTAATCTTTGAACTATTTAAAATTGGCACTAGCTTAAATCCCATTTTATGTAATTTTACTACTTCTTTAAAAATGCTGTCATAGAGCAAAGTTGATCCTGATTTTTCATAAGAGAAAATAAGTCACAATAAAAAACAAATTGAGTTCACTATTTGCAAACTGCATACAATATGAAGATGTGAAAATCAAATCCTAACTAAGGAAAAAACCTTCTTATAGTAACTATATTTTTGCGGCAAAATATTAAACATTTTCAGAAAATAGATCTAATACACAAGTATGTAAGCAAGAAACTACAATAGAATAAACAAGTATTTTCTTCCTAAAAATAATACGTATAACTTACAAAAAAAATTTTAATTTTAAAGCAAGAAATAAAAAAATCATTTAAATATATAATGCAAAAATGTTTTTTAATGTTAAAATATATAACTGCTAAAGTGAAACTATAAATAAAATAATTATACTCGCAAATATATACATTTGTATAAGTGATGATCATTTCAGTTCCTTACATATCATTGACTAAGAAATTTTTATAATATTTTAAAACTAATTTACATTTATTTATAAATGAAATGATATCTTGTTAAAATAATTTATTAAACTCACCGGCACATCAGCATACACAGATGTCCATACAAACGGTCGTGTACCTGAAAGCACTACTGGCCTACTCATTACAGGCACATATTTCTAAAATAGAGAATGCATTCTACATTACTATATTTATCAACATATACATAAAGTATGTTTATTTTGATTGCCAATGTAAATTGTTTGATTGTAAAAAGGAGTTAATACTTTTAATTGGAAAATAATGTTAAGAAATAAATAATAACAAAAATGACAATTTAATAATTTAATGTACATTTGAATTCCAATCAGAAATTACATGTTCTAAATTTAATAAATGAAATTATAAACAAGTGCATAATTGAGAAAGATAATAAGCAAATAAACAGAATTAAAAATTCAACTTAATATTTAAGATTAACTTAAACTTTTTTTAAAGTATAAAAGAGGATTTAGAATTAATTTTTAGATTAAGTAGTAGTTAATAAAAGATGTACATGCTTACTAATTCATCATTACTAACAAAATTAAATAGTATGTTTAAGATAACTGATTTATTTACATTGTTAAGATACAAACTAAAAGTGGTGGCAAAAATTTCAGGCAACAAAAACAATAAAATTAATCACTAATATAGTCCCAAATTTAATCAGATAGTTTTCAGTTATTTTTTACAAATAGCAAACAAATGTAAATAATAATAAAGTAAAAAAATATCAGTTGAGATTTCTTATTGATTATAAATAAATTATAAATAATTTTTCAATAAATATTTTACTACTTTTTTAGGATAAACAATGAAAATAATTGAAAACATAACAATAGAGTGCATTTGATAATGAAATAATTTATTCAATTAATGTGTGGAGTGAAATTTAAAATTAAAAAATTCTATTCAGCTCTCTGAATAATAAAACTTACTTGAACTTTGTCACGGACTTCTGATAAAGTAGCCATATGTGTATAATAACCTAAATTAAAAAGCACAAAAAATTTATATTATCAAACAATATCAATATATATATATATATATTTTATTGATTTTATATAAAATATTTAGTCTCAATCAAATAATTCAATTTAAGAATTTTTTAAGAATTTGATATGAAATTACTTTGATTATTTAAATGTGTGTTTGTTTGTCACTCAACGATAATTTTTTGTACATGAGGGCTAATTAGACTGGGACCTAAGGTTTAAAGTGGATTCCGAACAACTACAAACATCCATGCGCAAGGTGGGATTCGAACCCACGAACTGCTGAAGTGAAGGTAAGAGCGCTAAACATTCAGCTGCCAGCTCGGATATGTAAATGTAATTTAAGAAGATGTTAATATTTTTAAAGAATTTATTTTATTAATTTTTCCACACAAGATAATTAAGGACACCATGATGAACTAATCCTGGTTAGAATCATGACAACAAAATTATTAAATAATAACATAAATTTTTAAGAATTTTAAATACATCATTTTTAAATTTTCATTTGCACGAGTAATTATTTTTTTAATTATATTTGCATAAATAATTCAAAAATAAATCAATATAATCATAATACTTTTCACAATCAAAGCTGTAAATGATTATTTTAAACAAAAATTGGAAGTTAATTAAAATTTTGTAGTATTGCACACATATTAAAAAAAAATTTAGAAAGTTTCCTTAACCTGAAAAATATTGCATGAAAAAATTCCTTAAAATTGATGGAGAATTAATAATTTCTTAAATATCTTATTACAGAAGGAAAAAAGATTTTATCACTTTAAAAGCCTATATTTATTATCATAATAGACATAATTCTTACATACTATAACATAAAGATGTCACAAAAATAAAAGTAAAATGAGTTGTTCTATAAAATAAAATTATATATATATATATATATATATATATATATAAAATCAAATATAATGCTTTTAACATTCCTCATGTGGAAATAAATTTATATTATACAGTAAAAATTTAGAAATTGTACCGTTATTTAATTATATTTAAATTGTTAGATTTTTTAAAAAATTTTTATCATAAAATAGAAATAAATTTATATAGAATAATATATTATTTATAGTAGTATAATATAGTAAAATATAAATATAGTTTGGTGAAAAATATAGTGGAGTAAAAACTATTTCAAGTAATGAAGCATTAAAGAAATATAAAAAAAAAATGTATATATGACTGTCTTTTATATCACTCCAACTCCAGAGGCTCAGTAGCTTCACACCATTTCTCATAAGATTAGTAAAGTGAAGCATCACTTTTGATGTCAGATTTTTTTAATTTTGCTTGCCATAGGAAATAAATATTTACATTCGAAATTAAAATTAAAAGTTATTGCACATTTACTATTTAAAAAAATGCATGAATTTTATTAATATTGAAAACTATAAATTGATTGATTTTATAGAACTTAAAAGTAACTTTTGATGTGAAATAGATTTTAAAAAATGTTAATAAAGTTTAAAACATTAATTTATGAAATATTTCCTACTGTCCAATCATTATAAGAGTGGGTACTGCTAGTTTGATATTAGTCACAATAAAAATTTCTTGTAAATAATAGATTATGTACTCTTCCCTCTAATTTAGTGATAAGCCAGAGTTATATTGCAAAATAACAGTAATCGTGAACTTTCTAAAATATTTATATGATAAGTCATTTTATATTTTAGCTACAAGAAAGATAAGCAAATCGATATAGGTTTTGTTAATGAAACCTGTTACTATGTATTTCAATACAAAAGTAAACTTAATGTGATTTTATGATGATCATATTATTTTAGTTAATAAACAATTGCAAAGATCAAAAACTGAAAAATATTAACCTTTATTCGCACAAGCCATCCAATTAACTTCATGTGACTCAGTTACTTCTTTACCAATTAAGTAAGTGAACACACGGACCTATAAAACATTTATATTGAATTCACTAAGTAACATATTGTATTGCGTCATCAAAAATTAATGGCAAAATTGAAAAAAATAATTAAAAATATAAATATAGTTTAAACATACAGGTATATTTGGATAATTATATCGCCTAAATATATCCTCAAATGTGTTTGGTGCACCATCAGTAATAATCATAATAGCCTGATTACACTGAGTTCCAAGTCCAGATCGATTATACTAAAAGAACAAATATAAATTATTAGATACAATATCTTTAACACAGATGGAGAATAGCAATATTTAAATAATATATTACAATAAGTGAATATTCATTTAGACATTCAAAAGTCAGATTTTTCCTTATATATAGAGAAATATATAAGTTTTTATTTATTAAAATATTTAATCTTTTATTTATTCAAATAACTAATTTTAGATGTTTTTCCAAATCATAGAACAAAATAAGATTATTTTAAAAATAGCATGAAATAATACAAAATATGAAAATTAATACCCAGAGTAAAACAAAGAGCAAAAAAAATTCAGATAACCTATATCCTAAATTGTTATATATATATATGAAAAAAGATAAAAAAGAGAATATGCATAAAACTTTTACACTAGTATTGTATTTTAAATTTTGTATCATGATAAATAAAGAACTTAGATATTCACTGTAATCAATCAAATGGTCTTTCAAGCTTTAAACAACTTTAAAAAGTCTTTTTTCAAATGAAAAATAACAAGATGTTTGGAATGAGTGAATTTTGATATTTGTAATTATGCAAAAAAAAGTAAATGCCAATATAATCGTAGCAAAATTATCATTAACTCCATAAATTTATTCATTATTTCATTAAAATGACTTTAATAGGATCATTGAGCAGTTAGTATCAGATTGTTTATTGACTGAGCATAAGTATTAAAATTAAAAATTGTTGATTAGGTAAAGAGAATAGTTTTAGCCTGATATTTTTCTAATATTTTCTTACATTTACTGTAAAACTAATAAATATTTACATATATGAAGGTGGGAAATAAGATAATTTTACAACAGTTACTTTAGTTTCAAGTCAGATGATAAGATATTTAAATTAATGTAAAAAAACCTGGCCCATCAATAGACCATATTCTTTAAGAGTGACATGTTAAAGTCATTACAAATGCTAGATATTCTTTTACAAAAGTTGCAATTGTGTTACCATTTCATCACTGATTCATATTAAGAAGACCATGAATATATTAAGCAAAGACTTTGAAGAACATAATGAATAAAATGAAAGTTCATAGTAAAAGCAAAGTGCAAGCTTGATGGATTATAATTCCAGAAATAACACTAATTATGAAATGAAATAAAAACTGGATTGGTTTCCATTATAGTTCGTATTTATTGTGCATGATGCTACAATAAACTAAATAATTCCTCTCAGAAAACTGTCAACAGATTTTGTGATTTGGAATTTTGTCAGAGGTATATTTTTTTAAAGTGGTTTGAGTTATATTACTATGCATGTGCTTTCAGTTATAGATCCAATAATTTAATACTAATAACAAATAATTTAAGAAGGCATTTTTAGCATTAAAAATATATCCCAGGTAAATCAGATATAGAATTAAATAAATGGTTTTTTTGAAGTTTTTTGCATAAAAGGTAAATGAAATGAAATACAGCAATTAAATTTTACAGGAATAATAGAGCAATTTGGAACATTAAAGTTCCTTTGCAGAAAGTGCATGAAATTTGTATATATATATATATATATATATATATATATATATATATATATATATATATATATATATATATATATATATATATATATATATATATATAATATATATATATATATATATATATATATTTCAATCATAAGCTTGTCTACAAAATTGTTATATATATTTCAAATCATTATCTTTCTTTAACACTAATTTTGTAATTTTCCATAAATCCTTACAAAGTTTATATATATATATATAAATATAACAATTTTGTAGACAAGCTTATGCACTCTATTAAATGCATAAATCTAAGAAAACATATTTTAAAACTTAAATTTATATAAATTGAAGCAGTTAAAATTTTAAATTAATATTTTTCATTATTTAAGTTAACAAAAAGTATATAAGTAATTTATGAAATAAATGTTTTAACAGTAAGTTAAAATTAGAATAATAAGACACTATTATGATCAATAAGATTTTGATGCCAGATTTTTAAATAAACTTTATATTAAAATATCAAAATCAAATTTGGAATTAAAATTTATTGAAATTTAGATGTTTATTTAAAATAAATTTTTAACATGAAGTTATTTTTAGTATATGATTTTACATGAATTTAAAATTTTTCATAAAAAAATATTTAACAAATTTTGATTTTAAAAAAATGATACACATAGCTAATATCTAAGTGTTGTAAATAAACAAATAATTTAAAATTTATTTTTTAACAAAATTTTTTTTCTATCAAATCAATAGAAATTACAGTATACATCTTTCTTTTGTTTTGAGTATTTAATGTGTAGAAATTTAATAAATAGAAAATAAATGTAGACATTTCAAATAGATGGAAAATTCTTTTATAGTTGAAAGATTTTGTAAAAAAAATTTCTGCATTGTGATTACTATTTTAATAAATTTAGGAGATTACTCACTGAATAAACTCATAAATATTTAATATACACTTACTTTTTGCAATAACTCAAATGCTGTGATTAAGCTCAGCGTGAAATTAGCTATATTAGCAGTTTCAATTTTTTTCATATGTTTCATGAATTCCTAAAACATGATATGATATAAAAAACAATAAGTACATAAAAAATGTTGCAAATAAATGTTTGTATTGAAAGTAAGATGGGTTATTTTACAACACACGTTTAAAATGTATTTAGATTATTTTTAAACTTGACAATTCTATAATAGATTTCTAAAAAAACTATTTTAAAAACAAATGCAGGCTAGCAATTGTTAAAGAACAAAAAAAAAGGACATTAATTGTAATTTTTCACACAGACAAAAATGCTTTATGGACAAAAAATTCACAAAATATAATGGATAATATTGTTAAAGAATAAAGCAGATTTAAGCTAGGTTAGTAAATAATTTTATTAAATTAAATCAAGTTATTTAGTGGGAAAATTTTTTTAAACAAGAGCATTTAGTAACATGAACTATTAATCCTTGTTAGGATCAATAGTTCATAAAGTTATAAAATCAATGATTTTGTTTGCTACAGTAATTTTTCTTGTAATATTTTTATGTCAATCTCATATTCTTAATGATAACTAAACAAAAACTTTTATAATGTAATGTAGCAATTATCATTATTATTTTTGTGAGTTGCATAATGATAAAATTAATTAATTTATTTTAAAAAGAAACAAATTTCTATCAAAATTACAAATATATATAACATTCAAATTATAAAGTGATTATCACAATACTATTTAAATAATTCCTACCCTTATATTTTCATCATTGGCTTGAACTAAAGTATTTTCAAAACAAGGAACAACAGGAGTAACATCATCTGAAAACTGAAAAAAATACAAAGTTCAACTGTAAACTTAAAAGAAAAATAGAAATATTTTTACGAGAGAGAGAGAGAGAGAGAGAGAGAGAGAAAGTCAGAAAAAAACATTAATCATTTATATCTCATAAATCCATACAAGAATAAAAATAACATATAAATGTTCTTTTAAACTACTAAATATCAGTATTCTTTCTTCATTTATTTCCATTGTTATATTATTTTGAATATTTATATGCAATCATTATCAATGAATGAATAATACATTTTTTTGAAAATAAAACATTACACTAAAATTAAAAAAAAAATTATGTAGAACACACTGTAAAATAAGTAATTTTTTCAAAATATATAAGATTTTAATTTAGTGCTCACAGATTCACATTTATATGTTATTCTTACATTATTGGTATATAAATGTCCTTAATCTAATATAGATATACCTAATTATTGCTTATTGGCTGAATGTTTCATATTAATATGGTATACAATTGTGTTTGTCATGGTAAAAAAAGAGATAAAAATTTTTGAGCAATGCATTCTAAATATTACCATGAATTTTTATGTTTGCATCAAACTGAAACATGTTTTCAATACATTTTTAATATTTCAATTATTTTTATAAAACATTAACCTTTTAACTTTATTAAAATTATTTTTGTAAGAATTTTATCAATAAATACAAATATTTTACACATAAATTTTGTATACCTTCAGAATAGTCACAAAGTCATCTTCAGTTAATGTTAAAAGTATATCTGCAACAACATTTCTCGCTATTTCCTTTCTAATTCCAGTCATGGATCCACTGACATCAACAAGTATTACTATGTCTTTAGCTGATGCAGCTGCTTTAACATACCTGAACATTTTTAGAAAAAAAATTTATGTAAAAAATATAAGCAAGAAAAAGTTAGGGTACACTTTTATAATACAATATTATCAAAATAGTTTTGAATTCAAATACACAATATTTGCCCTTATTTACTATCAATGTTGTTTGTAAATGAGAAACTACAAAGAAATACAAAAAATACTGATTATATTATACATATTTATCTCTGCTATAAAAAACTAAAGTCAATTTTTTTGGCCTTTGACACTCAACAAATATTTAATTTGTGTTAGTATGAAAATTAATTCTTATCTATTAACTACAAATATTAATTTCAATCACCTGGTGTTTAACTTAAGTAGTTGATTTCCATAAATTTTTTAAAAGAGTATTTAAAAGCAAAATAGCTTCAAGTAGTATTCAAATTATTACACACAAGCATCGAAAGTAAAATTAAAATGCATGACAGCCTCCATGGGGTCAAGGCTTACAGTGCCCAAATCTGTTTTCTTGACCAAACGTCCTGGGATGTGAAGCATATGCACTGGTTAGGTAGTCAGCTTAGCATGAAATCCCTGTCTTTAGTTTAAAAAATAAGCTTAGTACTCAGTTTCATTGACCTACTAAAGTAATTAAAAAGTGAGTCAACCTTTTTCAACTCGAGGATTGAATCTCAGACCTGTGCCTTGGAAGTGTGAAGCACTACCACCATGCCGTTGGGCTTCACCCACAAGTTTTAAGCCAATCCATTATTCTATAAACAATGTTTACTTCAAGTCAATTTAATATTGTTTGACAGAATGGGGAGAACTAACACAAACATTACTAATATATTTTAAGAAATAAGATTCAATTATTTAAAAATTTAGAAATACAATTAAAAGGGGAAAAGAAATTATTTAGTTATTACAATTAACATATTATTTTTGAAGCTACATATTGGAAAGTTTAACAGCATACAATCATTAGACTTGATTTTGGTGAGCGTTATTAACTCAAGGTCCAATATTGGACAAATATGAGCTGCATACCTTTTAAAATTAGAAGCTGTTATAAATGATTAATTAAATGTATAAAAGGGTGAATGCATTAAAAAATTCAATAAAAGTTTAGGTAAGATTAAAATAAGAAAAGTTCACATGGAATTAAAAAAAAAAACTGATTGCAAATAAAAATGTAAACAAATTTGTGGGCTGTTTAAGCCCCATTAAATCTGGTAAACTTAACAGTGCTGTTAAGAAACCCCAAGTGTAAACCATTCATATTAGTACAGACAATTGAAATATTATGTAATGTATATTTACATTATATTAATCACAAAATGGAAAACTCTAAGACAAGAATAAATGCTTTTGTATAAATCAAGTATGTCCAATGCTTAAGTTGGGATAGCTGATAGCTCTTCACGGGGGAATAACTGGAAATGGTAGAATGTGAGAGGATATATTATATAATTTAAAATTTTGCAGCTATCTACAAATCCCAAATCCTATGCCAGTAGAAGAAAATAAAATCATCAACTATTTGTTCAATGTGTCAAAATGTTTATGAAAAAAATCAGAGATTTTAGCAACATTATATACAAGCTTATTCTAGCAATGAAGGCATGATTTCTAACCCAACAAAACATGATATTACATCCTTTATGCTTCAATATATTTAAAGTATCTAATATTTCCAAAAACAACTGGATAATGTGTCATTAAAATCATTTAATTGTATGATCACACTCATACTATCTATGTAAATGCAATATTTTTTCTCAGCTGGATTGCATCATTTCTAGAGAGCATACAATAGCAACAGCTTCTCACTCATGTAAGCCGAACCTGATGAATGAAACCTATATCTGTAAACAGTACTTCCAAAAACAATACAACTAACATGACCCCCTGATATTGAGTTATCGGTAAATACAGAAAAGTTAAAAGAATACTGATAATGAATGTATGAAAACATATGTTGCAAAATAAGGGGTATGTGGCTGGTTTACAATATCTAGCATATGACTGATTACATTCCCATAGGGATGTTTGAAGTTTGAAATTTTAAAAACATCTGTAATTAGTATTTGTAAATCAGTACATTCAAATGAAGAAATACTGGTAATATTCTACATGGCCATGCCTTACAGTCTTGTTAAAGAGGAGCAGAAAATCGTGGATCACAAAGGATATTGTGATGCAGATGGCATTTTGAAATAATAATTTAGAGACAATTGTTCATGTCTCAGATCAAGAGATAATTGATTGCAAATCAAATAAAGGTTCTGAATAAGAGAAGTTTGGAATGCTGAAGAACAAATTTGTGTGTGGGTGTGTGTGCAAAGCTAAGTGATGTACAAGATCTAATTTGCATTGTGATCTGATTGATCCATAAATTGCACTACCCAATATCTTATTGATATATACAGAGTAATTCTTTACAATCTGCATCCGAAGAGGCGATATGGTGATAACACTTTGAGAATATTAAGAATATACAAGAAAAATTAATTTTTTGTTGAACAAGAGATCTCAAGAAAAGATATCTGATTAACTATGGGAATATCTGCAAATGTTATCTTAATTTTTGGGTTAGGATGAGGTTATTATCATTAGAATGTTTCTTGGAACATCTATTAATGTTTTTTGGAAGGATGCTTCATAGATAATAAATTATATTCATGTCTTGGAAAATAGAAAAATTTGGAAATATCTAATAATCTGGCATTTCCCTCTGAAAATATGTATGTACAAATCTGAAATATTAAAGTCATCTTTTGTTATTAAATATCTTTAGCAGTTATTTACTGTGATTAAGTACTGAACTTTAACTTCAAAGAGCATGATGTTACCATTACACTTCAGTGAAGTCTTACATATGTTATTTTTAAATATAGTTTGTTCAGAACAACAAAAATTGTTTTCACAAGAAATTAAAAAGAGTTATCTAATAGAGTAAAATATTAATAGTTTATGAATAAAATTACTTTTTTCAATCCTAACTGTATTAAAATGAATAAAGAGATAATGAAATGTAAAATTAAATCTTTAGGTTAATCAAAACACAATACTATAAGCATTTATAATAAACATTTCAAGTGATACTATTTTATTTAATTTTCAGCTGGGGATTAATAGATGCTGATAAAAACAATAAAATACTATCTACTATCTAATCAGAGAAAACAACTTGTAAAATAGTTATTATAAATATAAATAATTAAAAATATTTTATAACTAGTGGTAAAATGTAATAAAAATAACAATTTCTATGAGCTAAGAAAAAATTCAGAAGTGGTCAGAACAAATCATATCATCGACATCACTTTATGACTTATATTGGGAGAGAAAATTTTTACAATTAGCTTATGCACAAAGCAAAATAAATGAATGTACTGTTGTTTATTTTACACATGAAAGATTTCTCAGTTTGATACACAAAAAAATAAATCAAGGAACATAATGATAACAATACATTTTTAAACATTTAGTATAAAATACTTCATTTTAACAGATTTACAAAATTCTCAAGATATCTGTGAGATTCAATAATTCTGTAAGCTCACTTCTGAAATAGTTATTATAATAGTAGAAAAAAATATCAGATAACTGAAAGAATGTAATAATATTTACAAAAAAATGCATGTTTCAATACATGTTTAGCAATTTTTTCAGGTTAGCTTTTTTAAAGCTAGTGCTTTCTGGCAGATTTAATAATTTAAAAATTAATCCAATTATACCTTTATTACATACATAATGAAAAATTTTCAGTTTAAAACAAAATAAAATAAATTACCACCATATATATTTGAAAATGAAAAGATTGGAACTCATGGATTTACATAAAAGATATTCATGATATTTATTGAAAACTGAAATTGCACCATATTACAGTGCAGTAAGGGCTAACAAAACAGATATTTATGTGAAGATCACAAATTATGAGAGCCTCTTGGAATAGTAAATGATTATTATTATCCTAGTACAGAAATATTCCAAGCACATTTCAGAGTCGCACACAGATCAGAATTGATGGTATACAGGACTCTCACCGTCATTCCCAATTTCCAAAAAACATGCAAAATAAATTGTAGAGAAGTTAAAAAAATGAAATAGCAGAGACAATAAATCAAATGAAAGTTTATCTCCAGCCTTGGAATTCAAATTTACTAAAATAGTTTAAGATTACAATATTCATATAAAATTAAAGTAAGAATAATTAAAGACAATACTAAGTATTATCATTAAAATTATTAATGAAATATATCAAGAAAATCCTAATTAAGAATAAGATTTGAATGCAATAGAAATTTGTCAACAAATAATATCACATTATGTTTAAGTCAACAAATAAGATCACATTATTATTTTTTACCAACATGTAGAAATATTTTAAAAATCATTAGAAATATAATAAAGAGATATAAAATATTGATGAAGAAATTTTTTCAGTAGACATGAAATTTTGAATTACCAAGAACGAGTTCGGCAGTCATATAAATCTGGCTTTTCTCTACCTTCCCTGGTCCATGTTGTTGCTGTAAAAATAAATATGACAAAGGAAAATGTTGAAAAAAATTGTAAATAAAATAATTTAAGAGAAAAATGTGAACAAATTCTAAAATTTTATTATTATAATTTAAATTCAATACATCATTATTATATTTAAACTTTTATAAAACATTAAGTGCTTAAAAATTGAACAACAGTAAGAAATTCATTTTTAATAACATTTTGTCAATACAAAAAAAAAAAGGATTGTAAAATAGCTAAAATATGCTAAAGTTTTGAACAACCACCATGACTTCATAAAGAGAAAGAGTTTTCATGTGGGAGAAAACTTAGAAAATTTCTGAGAACTCAAGATAGATTAAACAGTATTTATAATAATATTAACTTCTAATTTTAATAAGAAATATGCTTGTCACAAGTTTGATAAATAAATCAAAATTAAAAATGTCAGGCTTTAGAACACTTTAGCGATTTTATTAAAAAGCAAAATGAAATATTTAATTAATATTTAGTATGACATATTATAATACTTTCCTTACATTACACAAAACTTTGAAACAACTAAACAAATATATTTTGATATTTGAAAACAAGAAGAAATATGTGCACTAGAGTTAAATTCTTATGCTAAACATTACATAAGTTAAAATATCATCAATTTTTGTTCTACATAAATACTTTTGTTTTAAAACTATATTAAAAACTAAATTTATATATTAAAAGAATAATTTCAAAATCAATAAAAAAATTATGCTATTTTTTTAAGTCATACACAATTTTTGATATTTGTGACATGTTTTAAAAATTTTATAAAAATTACATGAAAAAATATTGCATAATTTATGAAGATTAAAAAGGAAACATTTTTGAATAATTATGGATAATAAAATGTTAATTTACTATTAATTTAGCATTTTATATTTAATTTAAAACTCAAACAACTTTCAAAAGTCTTTTTTAAAGACTACAAAAGAATTATTTACACATTTATCAATTTTCTTATTGACTACATTTTTGATGTTAAATACAAATTTTTATAACCAAGATTTCATATATCATTTTTTAAACTCTAAAAACAAGGGAATATCTCTCATTATGAATTTATAACACTTTATTCTGATAATTCCAAACAAATAGTATGTATAGTGTGATAGTATATTAAATTTTAAAAATGTAATGTATTCTTTTAATGCCTTAGTTATTACAGATTTAGTATTAATTGTAGGATCATAGATGTTTCAAGAAATTGGTTCTCATTATCATAAAAGAATTATGCAAATTTTTTTCATAACTAGAAAAATTAATGTATATGTAATACTATTTTTCAATAAAGTGATAATTTATATATCAAGAATTTCAATAGGCCAATCCAATTTTTTTTTTTACTTACCAGGAAAAGTGCGTAAAAAACCAGTATTGCTGCCAAAATACTGCCAATTTAAAGATGGATCAACAGCTAAGTTGTTTCGAAATGCTGGAGTAAGGTATTCTGACCATTTTATGGAATTTAAAACTTTAGGATCTAAATGAATATGAAGAAAATAAAAAAAATATTTTAAATAAAAAACAGAATTTTTTAAAATTTAAAATAAATTTTTCTAAAATTAATACAATTTATAAGGAGTTTAATAATAACATAGGTGTTTGTTTCAATTCCCTTTGGAGTGTTGTCGACATGCAAATCAAATAGGTTTATTTAGTTAAAATAAAAATATCTAAATTTGCCTAAAATGTTGAGAATGAAAACATTTTTAAATTTGAGAAAATTCTATGAACAATTGATTAGTTGTAATTAGACTTAATCTAAACAATTTGGCATGTAATATACTTCATTCTAAAAATAATTATAAAATCATTAAAGGCAGTTTAACAAAATATACAGAACTATTGATGATATCAGATAATAGGTTTATCACCTTGCATTAGTATCAATATTACTATAAGTTACAATTAAGAGTTTGTTCTTTAAAAAATGGTTCATATATTTACATATTATATCTGTATATTATGATTACTATTTATATCTGTATATTATGATATAAATGCCATATTAAAAAATCAGAATTTTATAAGTTGTCAATATTTAAGCTCAATTTTTTTCACATATTTTGAGAAATTTGATCATATATTCATGAGTAGCATGTATTAACATGATTAATAAACTTACCTTGATCATATACATTTGTTGGTACATGAACAGAACTATGTTTAAAGTTAACTGGAGCATTTGCAAAATTTCGGTGAGGTTTTAAATCAAGATCACGAATATCTTTCTTCTTCTTTTTAACTTTTCTTTTATGATCTGGAATTAAAGTCTCATTATTTTCTTCTGTCACATTTCTTTTGACTCCTTTTTTCCTTCTTCTAGCTTCAAGATTGGAAATTTTTTCTAACCTCCCGTCAGTTTTGTTGTTTACAGTTTGTTTGCCTTTTTCAACTAGAATATTAAAAACTTCAACTATTTCTTTATAATTTTCATCATCCTCATCATCATCATTCTCCTTTTGATGATCATATGATATTTCACTCCCTTCCTTATCATTTTCTGAATCTTTTAAATCTATTCGTGCTTTATAATAATCAAACTAGAAAAAAAAAATTGAGTTAAAAGCTGGAAATAATTAATATAATTGTAAAATTGTTTCCTAATATTAATGTCATAAAATTTTTATAATAAAAACTAGAAATTAAAATTAATAAAGGAAGCAATAGCTACTCAATTTGTTATGTAATTTAACTTGTACTATATACAACTAAGCAAAAGATATACAAATGTTTACCTGATTTTAATAAATATTTTTTTATGTATTCCTTAAATAATTACATTACATATACTAAAATAATTTTAATCATATTTGTTAGGGAAACTTTTTTTTAAATATAAATACTTTGAAACAATGACAATATTAAAAAAATTTTTATTTATGTGTAATTTGATGAGTAATCAAGATTTGTTTATTTGACCAGTTAATTTTATAACGAATTTTTATGCTTTTTATGATGAATTATTAGCAGGTTATTATTTGCTATTTTGGAAATAAATATCTCATTCAACACTGTATTAAAAATGCATTATGTTCTAAATTCACAATGCTCTTTTATTAATCTAATACATTACTAAGCCAAACATTTTCGTATGCATATATTCTAATATTGTAAGTACATATTTGGCAAACTGAAATATAAACTGGGAAGAAATGACTGTTTATATTGAATGGTTAATAATAAATTAATAACTTTCTACATAATTATTTTATTGATTCCAACTGATTCATTTTAATATCCTTTTAATTCATTGTTGATTTAAATCATGCTATAATTAATGCGTATATATATATCACCTGTTAAGAAATAAAATTAAATTTAAACTTATCATTAAATTTTTCTCATACACTTTCACAAAAAGTTGTTTATAATCATGTATTGTATTTGTAGAAAATCTGATTTAAAAAACAAAATTGGAATTTTATAAACCAGTCAATTTTTCAAGACATTTTAATGAAAAATAAATGTTTTATTAATAGTTTTTAATTAAAAAAATTTTTTTGAATGCATGAAACTTTAACATGTGTTGTAAAAGGAAGCAAAAAGCCTTGAAAAATATTTTTGAGTTGATCAAGAAAAAAATATTACCTAAAGATGTTGTTAATCATTCTTTTAAGCAATTAATCATCATGTTAAATATATCAAAGCTATATATATGTGTGTGTATGTAGGGGGAGATGGAAGCCCCTGACAGAAGACAGCACTTGCAATTGTCTAATCATCAGTTGTCATTTGCATTGTCTATATTAACACACAACTGTCAATGTTTGTAAATAATGTATATTAGGCATATGGTACTATGGGAGTGCACATTAACTAAATAAATAAGCTAAGTAATGAATGATACCAATTGAAACTTTTTGATACCAATTGAAATACAATGGAATGTAAAACACACATTGCTTTAACAACTTTGAGTCAATGCCAGAAGTATTTACATTTGTAATAAGGTAATGAATGGCAGAGAAAAAAAAAAGTGAATAGCATAACACCAATCAAGTTTTCTCTTGCAATACTACAATAGTCAAATTAGAGTTTTGGGCTACCATGATGAGACAGTTAACTTGTTGTCTTATTTATGCCCTTCTTCTAACATGATTATATTGTTTTTCAATGACAATGGAATCCACTCCTCTATCACCATCATGAATTACTAATATTGTGACTAGAAAGTACTATATTTCTAAGAATTGGTTTTATTTTATTTCACTCTTAAGATTTGCTTGCAATCAAATTTCAACTAAAACTATATTTCTATATGCTGTAATTATAACAGTTCACCAAGCTGCATTGCATTTCTTTATATTGCATTTTCTAGATTTATTACCTATAAAACATTACTTGACAATAGTTGAAATTTTGCTAGTTCAAATACAGCATCCACTGTATACCAGATCAAAGTTACCTATGTTTAAAAGTTACCTTTGTTGCCTCTGCTTAGCAATAAATTTAGAGTTTTTTCTTTTTATTAAATTAATATGGTGCATAGCAATGATTATGTTGGTCAAAGAATCAATACTCCTAACTAATTTCATCAGCTTTCTTTATAAGAAAACACTATTTTTAATCAATTAATATTTACAATGTGAATAGTCTTTGAAATATTTTGGTATTAACATCTTTTGTCTTTTTCAATATTGAAATTTGATGGTTAACAATATGCTTTACTGTAATAAAATATTATTTTTAATAAATTCTATTAACTACTTCAGTTAAAGTTTGAATAAGAATATTCTAGATTTCTTAAAGTGCTTTACATGACAAAATAATTAGAAGATTAACATATAAAAATTCCATTTTATATTTTAATCTTATAATTATTATCGAATAATTATCCAATTATAATATTAAAATATAAAATTTAAAAATTCCATTTACTCATATGTAAAAAATCTGATTAAAAAAATTCAACTTAACATTATATAGTTCAATATAAAACAAACATTACACTAACTTTAATATTTTTTTCATGTTGATGACCAGCAGCAGCATGTTCTGCGACTTCAGCTATTCTCTAAGAAAATGACAAATATTAAAAGAAACAATTTAATCAAATATAAAATATAGATATTAAAAGAAATATTTTTTATTCAAAACTTTCTTGATAAAAATAATTTTTACTATATAATCATACTTAATTATGAAATACTTCTAATTATAACAATATTAGTGAATTATATCAATAAAGTTTAATGATGTTTATAACAAGAGAAATAGCAATGTATAAAGTTGAAAATTATGTTATTTATATAAACATTTCATTTTATCCCATTAATTTACTTATTTATACTAATCATTCTTAACTTTATAAATAAGAACTTTTTTAGTAAAAATAATCAGTAAAACATTAAAAAATGCTCAATAAATATTGAGGTAAAATAATAAAAATAATTTAGTAATAGTTGTTGGAAAAAATCATTGCATTTCATTGCAACTATAAAAAAATATGATAATTTTTTTAGCTTTCATCACATAATAATTCAGTTCTTATATGATAATTAATTTCAAATCATTTTCAGGAGTTATAAGAATTACTTTTACAAAACGAACCATATTTTTCTATTTCATTTGTATTTACTTTTTTTAAGACTAATACAACTTCAAATGAATTAATTAATATAAAGGCTTATTAATTAATTACTTGCTAAGTTAAAAACCTTTTTTAAAAATTTAATTGTCGTTTATACAGAGAAAATTGTATTTTTATATCAACTGCATGTCTAAAAATTCAAAAACAGATTAGACAGTTTTAAAATACTAATTTATAGCAAATAGTATTTAAAAAATACCTTTATTCACAGAAAGCTTATAAAAGGAAGCAAAAATTTGAAATGCATTGCTATTTTTCTTTTAAAATTAGAAACCTAAAACTTTTAATATAGTAACAATCTTTTGAATATCACAAAAAATATTATAAAATTTCTACACATTTATGTATGACATTCCTGTGTAATTAAAATATTAGATAATCAAATTAAATAAAAATATTATATAATCAATTTAAAAGAAAGTTGTTTTTCTTTAATAAAAAATTTTAGAAATGATTTTGATTTCATACCATGAAAATTTGATTTTTGTGACTAATTTTTCATAATTAAATTTAAAGAAATCAGCAATGGAATGAAAAGGCAATAATTTTAAATAAATAAAAAATGTTTCAGTACAATTAATTAGATAAAATAAATTTTCTGATAGATATTCTTACTTCAACAGCTAATCTTTTCCATGAAAGAACATTTTGAACATCTACTCTCATTTCCTCTATCATCTGTGTTGCATCTACCCAGTCTACAGTTGCTCCTAATTCATTAAATTTCTAAAATAAAAGGAAATACTTAATAGAGCCATATGTTAATCTTTTTTTAAAAAAATATAGCATATACATTTTTGAAAAAAAAAAAAAAAAGAAAAAAAAAGAACTGGAGTTATCAAGAAGTACCTGCATAAAACTTCCAAACATTTCTAAAAAAATTTTGACTCTGTACATGAAAAAGATAAAAATTAGAAGTTTCCATCTATTACATGTTTGATAGGGATAGTTAAAAATATTACAAGAAGATTGAATAGTTTAAATTTATTCACTTAGTATTCTCTATTTTAATTTTTATTGTGCCGATTTTTTGCACACAAAAATATCTGTGTGTAAAAAAACTGCCATGTTCTCAAAGTGAGAAATACAAAAATATTGAATCCTATTAAATATTGGATAAAATTAGTTTTGGAGTTAGCAAGTGATTGGTAAATGTCTTAACTACTTTGGAAGGAAATGTTATAATAAAAGAAAAATGTTCTTAGAAAAATATTGATAATTACTTCATAATCAAGATTCATTTATAAAGACTGTCATGAGCCACTTTTTCTGAGTAAAAACTTGCTGCTCAAAGAATGTAAAATCATGAAACTTCAGTTAATATATGTATTATTTTTCAGTAAAGTTTGTTAGATTGAAATTTTTTTCATTTTTATTAATGTTATACCTCATTATTTAAAATTTCAGTTTCCTTGTATTATTGAAAGAATTATAGAATAAAAAATTTTTTTGGCACTGAAGACTAATTTTTATTAAGTTATGTATCATGATTTGTAAATTTTATTGATACCATTGGTTTATTTTTTTGATGTTAAACTAACAATATATTTCCTGTGATTTAACAGTGCCAAACATTGAATCTGGGAAATTTTGCTCTGAAGAGCAGTCTTTCCACTGGAATGGTGCACTTAAATGTAGCATCTAAAATTATATTTTGCATTTTATGTAAAATTGGGTGGAAAAAATGTAGTATATATCTATAACAATCACAATTATGAGATAAAATGCGAGCCTTATCTCACAGATTATTTTGTATATGTGTTTAAGTGAAGAAAAATCTCTATGTAAATGACAACTTAAAAAATGAAGTTTTAACTACACAAGTTTTGCTATCAATTACTACTAATCAATTCATTAGGAATCACCATGTTCAATTCAAGTTTTCAAACTAAACTGTTGCTAATACCTAATTTTTAAAGTTGATTTTGGCCTGTGTGAATATCTAAATACAGATTATTAATTTGTATTCAGATATTCACACATAGTTATTTACTATTTTTAAGGACTTAAGTCATTTACTAACGAAAAAAGGTGAATGATTATTTTGTTAACTTGTTTAGAAGCATATTAGATTATTAAAGATTTTGATATAAATTTTAGCTTTTTATGCTTTAAAGAAATGAAAAAATAATTTGGGTGTAATTTGAATCTATTATCTATGTTAGGTTAGGACAAAAAACTGCTTTGGAGCTTTATGCTCATAGGCTTATAGATCGCATTGAGTAAGATTGAGTTTTCACTTGAAACCTAAACAAAATTGATGGCATTTTTGTATGCGTTTGCTGTTGAAACTTTTAACTACTATGGCAATTATCATCACCATTCTGGTAGGAAAAAGAAATTAAAAAATTTTAATATTTAAAAGAAATTTAATCAAAAATGTTAATAAATGTGTAAATTTAAATAGTTTTTTGTTTTTTTTTATAAAAGATATAGCAATTATAAATATCAAGTTTATGCCTCAATTTTTTGTAAGGCTTTCTGTGCCTGGAACAGTACAGAAATATATGTTCAGATATATAGTAAACTTGGGCCCGACTTTGCTTAATCGAGGACTGGGGCAAATGATCCTCATGCTTTTGGTTTAATCAGGTTCTGTAGTAAACATTTCATCTGTCTGAATTAACAACCTATAGTTGAAACGAGAAAAAGCAGCGGTCAACATTCTTTTGATTGCTAGCTAGAATAATTCATAGCAGATAGTATTTGCAAACTAGAAAACGACTTTCCAAAATCAACCTTTTTGTAATTTTGAACCACATTGAGTTGAGTTGAGGTTAAGTTGTAAAAAAAAAAAAAAAAAAAAAAAAACATTGAGCAAGATTGAGTTTAAAATTGAAACCGAAAAGGTTTGAAGCGAGAAGTGAATCAATTACTTCAGTAGCTAAGATAATATATTCACTTTTACTTAATTTAATTATATATTTTAATAGTATTCGAAATACGTTTTCAGCTGCTTATTTCTACAGACGAAAAGATCCATAAACACAGTTTACCGAATCACAATTATGAGGCTCAAAATTTGAGCCATAATTAAATAACATGATCAACAGAAAGGATGGGTAAAAATAACAGTTAATCGGTATTTAAATGTAATTGTCTGTAATCAGTGCTTCTTTCCAAATACCGGGTACGTATAGTTCTAAATTATGCTGTCACATAACATATAGTAATCAGTATCGGTACAAAGTAATCGAGTGAAAGTACCGAGTGTGGATATACTGCATCGATTGCAAAATGAACAGAAATTGGTACCACTTATAAAGTAACCAGTGCTGATACTTGATTGAAAATACCTGATTTAGGCTCAGAAGAACGAATGACAGAGGGATTATAGTAGCCAGAAAAAACAATCGGTACCAATGACCAAGATAAATATTGGTCTGTGATCGGTAATATTGGAGATAAATATTGGTCTGTGATCGGTAATATTGGAGATAAATATTGGTCTGTGATCGGTAATATTGGAGATAAATATTGGTCTGTGATCATCTATATATCGGTACCAACGACCAAGATAAATATTGGTCTGTGATTGGTACAGACCAATGAATTCGGAGACTGAGATAGCATCAGGCAAAAGCCTGATGCTATTTCAACTGATCTGGAAAACAATGATTTGGATCTGGAAAAAATGATTTTGAACAGGATAGGGTTGGATAGGAAGAAATGGTAAACATAATGAATTAATTTTGGGAAATAAAAATAAGTGGTGTTCATGAATAAAAATAATATGCTCATGAATAAAATAAACATGTTCATTCGTTTCGTTTAGTTAATAACATAACTGAGTTGAGAAAAGTAGCAATCATGGTACATATATTCAATATTTATCAATCTTTTTCAAATGTATTACGTTTTCTTAGAATGTATTTCAAGAAAAATCTACCCATTTTAATATGTAATTTGCCATTTTTATTGCCTTTTATGATTTTGTTTTTTATGAACATAAAGTTTCACTTTATTTTTAATTAAATATTTATATGTTCATTGTTTCCTAAATCACTCTAAATAACGTGAACAAAAAAATTTTTTTTAAAATAATATTTCAATTTTAAAATAATATAATCTTCTTAAAAGTATAATTAATAAATAGTTTTAGATTACAAAAATAACTACAATTTTTTTTGTTTTGTTTTCGAAGTCATTTTATGGCTCTAAAAACTTGGCTCTTAAATAATTAAACTGCGATTCTGAGAATGAGAAGGCAGAAACTGATTAAAATTTTCTACGTACATATTTTCAGTTCGTAGACAAAATTTGAAAATGGAATGATTGAAAGATGATTTTCTGAAACAGGTGTTTATTTTTTCACTTAAAAATAATAAAAAGTTATAAAAGAGTTGCATTGTTCAATGATTTCAGTTGTCAGAAATTGTCAGATAGAAATACATCGTGTTTATAAACGTTAATTTTAAAAGCATAAGACAAAATAAACTTTGTACATATGTTTTGCTTCGTTTGCCAAACCAAATAAAAAAATTTATAACTCTTCCCTTTTGCTGGCACACACGCAAATCTCAAATATATCTGACAAAAGAATACAAATGAATAAAAAATGAAAATTAAAAAAATGTTACTGTATTTGCTAAAAAACTTTACTTTGAAGGCTTAAATATTTTGACATCCATCATAATTTTTTTGCAATATAAATTTGGATTTTATAATATTTAATTTTAATAGTTAGAAATTTAAACATGTTGTGTAATTAATTGCTTTTTTATTTTTTCTGAAGATAATTTAAGAAACTCAAATTTTAAGAAACTGATTAAATCTCCTCCTAGATTACAATTCTCTGCAAATTAAATGCAACAATTATAAAACTTTATAATTTATTTAAAAAAAAATTATTTACGAATTAATGATTTGAAATATAAAATTAAGTTGATTAGGTCAAAAAATAAAAATTGTTTTCATATCTCATCTAATTTTATTTTTTTAATTAACATTCAAAATCTTTGAAAAATTACAATAGAGTTATTTTAAAATTTACATAAAACAAATATAGATATAATTACTGAACACAAATATGTGTAACAAATGATTATAAATTTTTGTATTGAACATAATAATTTTTTTTTTTATGAAAATTATGCAAAATTTCTTTCAGAAAAGCTGTTTGTAAATGAAGTAATCTATACTTCTCAGCCTCATTCTAAAAATGAAAGTATTTTAAGAAAATAAAAACACATAATTCTAACAAATGAAATCTAGTACAAGAAAAAAAAATACTTTTTACACATTACCACATAAATATTTTATTACTATTTAAGTGAATGCTCTTTTATAAATGATAATTTAAATTAATGTTATTTATATTAATTATATTCATAGAATTATATATAAAATATTACATAATAAATTAAAATATTCTTTTTTAATTAATAGTTAACTAATCTATTATTAATTTTTATATAATTTATTTATAAACCTCATTAAAAATTTGTTGTTGCTTTTCTTTCAAACAGATGGCAGCACAAAACATATTCTAACAAGTACAAAATGCGCATCAGTTAAAAATACTATTGCACGGAAAGTAAACTGTGATAAGTACTAACAAATTACAAAAATGAAAAAAAAAAATCTGATATTTGGTTAACAGTTAAGCTGTCACCCTCCTCTACACATTACGCAACACCAAACTTATAATAAATATATTAAAAATAATGAATAATATTCCCCCCCCCAAATGCTAAGATTCTTAGCCCAAATGAACAATTTTAATATATTCTGTTGTGTATCTCAAAATTCTGTCTTTGATAGAGTATTCACAAATATACCAGAAATTAAACTGATGGTTAGGTTCTTACCTACCTATACGGTGAAGGTATTTGCGGTCGCACTAATATGAGATGATTCAAAAGAACATTTGAAAAGTCATATGTGTAAATTATAAGGTAAAGTTAATCACATAATTTGGTAACATTGTATAGTGGTGTTTACTTTTCATCCAATTAAATAGTTACATTTTATTTGAATTTAATATATCATTCCAAATAATTAATTATCTTTCACAAATTTATATACTCTGGAATACTGTAAATATTATAAATGACTTAGTCCAGAAATCATTTACATTTAACAGGGATACCAGGTTAACTATATAAAAAGTGAATTCTCAATTTATATAAGTGTCCTATTATTTTATAAAAATTTGATAGCTCAATATATTTCAAGACTGAATTAAATGATAATCATTCTTTTTTCGGCACAAATTATTCAAATCCCAAATTTTAGAAATATTACCCTAAATAAGTTTTACATGTTTAACATATTTTCTGAGTCATTTTTTATACTAAGGTTAAACTGTTAAGCTAGATTAACAGTACTACAATAATTAAATATTGTTGCTCTATTAACCTATTATGGCCTAGTTTATTTTCTGTATATTTCCTCTCACCCAAAAAATTATTCTTGTTCATTTTTAAGTTCATATATCAGTGATTTTTAAACTTTTGTGCTGTGTTGTCTCAGGTTGCACGTCATTTAAAATGGAGACTTTCAAACTACTGATAATACGCTTTTTTTAGTCCTTTACTGTAAGAAGCATTCATTTTATATACGTCTCAAGTAGCTCAAAAACATTGAGATGTGTCCAAATTTGGTATTTAATGCTATAGAAACTGAATATATTTGTAATTAACATGATGGAAATAATACTGAACCTTAATACAACTTGAGAGAAAATTGAATTCTTTTAGGACATGGATACTAAGTGTTCCATTTATGTGCATTAAAATTATTGTAATCTGATAAAAAATGTTATTGCGTACTGAGCATATAGAGATATTAGTTTTCATGGCCAAGTTTTTTGGAAATAATGTAGTCTAAACTCAGTTTTCAGGAAACGAGCAAAATATATACCGTGATTTTTCATCATGGCATTTGCGTGTTTGAAAGTAATATTTAAGAGTAGGGCATTTATAGAAAAGTGAGGTTTATCTATTCATAAAATTATAAAAGTATTCTATCACAATTTGTAAAATGGGTAAGAATTGTATAAGAAATTAGTGAAGATATCAATCATATCAGGATTTCCAGATATAAGAACTGAACATTAAGAAAAATGTATGTGACGATTCAGCATGCTTGGAGGATTTAGCTTCCAATTTAGATTAATGTTTATGAGATCTTTTTATTTTTAACTATATTTTCAATTTTAATAAAGAATGACTTATTAAATTACAAAGGTTTTACCTAAATAAGCTTAAAAATTATAAAATTAAAAATTATGTGAGATGTTGAAAAGCAGTATTTCTAAAATAGAAAGGAATTCAACTGATTTTAAAAACCTGTGACTTAAGCTTAAAACGATACTTTCAGATATTGTCAATGACGACTTAGGTTAGAGGGAACAGTGGAGATTGTTTCATGCAGAAATGGTTTTTTAAATGTGGTTCCATAAATGAAGGAAAACTTGTGGTTATGAAAATGCTTTGCATCACTACACTAAAAATATAAGAAAATATGGCTAGGAACTAAAAAATGAAAAATATTTATGGGATAAGAAAACAACTTTGTATAAAATAGATTCCCCTATTTTCTTATTTTGTATCTCAAGCTTTACGAGTATACCTTACGGGATTTATGTTAAATGATTTTGAAAGTTTGAATTTTCAAAGTCAAATTACGTCAAAGTCTACAGTAAAACATGATTGTCGCCAAGATTTGGACAGCTGGAAAATGATTCGTCTTTCTAAGTACTTAGAACTCCAACTCAGATATCTACGTCTTCTCTTGGCCACAATTCAGATTTAAAAATTAGAAATGAGTTGCATAAGTATTCTAACTTTTTCATGACGTTTATAAGGGAAACTATAGTGGAAGTTAAAGAAATTATAATAGCTTTACATTTAATAATTCTTTTTTTTTTATTGCACGTGGAATACACTTGTACTTCATGGATTGGGAAAAATCCAACTGATATGCAGATTTTAATATAAAAATTTTATAACAATGGATTTAAAAAAATATTTAATCAAACCTTCGCATGGTAAAACCTATTTCAATAAAATTTGAATTCATAAAAATCAAAGTATATTATATCCGAATATATGAATGTATGGAGTAAATATGAATGATTGACATTATTTGAAGCTTCATTGTTGGCTTAAAGTACAGCTGTCACTGAATTCAATGGTGTAACTTTTTATGGAAAAAAATTACTAAAGTACACTTCCAAAAAATTATATAATTTTTGTCAGTTTACAGTTTTAATTAATATGATAATTTTCTCCTCTACGTATCATATTTTTTTACTTCCGGTAAAGTTCATATCCAAAATGGTATTAGGACTAGATTTGCAAATGATTAAAATCTGCTAATTAAAGAAAGAATTGCAGAATTATAGTGATTAGAAATGCACACTCATTACATATATAAAAGTTATATCAAGATAATAATATTTTTTATGGATATCAACTGTGGTTTTTTGTGTCGACTTAAATAATCTCAAGCCAAGAGATTCGTGCTTGTTACGAAAATATATCAGAAGTGGAAAATTGTCAATAAAGATATATCCTTAGAAATTTTTTCCAGAGAGTAATTTAAAGTATTGTCGTTGAAGGAAGTTCGGCTGGTTGGTTTCTTTTTTTTGTGTTTTATAATGGGATTGTATTTGAAATTTCCACTCTCCAACAAATCATTGTTATTTGTATTCGTTTTTTCTCTTTGTATATATATATATATATATATATATATATATATATATATATATGTGTGTGTGTGTGTGTGTGTGAGAGAGCAAGGTGTGTTCTGATATTGAATCTCAATTGTTTTACTACATTGAAATTGAATTTTTTCACATATTTGATGAAAATTTTGAGACAAGTTCATTAGCTTTCTCCGCAAGAAGTGGTATTAATTGTATCATTTTATCTACTTTTATATAACTGACAATCAAACAGACTAATTAAAGTACATCAAGTACCCCTTTTTTAAATATTCTACATATGATTTAAGATCATAGCTACAGGTATTTTAAAATAATAACTTTACTTTAAGCACCTTGTAAATTTTCATCTACATTAAAATTTTATCTCTACTTTTAATTTAAGCACATTTATCATAGAAGCTTTATATATATATATAAATATAAAACATCATAACACATAAATATATAGTAATAAAGATTTTATTTGAATAAAATATCTAATTTAAAGATTTGTTTTTTAACAATATCTATACATCATGCTTCCACACTGAATATCATTATATTTTTTATATTTTGCTTCAGTATTTTTAAGTTATTAAAAATTTTTATCTATTGAACATAAGTAGAATCGAAGAGCGATTTCAATGGTAAAGGGTACCAGAAATAAGAACAATATGTAAATTGAATTGTGTCTGCTTATAATAAAGTTAAGTTCATGAAGGGGTCATGATTTGGCTGGAAATTTAATGAAAAACTTCTAAATAGTCTTAAGAATTTAGTGTACACACAATTCTTCCGAAAACATCACCTACTATCAAGCATTATCAGGCGGAAGTGTCATGGCTTTTTGCAATGGTTATGTGACCAATAAGGACCGGCTATGTCATCTATGTAAACATCTACGTGGGTTTGATGAGTGTTGAAAATGTGAAAGATCTTATTGTAAGATTACATGCTACAGTACTCCAAATTTTATTTTAAGGCATGATCTCCATAGAACTGCTATTATTAATGGTAACTAGGAGAGTAAAAGGATTGCAGGCATAGAATTTCTAGATACTCGTCGACCAAAATTCTATTAAAAAACTCAGTGTCATCTGTCTTGCTGTGCATCCATATTTCCCACTCCAAGTCATCGTTATAGATTTAGAAACTGCTTATCTAAGGCAAGTGATTTCTCAAATGTGTGATGATTAATAACTATATATAACACCCGGTTAAATACTATCAATTTTGTATACAGATGAAAGGTTTTCTCATATCCTATTAAATTTTTGGACTGTGTTTTAACTTAAATATATATTTTTGCAAATGACTTAAATATGTCTTCATATAACTTGTGAAATTCAGATTTGTTTCATCTTTACCTAAATACTGTATATATAGTAGATGGCCTAAGTACTGGAAGGCACTGTAATGCTTTTTTAAGCATCTACAGCGTATTTGTGACTTTCATTGAGGGTTTTCCACTGGTGATGGTATATATTCACATGTCGAAAAGGATGAAATCTGATAAACTTTCGAACACCCATCCCGCTAGATATGCATGCAGAAGACAAAAGCTTAATGTCCACCTTTTGTTGTTCAGCAGTGCCTAGGATTGAAGCAGGGGTTTTCTCTTCTAAAGAGTTCCGTCATAACACTATGGTTTCATTTTTGCCAGTAAATATTTTTTGAATAAGCATATTAAAACTTTTTTGTAATATTTCATGAAAATTAAATCAGTAATTTAAAATTTTTTTTCTTTTTTATCACTCCATGTTAAATTTTTAAAAGTGAATGTAATTACTAATTTTTCTTTAATTTGAAGAGATTTTTTGCTGTTGAGAATTGAAAGAGAGATTAAATATTTTTATGTATATTATATATGATCGAACTTTTCATTATCTCAGAAACTGAACCGTTGAACATAGAGTAATCATATTTTCATAATAGTTTTTTTATTTCATTCATCTATTCTGGTTCACCAGAGAATCACTAGAGAAAGCTTGATAAGGAGTAAACATAATTGTCCCCTTTTTTGCCTTCTATTAGATCTACTATAATATATTCGCTTTTCCTAAGTTAAATTATTTTTTTTAAATAATTGTTAAATTTAGGATTGAGAAATACTGTTTAAATGATTTTATAATTTTGATTAGTTATTTATAAATTTGTAATATATTATATGTTTTAATAAAGTATTCAACTTTAAAAAACTTGGTTCAAATTAATATTTTATATTTCATATTGGTATATATTTAAAGACATTTTATATAAATAATAACTTAGTAAATAATTGATTAATATAACAATTTTTAGGAAAGTTTTTCCTACTTAAAAATTGCTCCAATTACCTAGATAGTATATTTATCAAGTATGGCTTACACATTAAGTTGTTATATTATTTTAATGATAAACTAGAAATCTATATTTAAGTATTATTTTATTATGAGACCCAATGCAATATAATAGATTTTAAAATATTGTTTTCAGATATGAATACAAGTGAAAACTTTTCCTCCATCTTTTAATAGATGTATCTAACTATATTAATTATGCACAAGTTTCAAATGTATATATAATTCCTTTACATAATTTGATATATTATTTACAAAATTATTCTAGCTTTTTCTTTTTGACCAATTAAATGTCATTTTATATTAATTACGTTAGACATTACATGTGTCATAATGTGTGAAGAATCATGGACTTACTGAAACTACTTTTATAACATTGAAAGGGTTAAGGAAAATTTTGAAAAATTGAGATGAATTTAACTAATAAATATATTTCAAGATAACTACTTATAAAATCAGTCTAAAAATTGAAAAAAACCTAGAAGGAGACTTAATAAAGATTTAATCGTATCTGAGAAATTATTTTACTCTAAGTTAGCAGGAATATTTGAATTCTCTTTGAGACCTTTAATGCTATAAACTTTAAATATTTAATCTACTCATGACGATGTTTTTTGTATTAAACACTGATATCTAACTTATTTAATAATTTTTAATAAGATTAAAACATGCTAAATGGTTTAAGAAAAAAGGAATTTTAGTAGCACGATTAAAGGGTATTGAAATAGCAAATAAAATAATCTATGCAAATTATAAATAAAGTAAAGGCGAGAGAAATATGCATTGAAAACATTTTTAATAAACGCACAAGCAAAATTACATTACTATTTTTTTAAAAATAAATCACCAGCAAAATATTATACATTTTCGCTAAACGGTAGTAAGCTGTAACATATAGTTAGATAAGTTGTTAATATTTACATTATTCTGTTGATGTTTGAGGGGTTTAATGTTCGGATCACAGACGTTATGTCTGGAAGTCAGATAACTTGGAGGGCCTCTTTCAATATGAGACAGAGCTTGTATCAGGTTAGATTGGAGAGTATTCTAACACCTCTCATGGTCACAGTTACAAGAGATTTTTTCCTCTTGGGAAGCATATATATGAAAACAAGCATGTCATGCAACAAAATCAAGAGATTATTCCACACTAAGCATGGAAGTTTGCGCAATAAAACCTGATATTGATCGTGCTAATCACAACTGACACTGATAATCTGCGTTGACGCTTCATTCTTATTAGGTTACATGAATAAGAATGATACCATCATTGTTGTATGCCGTAATCAGCATAACCTTCATCCGATTAATATCTTACGCTACTCTATCTTGTTACAATTAGCATATTTAACTAATTATTGGGGAAACTTGTAAGACTGGCTAATCTAAATGAAGCTATTAATTAAATTTATACTTTAATTCACAAGCTTGTCGAAGTCACATCACTTCAATGATGACAATACTCATTGGAAATACTACTCTTCCATTATGGCGTCTGTAGACATAAATATCAATCAGTGTCTACCGATGAAATTTCAATCCGTTAGTGAATAGTAGGGAAATGAAGCAAGCAGTTTTCCTCAGTTTGCGCCACTCCGTTTGATGATTGAGACAACGATTTTCAACAGATAATTCATAGACAGTCCATTGAGGGTTTATGGCAAGGAGACCTCACATGATGTTACAAAGATGTTGAAGAAAGGAAGATTGACCTTTGCAGACGAAATATGCTGTATCGCTCGGATCTGCATTAAGCGCTTTGGCATATTGTGAAACTGCTTTATACTATAATGCATTCTCAGCATGAGTTTCAGATAATCCTCGATAACAGTGCAATGCTTTTGTGATCAGAGCAATATCGATTTGATAATGATTCTGATAATTTTTTTAGATGTTATTTAGAATGATGTGAACTTCAACTGCATTGTTAACTAAATGATAATTTTATGTACTTTACACATAAAAAGCGGAGTCATTATACCCTTCCGATATTTTACTTGAGAATGTCCAATAATCTATGGTTTTATGCGTTACATTGCCCTTAGATTTTCTATAATTTCAATAAATTAAAATGTTAAACTAAAAATTTTCCTCTTTTTATATGAATATTAATTAAAAAAAGTAAAATTTTTATTAATTCACTAAAAATACAATAAAACAATTTTTCTGAAAAATATATTTCACTTATAAAGAATTTATTAAAGCATAAGAAGAACTATTCATTAAGCTAAATTTTAATTTCTACAATAGTCGAATTTATGTTAATAGTTTAGCAAAAATATGTACAATATTTATAAGTAACCTACATAAAAATAAAGTGAGATGTGAAACAATACAAATTTTTTTTAAACAATTTTTAAGGATTTCTTAATATAAAATTATTTCTTGTCTTAAATTTGAGTACTGAATTGTAGCTTCAATGTAATAGTGTTTTTTTAAAGAAAAATGATAAAAAAAGGACTTATACATTAACGAATTAAGAATGTAACACTAATGCATTTTGTAAAATAGCCATAAGGTATTTTGAAAAGAGAAAAATCCATTTTATATTACTCCTCAAAAGAAAACTAAAACAATCATAGGGAGCAAAAAAAAAAAAAAAAAAAAAAAAAAATTCAGGGGAAAAAAAAAATCTGATTGAAAAATAACTGAAGGAAATTTTTAATTTTTTCTCCTAGGTTCAAAGCGTTTTAAGGAGATAACTTCTGAAATAACTATACAGAAAAAGGAAGGGATATAGAAAAAAAGTAATTTTTTTTTCTCTAAAAAAGGGTGGGTATCTTCTGTTTCAAAATGTGTAGAAGTTAATGGATCTATAGTTATTAATAAACTCGAAGGGAAGTGACTGGGATGGTTTTCTTTATTTGTTTTAAAATTAAGTCCATTAGCACGCAAAAAATAATATGATTTTAATACCTAAAGGGAAGGATCATTAAATCTGTATCTCATGAAATTGCGAGCGCTTTTCTATATTTTTTTTAGTTTTACACTAGATATTCATAAGATTAAAAAAATTTTGGACCCACTACGTCGAAGCCCATCAAAAATCACTTATTAAACGTAAGTTATGAATATATTCATGCTTGATTGACCTTGAGAAGTACTCTTTATGCGTTAAAAGTGCAACACTTCATCAAAATTATAACTTTTTTTTTTTGTAAAAGAAATTTTTACTTTATTAATTTATAATTTTTTAAAATATTGAGAGCGTAAATAAATACAAATTATAAAAATAAACTATTGAAAAATTTTGAAAATTAATATAATGATAATTTTTTTTTTGAAATTTCAGATGCCAATGGCTTATTGGATTAGATTAACAATTATGTAATGAAACCTATGAAGAGCATGAATTTCATCTTTAGAGTTAAAAATTGTCTTAAATGAAGCTGCAATTTCAAAAGTAAATAAATAGAATATAAAATTGAAACAGACTGTATTCAAAGTATTTCATTTATTTTGTATAGAAAATATCCGGACTTCTCGCACCTACGCATGCACGCACGCCTACATGCACGTGTACACACATGCACGCGCACACACATGCACGCACTAATTAAATAACTTTTTTCATTAAAAAAGTGAAATTAAATTTGATTACTTACATTTGTAATTTTTTGTAGACATGTTGCTTGAATACTACCACCTACAATTGACTTTCCGAATCTTAAAGCCCAATTATTCACTCTGAAAGGAGAAAAAAAAACACATATTATATTATTGACTATACTCTATTACTTAAGATAAAATTATCTCAAATGTTACATATATTGAGATGTTATATATGAAATATTAAATTTCAGAAAGGATTATTTTTTCATAAAAATTACCTAAAAAATGAAAAAAAAAAAAAAAATTTATTAAAATGGAATTTACATGCACTCAAGATTATTTAAATGCATTTTCCTACTCCTCTGAAAATTTTAAAAGTGATTTTTAATATATGAAATAACGAAATTTTAATCGTATCTTGAGATCACAGGAAGAGAAAACTTTGATATTTGTCTCTGCTAAATATATTTCTTCTGTGAATAAATATCTGTATTCATCATAAAATCATGTACAATCATTATAAAATATGACGAGAAAAATATTCATTTGATAGATTATTTTAACATTGGGTGTTAGAAAAGCAAATTTTCCTAAATGTACAGATTTTG
Source organism: Latrodectus elegans (assembly GCA_030067965.1). NCBI lineage: Eukaryota > Metazoa > Arthropoda > Arachnida > Araneae > Theridiidae > Latrodectus > Latrodectus elegans. Next base: position 67,875,846 of record CM057822.1, on the reverse strand, counting down.
CTCTAGTACCAAATATGTATTTAATATAAAATAAACTAAAAAAATTATTTAATTTTTAGAGAGCGTACTAAAGTAATATACGTTAAGAGTGCATGTTTATATGTGACAAGATTTCAATTAATGGAAGTCGGCCGATATTCATATTCGTGTTGGGTTATACATATTTTCTACGTTTACTAATATCATAATTTGAAAGTTTTATTATTTTTTTTGCTTGTTCATAATAGCTTTTGTTTTATTATTGTTTTCACGTTAAAAAGGTGTTGTTAAGGAAAGCAACCGAATTTTAAAATTAACTATAAAACTTTTTGTATCACTAGTAGCATACAATATTAAATTAATAATATGAATACTCGTAAATAATATACTACAATAAAACTAAATTATAAAGTATGTGAAATTTCTGCTTAGTAATTGATGATTTATTACATAGTCATAGTAAAAATTTGAAAAATGTGACACAATTACCGTATAATCCAGAATGTCAAATTTTGAAAATTTTTTGTTGACGAAAAAATGTTTCCAAGATGGACGTATTGTGACGTCTTCTGATGACATAAATGCAAGGGATGCCAAAATTGAATTTTCAACTTAATTCTTATAGGTCTCTGTCTCTATGACATAATAAAAAACAGGAGTGACATAGGAACAAGGAAATCCGTCAAAAAGCATCAAACTCAGAATCTGCTGGATTATACGGCAGCTGTGCCAGAAATGATTGAATAATAACTTTTCATTTAATAAAAATATTTTTCAGAGTTAATTTTTAAAGATATTTTAATTTTTTTTACAAAATTCATTTACTACATCACGAATAAGAATAAAAAAACACTTTTATTCTTATATCATTTTTTTATCATTTTTTCTATGGGGTTTTATTGCGTAATAGTACAAGTAAGGAAGAAAGTGGATAAATTAGTAATTTTATAACAAATATTTAAAGAAAAGTTTTTCAATTTTATACAAATTAATTTCATCAAAAGATGCTAATGAATACATTACTTTAAAATACCCATATTTCTTCAATCTCGAAGAGAAAGAGGTTTTTAATTCCTAAAAATTTTTTTATTACATTTGTTTTACTTAAAAAATTAAAAAATATTTACATCCTACCATTATTTAATATAACTAATTTATGTTTAAGGAAAGGAATTTTAATTAATTTTGGCTGAGTTCTTAAATGTGTATTCTAATTAATGAAATTATGAAGTTATAAATGATCCTAAATTTTATATTAAACATTTTACTTACATTAAAATTTCTTTTTAATAAGCAGCAAAAAATTATAATTTGTGCCTCTGTGTTCCTGATTCCATATAATATTAATGTAATGATAACTTGATTTTTATTATTTAGAATGGTATATATAATATATGCTTCAGGAATTTTTTAAAATTCAACTGATAAAGAAGAAGTTTGAATTAATAAGTATAAATGTCTTATTGTATTTATTTGCTTTGATATGAGCGTTGTTTGCATAATAGTACTTTGTTACAATAATAATATGTTGTTTATTATTTGTTACATCAAGTCGAATAAATCCAAAGAAACTAAGAACTATTTTCAGAATTGAAAGATATTAATTGAAATAAAACAGAAAGCCTCAAAGACACCAATACGTTGCGTCTGATATAAAAATAACTTTTTTTTTGAAATTAATTTTTCCAAAATTATTTTCTTGTCCTTGTAAATGCAAATATTACTCATTGATGTGAATTATGTGTATAAATTCAGTAATTATTAGCAATGTAGGATTTATAGTTAATCAGGAATGTTTCCGAAAGAATTCATATTGGACTTCTGAACCAGGGAAAGGTTTTTCTCATTACTTTTGTAACCAAGGTTTTAATTAAAAATTGGCTATAAGTCGAATGTTTTATTAACAATTAAAATAGTTTATTTAAGAAATGTTAAGTGTTTTTTTGCTAGCTGGGTGTTTTTGTTTTCCTGTGATCTGGTCAATGGAAACTTTCTGCTTTCCCACCTATGGCTTAACATCTGTCATCTGTTTGGAAATCCTTAAACACTGAATTTGAAATCATTGAATTTATCGAGAATAACAAATCGTTGATATAAATCCAAGAAGCTGAATTAGGATTTTATCTATGAATAAAAACTCAAAACAAAATATCTATAACTTCCTTTAGTTTTTTTCAATTTTTGTTATAGAAATATTTTTGAGCTAATATTCATTAAGCAGTTTTTTGTTTATCATTATGTACAAATTCTATGTTTTTTTTGTAAAAAGTAAAATTTGCTGTTTAGATCATATATATGTAATAGTTATTGTCTTTATCAAGAATATATACGAAATATTTTGTTGTTTGTTTACACCCCTAACTTTCAGAGAAGCATAAAGAATTGAAAAATTTGATATATAATTTGTTATACTTGATTAATTTCCTAAAGAGAAATTTGTATTTAAACAACTAAGGTTCTTAAAATTGATTCTAGTTTCAGTTTTATTAATGTAGGAAAATATAATAAAATTAAATATAGTTGTGTGTTTTATTCAATTTTGAATCATAATTTGATGCACCTATAAATAATGAAAAATAATGAAACTCCGTTAGAAAGAATGGTAACTTGAAGTTTACTGAACTCTCTTATTCTAAAATTAACAAAATCCAATTTTAACTATATTATTGGACAAAAGAATCAATAAATTTAACAGAAATCGATAAAATTTCACAAAGTTTATACTTTCCAGAGGTAAGTAAAGAAAGAGAGAGAGAGAGATAACAAAAATTTAAATTTTACGAAAAATATTTTAATGAAATGCATCAACTTTTAAGAATACGTAAACAAGTTTTGATGAGAAGCAAAAGATTGAAGATAAAAGAACTTTTTATTCCGATTAAGAAGGAAGAATTTATATAAAAAATGTTATCGGCATCAGAATTTCTTAGTATTTTATATACCAAAGAAAGTAATCAAAACACGGTAAAAGTAATAATAAAATTATATAAAAAATAAAATATAATGAACTATTAAATGCTTAGACAACTTTTAGTTTTCACGAAAGTTTATTTTTCTTATAAACAAGAGGGTAAACAAAATTTTTATCACTTTTAATACTGACTCATATTACATTTAAAATCACGTGATTAAAACTGGCGTGTTCATGCATATGGTAAATAAACAGTTTTATGATATTGACAAAAGGGCAAAATAATTATAATACAAGCGAAATTATATTCATGTAAATTTAATTATTTTATTTATTTTTAAATTTATTTACTTTATTTATATATAATCAGCTTTATTAATTTTTGAAAATATCACAAATAACTATGAGTGTTGATAATTATAAAAGGATTGTACAAAGCAATTGTATTTTCGTATTATAGACATTCACTTAGTTTTATTAAAATGGGATTACTACTAATTTTAAAATCCTCGAAATATAGAAGATTATATGGTAAAATAAGCGAATTATGTTACAGTGCCATTAAAATCGATTTCGGGAAAAAGTACCAATAAAAAGTTTTGTAAAAATATTTGCTATAACACAGAAAATGCTCACAATCAAATATTCTTGATTCTATATAAGAGTTTAACGTTTTAGTTAAACTTTTTGTAAGATGTTATCGGTAAGGTTTCATTAGTAAATTAATGAAATAAAAATGTAGGAAATATATAACTCACCCTTTTATTTAATTTAATTTGCTTAATTATTACCCTGCTGAAACTAATAATGTTTCAAATTCTAAAATTTGGTTAGAGGTTTTATTTTTATAGAAAAACTAATATAAAACAAACTCTATTTTAAATTATAAGAATGTTTTCGATCTTTTATTTATCAACAGTTTCCTTGCTCCTGCAATTTGTATATTAACCCAAACAATAAATGGTAAATATATACACGACTATTTAGGAAATATATCAAAAGGTTTCCTAGCCGTCTTCATGAGAAAATTGCTTCTACGAGCTCCGTTGCGAAAGATGTGAGGGATTCTTCTGCACACTTATGAATGACTTGGAAAAATTCCGGATATCCACTTTTCTTAATTACCTTAAACTAAAATGATTTTATGAATCAATAAGTTGTTAAATATGCTACATAAAGTTTATTATCAGCTTACGAATCTCAGAATGAGACATTATTTTCCGATCTCATTCATAATTTTGAAATCAGATCAAAATTATCAGAATTTAAATATAGTACAAAACTTGGAGCTCACAATGGAATGCTTCATTTGCCAAATTTATTGATTCTGTAAATAAAAAAACTTGAGAAAAATGATAAAATATTATCTATGTTTTTTAAAAGTTACTATTATTTATAAATGCTTTCAGTGGTGTTAATTATTTGAAGAGATATTGGATCTAAATGTATGTAATTGTTTATTTTATATAGCAGCTATATTAAAATTTAATATTAAGCAAAGCATTCAGTTATAGATATAACCAATTGATGCTTACAATATAAAAACAGGAACATTTTCATTTAAACATATTTTATATGCACTGAATACCTTTAAACTAACAGATAAATAAAAAATAATATCGCAGTTCTTAAATCTCATCAGCAGTTTTGTGATATCATTATTACATATTACTGTTAAATATATTATTTTTTGAAAATAAGTCTTTTGTATCCTATATTGAACAATCTAAATGTCTGATCCATTTGAAGGCATTTGAGAGTTTGATTCATTATTGTTCTCAAGAGGACTTTTAGGGTTGTGTGCTATATTCACGTATTAAAAGAGTACTGAAAAGTTCTCTTTTTGGTATTCAGTATCTTATTCATATACTGAAAAAGTAGAAAAAGAACATACGTCAAAAAGCGGCAACTTCACCTCTCCGTCATATCTGAGTTGGAAACGAGCCCAGAGCCATCTATGCGAAATGAGTGCGATGGTACAACTAAGTCACAGTCTGTTCAAACAGAAATACAATTTCATGTATTTTGACAAATTAACTTATAATGATGTCTGCCTATTATTCGAAAAGGAATTTTGCATGAAATCGATTGCGTGTCGACTTAGTTATTTCTTGTCAAACGAGAATACATTGTTTTCATTCCAAAAGTGCAACGTATTTTTAACAATCAGGATTATTTAAAGAACTACTGCTTATGATATCTTTTACCTTTCTTGGAAAAAAAATCAAAACCAAATTTTCTTTTTAGAGTTTATGCTTAATATAAATGTTAATTGAATGAAAATGCAGCCTTCTATATGTTTATAAAAACGATAAAATTAAGAATAAGTGTCCTTGATACTAATGAGTGTAATTGCTGAATCATGCAATAAAAGTGGCTTTGAATGTTGTTCTCCATTAAAAAGTTGATACATTTTTCTAACTGGTACTTCATTCTGGGCTAGTTATTCTTTATTCATGGATAAGAGACGTACAACAGTCAATGGATCCGATCAAGAGACTTTCCAAAGAGCTAAAGGACTTTAAAGGGTTAAGTAAAAGCTTTGGACACGCATTGCATGCAAAGAGTAGATGTAGTTAATTCTTCTGAAATACAAGTGCAAGTATGACGGGAGTGGTAATACAGTCCAATTCTAGTTTAATCAATTATATTATAATCAAGACTTGTACGTAATCATGGGAAAAAGATGGCTAAGCATGAGAGAAACGTTCAACAGCATTTTCCCCAAGATATATCTAAAAATCTAATCCACTCAGAATATTCTAATTAGAAGCGTGTTTAATTTGGAAACAAAACATATGATACAAAAGAAATAACAAACATCGTTCTCTGCAGCATTGGAAATGTAAACAAGAAACTTCTTACAATAGAAATTTGTTCCATAAATAATTGCAAGTCATGGTTTATAACATTAAATCATTAAAATCATAAAAATGTAAGTGCGGAAAAAGTTTATCGGCAATCAATCAGACACAGATGCCGTATAATCCAGGATGTCAAATTCTGAGTTTTTGACTGATTTTCTTATGTATCTGGCAAACCTGGTTTTTATTACGACATAGATATGGAGACCTATAAAAATTATTCAGAAAATTCTATTTTGACAACCCTATATTTACATCATCGCCAACGTCACATTACGTCATGGCAACATTTATTCATCGCCAAAAAAATTCCGAATTTGGAATATTGGATTATACGGCATCTGTGCTTTAAATCAAAGATTTTTAATAAAAAATTCTTCAAATAAAATTTGATAGTTACTAATAACTGAAATGGTATGTAGAGGAACAACAATGTTATAGGTTATAAATTCTACGGATTTTATCACTTATCTATAAAATCATTAGGTTAGTTTTATCAACATCAACAGCAATAGTAATCGATAGCTGTTTGGAAAGAATGAAAAATTTTCTTTGCTGACTTCTTTACAGTTCTACTGTCTCATAAGGGCAAAGTGCAATCAGTGAAGGGAGAAAACTTTAAGCAATTTGCCACTTTAGCTAATGAAAAGTTGCAGCAATAACAATTTCTCCTCTTTCATCCCTTTGCTTTCTGTTTTTCCAGCAAGGAATCTCATGAGACACAATGGCGGGAAAAAATGTCAAATGCAGCTGACTTCTTAAATGATTAGTAGCCTTTCGCCCCTCTACAGTGCTGCCTGATGAGCTTTTCTTGAAAATCATTCAACCTAGAAACTGTTTCTGAGCCCACATCTTCACATTACTCTTCGAAATTTTTTCTTCACTTTTTATACTTCTTTATTTTTTCTGTTTTTATTCTTGATGGTATTTTGTTCGGTTTGACTGATTTTCAAGAAACACAAGCAAGTGAAACAAAACTAAAGATACAAGACGAATCTGAAGTTCTATTCGTAAGTGATATTTTCTTGCTAAGTTGACTTTGTTTCTGAACTGGTGTCACGCTTGATACACCCATACGTGAATAATCTGGAAGTCTGAAAATTTTTTTTTCAAAAAGTATATCCCTTTCTTATAGATTTTACTTAGATTATTTGACTATGTTCAAATAACCTAAACGATTGAGAAATTGAAATTTAAAATAATTATCAATAATTCAACATTATGAAAAAATTTGAACAATCATCAGTTGTCATATTCAATTATTTTGAATTTGAAAAATAATTCATTGCTTGCGTGAATTTTCAATATTCTATTTGCTGGAGAATTTATTTTTCAAAACTGACCACATTTTTACCTTTCATTTTCATTCCCAATAATTATCAACAATGTATAGTTGTTTGAATTTTGAGAAATAGCAACGATTTATTGTGTTGAAATAAATAATTTTCATAATATTTATCATCATAGATTTCCTCAAACTATAGAGTAGATTTGAACTTAAATTTGGCACATTGCCGTTATTATTCAGGATTCCAAATTATGAGTTTGGTGACTTTTATCTGGCAACCCGGTTTTTATTACGACATATGTACGGTGACCTATAAAAATAATGCAAAAAATTCTATTTTGGCAACCCTAGCATTTACGTCAGCCTACATGTCACAATATGTTATCTTGGCAACATTTCATCGCCAAAAAAATTCAGAATTTGGAATCCTGGATTATATGGCATCTGTGGCTTAGATTTATATTAAAGTGAGTCCATGGTAAATCAACAGAATAAAATAAGTCAATAGGATAATATTTTTTATTCAACTTCTTTGAAGTATAACTAAGTAATGATATCCAACTTATATTATCGGTCACGGATTATATTTGAAACATTTCAGTAAGTGAATTATCGTCTTTGGAATAAAATGCATTGGTTTGCTTCAAAAATTCTTTCACAATTAAAGATTTTCTTTTATTGAAAGAGCGTTAATATTTTAATTATTTTAAACAGCGATGAATTATTCTTTTTAATAAAAAATGAAGCAAAGAAAATAATTTCTAACCTGTCACTGTTGTTTCAACATTACGTTATCATATTATTAAAACAATGAAATCGAGCAAAAATCGATAAACAAGACCAAATTAAGAAGAAAATATTTTATTAAAGCAAATTTTAGCTAATATTGCTATTTATTGAACTAAATATTTTGGAGATATAGATTAAAAAAGAGTATATAGGGGAAGATTGAACATTATTATAAACCATTTCTTTGGCACTTTGCCAGACAGTTCTAACAACTCGTTGAAAGATTAAATTTGTATTTATGAGGAATATAACAGAAATGATAAAATTCTGATCGCTATTTCTACATTGATGTTGCGTTAGAGTACATTATATAGGCTATTAACAAAGAAAGTTATGAAATATATTGAGTGTGTGAAAACCCCTTGAAATAATTGTGATAATTCTAGCGAAAGAAGTGCGATAAAATTAAAAAGGCGTTTTTAGTCCCTAGTTTGATCACGAAGCAGGTTAAAAATTAAAACATTGATTAACATTATAAAAGGTAATGGAACACGATACTTATAAGAAAAATGGCTCTATGAGGATTAGGAAGAAATATATGTATGGGGCTGTTATTAAATATCAGTGTATTAGGAAGAATATTACTATTTAATGTATGAAATTATAAATAAATTAAGATTAAAATTACTTTCTTCAAACTATTTTAATGAAAAGTAAATTATTGTCAATATATTTTATCATCTTTTAAAATTAATTTCATTTATAAAGATAGACTATGAGCATTCATAGTATTTTTAGGGTTCAAAATTCTATGACATGCTCAATTTGTTCTAATATTTAAGTAATGAAGGTAAATATTAATTTTCACTGTATTTAGAATTTGTGTGAAAATAAATTGAAGTTTTCCTTTAATTTTAAGGTAACTACATTGCTGTAATTTTACTTACATAAATATCAATAAATTATTATCAAATGAATTTTAAATAATCTTTGCAATTATCTGTTTAAGATGATCTTTATTGTAGAAGGGTTCTTTGTAAAATCTGTTCTTTATTATAAAAGGGAATTTTGAATAGTTATATTATAATTAGTTATACATACTTTTTAAATAAACTTGAGGTAATAATAATTACCAATATGAAAATAAATTAATTATCTAAATAAATTAACATAAATTTCTAGTGTTTATTTACATTCTGGTACAAAGTGAATGTAAATAAACACTAGAAAGTTATGAAAGTTAGGAACACTACAAGTTATGAATCAATACCACATATTTAATAAATGAATTTCGGTAATTCATTATTAATCTATTTAGAAAGCAAACTAATTTTAAATTATAAATACTTTATAAGCATCTAATACGACTAGTAATTAAAGCATCATACTGAAATTGAGATTTTGTTTTATTTGTCTTTGCATAAAACTACTTTTAGTATACTGCAACTTGAAACATTCTTTTCTGAAATATTTGATCATTTCTAAGGAACACAGAAATAGAGTGATTTGTTTCGCCTGGATTGCAGGGGTCTTCTGTAATCCCTCCTTTGCACCAAGGCTCAATTCTGCTCCAAAGCTCAAAGCTAAACAAAATGGCTGAAGAGCTTCCACTATTATCTCTCTTCGGAGAGTAGGCAGCAGTGGGGGTCATCTCCACGTATATTTGTTGTACAAAACTCACTATCCACATAATCTTGGAAGAATAGGACAAAAAATAAAATCAAGTTCTAGTAAAGTAAGAAGGATCTGAAAGTGCTGGTAAGAAAAATATTTTAATAATAAGATGCATGATTAATTTTTTGAATTCAAATTAGAATTGAATCCTAAAAAATTCTCTTATTTCTTGAACGACAATAAATTTTTTTTAATAATATAATAAAAAATGAGGGGAAAAAGAAAATACTTTCCATTAAGTTTCGGCGTGAAACTGAAGATTTTAAAACGGAATTAAATCATCGCACAAGCAGATAGCAGATTAATCGTTAAAGAGATATTTATAAACTGTAAAGCTCTTTCATTAAGAATAAAAATGTTCCAAAGTGTTCGGTTAAATTCAACTTAAACTTTATTAGGCTTTTTAAACTTTTCACGAAATGCGGACTATAAAATCATGATATCTCTTTGTTATTAAAAATATTTTATTTATATTTAACAATTTAAAATGAAGTGTACATAAAATATTGCATTAATGTAAATCATGGAGGCATGCGCTATAATTGTGAAATCTTTTTAAGATTATACTGAACTGAAGACTTCTAGAATGCATTAATTGCACTTGTAAAACATGAAAGCAATTTTCAGGAAAATGTTAAGATAGTAAAGTTACAAAAGAAATTCAGACTTATTAACTTGTTGAAAGATTACATTTTTTTCAATAAAATTTTTTATTCAAACATTTATATTAATGAAATTTTCCTTGGAATAAAAATTCATTTATTCTATAAATTCGTTCGCTTACTAATATCAGAAATAGGCAGTAATTGAGAACTAGCAATTAGAAACAGAAAAATTGTGAAATTTTATCATAAATTTTAAAGTAACAACTTAAATACTCAATAGAATTTAGTAAAACGTAATTAAAGAATAGAAAAAAAAAAGTGTGGTATTTCTGGTTATATAATCACTACAAAAATATTTATATTTAAATTAACTATTGTAATCATCTTTTAAAAAATCAAGAAAGAACAAGACTTTCAAAACACTAGCTTCACTTAATAATTATGCTTTCATAATCATTATACGATATGTTTATTCATTTAGTTTTGATTTATTTGATATTGTCAATATAGGGAGTAAAGGATACGATATTATTACTGATTTATAAGAGAAATGCGTGAGAAAAAGTCACTAATTTAGCAGTGATTTTGAAACTAAAACTAATTTTGGGATTACAGATATTTTAATAGGTGCTAATTTAAGAATATGAAAATAAGTTAGAATTCAAGAAAAGCTTATTAGAATTAAATTCCTTATTTTATGCACTTTTTTTGGCCAATTTTTAAGCATAATTTATGTATCTATCTATCTATATATATATATAAATTTAATTTTAAATATATATGTAGTAATATTATATAAATTTAAAAAGTATTTGCCGCTTCAAGTGTTTTATGATAATTATTATAAATATATATATTTTTCGTTCTATTGAGTTGAAAGAAAAAGTTGTAGAAACTAATTTCAAAACTAAATATCAATGATAAGAAAGTTTTACTGTATCCCTTAGTGTCAAAAAACGCTATGGTAAAGTTGCCTAAGTTTTTTAACTGTAATTGTGCCTATTATTATAAGAGATGCACTGTTGTCTTCGGACATGTATGAAAGCACCTTAAGGGACCTTTTTGTATCAAATGTGTTCGCAAATAACAATGAATAATAAAATAACAAAATAACAATAAATGAAAAGATATACATAATAGTTTGGTAATTGTTATTGCTAACTTTATTGCTATTTTTTTATACTTAATGGATCAATCAATGTACTTTTTCGATAAATGGAAATCAAATGTTTTTAGTTTTTTGTTGGTCTTATATTTAATAAGAATATTTTCTTTATTATGCTCAACAAAGAGAAAATATTTATTGTAAGTTGTGAATCATTGCAGTATTTAATTTCATCGTTTGATAATTCCTCATATTAAATATGTTATAAGGTTATAATAAAATTGAAAAAATAAAAATAAATTTCGTGTATTTCAAAAATTCTTTTTATTTCAAAAAAATCCATCTTAATTACGAAATATATCTTAACATAATAATATCTTAATATGGTACAATCTTATAATTTGCACTAATTAAATATGTCTCAAGTTATGATAATGTGTTATAGATAAAAGAATAAATTAAAATTTTTGGAATTGTGACATGAATTCTTGAAATTGGTGCAATTTGACATTTGACATATTTTGTATACAGCATCTATTTTTTTTTTAAATGTAAGTTTTGGTTTATAAAATGTATAATGAGTCCACAGGATTTTTAAGTAAATAGTGATTTACTATTTAGATTTTAAAAGGGATTTCTTTTTTATTTTCTGTTACACATATACCTCCCGAGACAGTATAAAATCCCCATTTCCTATACAAAACATAAATAAATGGGGATTTTATACTAAGCTAAGAAATTTTATATGAATACACATATATCGACTTCAAGGACTTTTAAGACTTGCAAACAAATAACAGTTGGAAATGTGATATCCTAGAACGTCCCATTTGCATTTTCTTTCTCCCACATACTAATAGTGTTATCTTTTCATTTCGGTAAATCAAATTTAACAATTTTTTTCCGATTTTAAATTTTTATTTAAAATTTAAGTTAATGACGTGTTATATAAGTTTATAACAATAAATTTCTGGAATAATATGAGATTTTATTCAATATATAAATGATAATGTAACACGATTTATTTATATTGATTTATTGCTTTTTAAAGTTTAAAATAAAAAATATTTTTCTTTGTAAAACAACTTTAATATTTGTCACTAGCATATAAAAATGCAAATTTATGAGGATTTCTGTGTTTTATTCAATTAAAGGAATATCAGATTGATTATTTAACATTTGCTTTGAGTAATTAAACGACATATGAACGGCTTATAATCAATTAGTTGATTCTTCAGTAAATTGTGTTGTATCAAATAAGTTTCTTTTTTCTGTCATCACATTTTCTGAAAGAAAAGGCTACAAATTTGAGACGCAAATCATGAATCTTTGATGAATAATTAGTATTTGTTTTCCATTAACCAACATAGTAAAAAGTTACATTTTTAAGAAAAAATAACGCAGTGATGTAAAAATCAAAAATAAAATAAATATTTATAATAAAGGATAAAAATGTAAATGTTAATAATCAATGACTAAAATGCGGTTTTTTCTTTTTTTAAAGGAACAATTTTGCAAACAATGTTAGATATAAATGTCATGAAAAAATACTTAACAAATGAAATCATTTTGATTTTGTGTAACAAAGATTGAGACCGCCGAAGGATTAAACGACGCAATTAGAATAATTCCTTGTAATGCTCTGAAACAATAGTTTTAAATACCACTTGAATTAATCCCAATGCATGATATTTTTCCTTTTGTGAGTTTCGTTAGCAAAATATCATATTATGAGAAAACTATTAACAAACAAGTCTTGACGTACGTCATTTAACAAGTATATTAGTTAACAAATTTAAAGCATATGAGGATAATTATAAATGAGTACAAAAGGAGAAAATGGTAATAATTAAATAAATTTTGGTAAGTATTAAACAGATTTTTTAAGTATCAAGTCTACATCTTAGCAGGAAAATTAAGTGTATATTAAAAATGAAATATTGTAATAGATAATAAAAGCATTTTTATGTAAATAATATGAATTTGTTGAAGTAACACCAAAATTTGGTATGAAACTCAATTAAGGTTTGGATGAAGGATATCAGACATTTTTCTATGATATTGTAAATTACATGCACACATAATAAAAGTGAAACACATTATATCTCATTGTGAAATTTTTATATAGAAGTATGTTAAACATGGGATAAAATTGAAACTAAAATATAAAGTAAATACACATAATAAAGTTATAAATCAAAAATCGCAATTTTAATTCTTTTTTGATCTGGAAATGAGATTTTTTTTAGAATAAAGGGGATTAATACTATTCAAAAGACACAAAAATTTAAGCATTTTTCCTTTGAGCATTCCTGGATTATTATATCAAATAATTATTTGAAGTTGAATTCTTCAGATTGAAGACAATGAGAACCCATTTTATCTTACAGCTATTTTTATATTAAAGTCAAATTTTTGCCAAAATCTTTCTTAAAAGGACTTCTAGAATTTAATATGAAGATATGTGCTAAATAAGGTATATTCAGATTCTTCGGAAATGCAGATAACGAGAAAACTTGTTTTACCTGAGACAAATCTTAAATCTCGTGAAAAGTGAATTTCTTAAGCGCATCTCTTGTGATAAAATGAACAAATAAATATATTTTTTTAGTACTCCTAGCCTTTTCTAAGTCTTTTGATCGAAGTAAGGAAGTAAAGAGGAAATGCATTTTTATCCTTAAGTCAGATTTAGCCTTTTGGGCAAAAACATTATTAACTTTATTGAATCAAAATAAATATGTACTCAAAAATAGAAATATAGATCAAACATTTTCATATTATATCAGTTATCATGTATAAAATTGAATTTCTTGTTGCACCGTATGCGGAGATTCAATGATAAAAAAATGAGTGGATTCAGTTTTTGTATTAAGTATCTATATTGATACAATTGTGAAATGAATAAGGTATTTTTCTTTATTTCAGGTTAAATTATTACAAAATACTTTCAATAAAATGGTGAATGTGATTTGTTTTGACATGTTGAAATAACATAATTTATAATCATAATTTACTTTAGAGTGCATTCTTTAGTATGTATATATTCAAAAACAAATAATGAATATAAATTTTAAATATATTTTTCATGAGTAAGATTTGCTATAATCTCTATTATCAGATAGATCTATGAATTTTAGAATAATAAATCACAATGTATTTGTTATTTTTTCAATAAAAACTTAGCTTCATTTATCGATGAAATTTGAAATACTGTAACTGCTATACAATATTATGCAAAATATATGGATGCACTACAGAATAATAGTATTTGTTTCTATAATTATACTGTACTATTAACTATCGATTTGTGCATTACTGATAAATTTCTAAGCTAAATTTAATCGAAAATAATTAAATCAAATCAAATTATTTAAAAATTTGAATTAATTATTTTAATAGGATGAAAATTTTCGAAAATATTGCTTTCATTAAATATTTACAAAAACATTGGAAATGAATGATTCCTTAAATATTGTACACTGTAATGGATGGAAATTTAAAGAAACAAAGAAAGAACTTTTCATGATATTTTCGAAACAGTAGCAAAAGCTCGATCCCCTAAGGATTTTGCTCTTTTTATACCCTTTGATGTAGTTTCTACAAGGGGTCGCCGATGTCGACACAGATGCGAATTTGCAGACAATTCGTCACATGGGCTAAAACGCTGGAAGCAGCCATTTTACGCTCGATAGCCCCCTATAATTGGTTTCCGACTAGTCACACGGAAAACTTCCATGGACCCCTCCCTCACACACACCACTCTCGTACATGTACATATACAGGCATTCCTTATGCTCCTTTTGTCTAAGTTCTTATTTTGGATGGAGTAGTTTTGCAGAGGAATTTTATCCAATGCAGTGAAGTTTCATTTCGATAAAGTACAGTTACGTTATTGAAATCATCGATAAAATTTGAAAACAGATAGTGTTCTTAAACCACTGAAGAGTTATCACTCAACATTTAACTTTATCTATTATGATAATTACGATATAGATGCTTTTTGAATCTCTAACGTTTCATCCAAAATATTTGTTTTAAACTTAATCAGACATTTTAATGTTTTATTGCTAGTAAATAATTTAAATTTTGTTTTGATAAACATTATAATTAAATCATTCACAAAATATAATGATAGGATTAAAATCCTGTTGTTTTTTTTAATAAATGTTAAAACGTAAATTTTGAATTAATTTCTAGCAAAAAGAATATTAAGAGTTCTTACAAAATAGTATGATTAGATTTATAAAAATATCAAGTTCGCAAGTAAAATTATTCATATCATTATTTTATTTCTTTAAGCTTAATCTATCTCACAGGATTAAAGTTAATTTATAAAATATCTGTGTGAATGCAATCTAATCAGAATTGAATACTTTTTTTCACTTAAAATCTAATTAAACATATTTAAGATCCTAAAAATGTTACCCGAATCCAACACTCATCACGAAATGACTGATTTTTAAGAGTGTATTATATGAAATTTTAATTTGTGACATACATATTATAAATAAGGTACTTAAAAATTAATGTATAAAAGCAAGAAAAAAACCTGTTCTCTCCAAAATGAGATTCTTTTTTTTTCAAAGAGCTTTCTCGAATAATTTTTTTTTTACCCTATCTACTCTAAATTTTTATCACCAAGAAATTTTACCGTATTTTCAACTAAAATGTTTGTTTTCATGCTTCAAGTCGCTATTTAAGTACAAAACACAATAACAGTTACAATATATGTTTGTGAAATGAAACATATAATAGCTTATATTATAGGAATTCAATAAATTAAAATTTTTTCAGACCATTCTTTTGTTTCAAAAATTTACACTCCATGTCACAATTTCTTATGCTCAAAAGCTTCAAAACTGTAACATTTATAGATGCGTGAGAAAAGAAAAACTATAATTCAAAAAACAGCATTTCCTCATGATAGATGGCATAATGTATTAGTTGGAAGGTAACAAGTCAAGATAGTTATTTCTAGAGTTCTTACGGAAGTCAAAGTTTATTGTGTCTAACACCCATCTTCTGGTATTAGGTTATATAGGAAACATTGTATATTAAAGGTTATATGGGACCGTGTCAGCTACAATATCAAATATATAACATGATTATAGCTAACAAATTATAATGTACTCTTTCAAAATAAGATATATTTATCAAACCACAAGAAACGATAAATTTTTTATATGCAATACGCTGTAATTAAATAAATAAAAATTTCAGGAATGAAATAAGAAATCAACTTAAAAAAAATATCAGAAAGTGTTGTTATATTTTTTAAGAGTTATATTTTATCTATTTACATGTAGATACATTATTATGTTTTATTATATAAATGTATATATATATATATATATATATATATATATATATATATATATATATATATATATATATATATATATATAATTATAAAGCAAAAAATATATACATATAGCAAAAATTATAAATATATATAAGAATATAAATATATATAAAAATACAATACAGAATATACAATACAATAGGAAATCTAGCCAGCGCAAAAGCAGCTAAAGAAAGATTTGCCAATATAAATACGATAAAATATGAAAAATATGAAATTGGAAAAACAGTGAAATATAAATAAAATAAAAAATGAAAAATATGGAAAAGCACTGAAATATATGAAACAGATGAAAAGAAGAATACATAGGGGCCACGTCTTCATCAGGAGGGAGATGGCCAGCTATGCTAAAAGAAAGAACACTCTTGTATAAATCCCATCTGATTTGCTGACTTTGGTTTTATGTATTTAAATTTTTACTGTATGTATGTTTCATTTATATGAGTATCTCTAATTGCATTTGTGTTTAATTTATAGGTATTTCTAATTTTCTGCATTTATATTTATTCAAATGTTTTAACCTAGGTTCTTTGAATACGAACACTCTTTGGGGGAATTGCTCGAAGATCTTTAGACATTTGTCCTTCGAGCATGTCAGAAAAGAGTGTTCTTTCTTTTAGCATAGCTGGCCATCTCCCTCCTGATGAAGACGTGGCCCCTATGTATTCTTCTTTTCATCTGTTTCATATATTTCAGTGCTTTTCCATATTTTTCATGTTTTATTTTATTTATATTTCACTGTTTTTCCAATTTCATATTTTTCATATTTTATCTTATATATATATATATATATATATATATATATATATATATATACATATATATATATATATATATATACACATATATATATATATATACACATATACATATATATATATACATATATATGTATATATATATATATATATATATATATATATATATATATATATATATAATTATAAAGCAAAAAATATATACAAATAGCAAAGATGAAATTTTCTAATTTCATATTTTTCATATTTTATCTTACATATATATATATATATATATATATATATATATATATATATATATATATATATATATATATATATATATATATATATATATATATATATATACTGATCAGTTAGTCAACTCAATATTTCAGTTTTAAAAATGATCTTAGAAACGGAAATTTCCATAAATGATTTTTTAAGATCAACTAATCATCTCTTTCGAAAACCAAAACTTGATTTCGAAAACAAGAAATCCTTATGATGATTACAATAGAATATTTTAATATAATAAAATTAATATATACTTAATAAGTTAATATTAAGTAGTTACGAGGGCTAAAATGTAGTGCAAGCAAAAAGTATGTCTGATTTCATAAAAATCAAGAAAGAAATCATGGAAATGAAACATTTGTCCTGATTCTGATCTATTTTTGTAAAATGATTAAGAAGATGTAAGGAAAATTGTTTTTACAGAATAAATTTTCTAAATTTTAAGATCAGGCAAAATTAACTTATAGCTAAATACTGTGTAATAACATAATAATTGTTTCATAGTTGAACACTTAAATTTTTTTATCACTTTTTGTTTAATTTTATTTCACATATTGCTTGGGTTATTTATTTCTAAAAAGAAACTTATATTATTTAATGAAA